>QLTV01001376.1:637379-652767 GCA_003457575.1 Thermophis baileyi | reverse complement strand
CTCCCTTCCTCTCTCTCTCCCTCTCCTAGAAGAGCAAATGGGGGTGGGGAAGAGAAACCTTGCTGAATTCCATTCCATTCTATTCCATTCCATTCCATTCCAATACAATCCATTCCTCTCTCTCTCTCTCTCTCTCTCTCTCTCTCTCTCTCTCTCTCTCTCTCTCTCTCTCTCTCTCTCTCTCTCTCTCTCTCTCTCTCTCTCTCGCAGCAGCAGCGGTGGCAGCGCTTTGGTGCCTGGCCCACCGGGATGACCCTGCTTTCCCTCTTTCTTCTCCCCGCTCCTCCTCCTCCTCCTCCTTCCCTCCTTCCGCTTTTCGTCTGTCCATTGCAGTGCAGCACCCGGGATCTATTTTGACAGTGGCGGGGCTTGGGGGATGGTCAATCCCCATTCGTGGTGTGGCTGCTGACCATAGCAGTGGGAAAGGTGGAAATCAATCCTGCCACCAGACCAGCCTGGTGGGGATGGGGTGGGAAACCGAGTGGCACCAAAAGCTGCTATGGTGGGCGGCCACACCACGAATGGGGATTGACCATCCCCCAAGCCCCACCACTGTCAAAATAGATCCCGGGTGCTGCGCTGCAATGGACAGATGAAAAGCAAAGCGAGGGAAGGAGAAGGAGCGGGAAGAAGAAAGAGAGAAAGTGGGGACATCCTGGCTGGCCAGGCACTGAAGCGCCACCACCACTGCTGCAGCAAGAGTGAGAGAGAAAGAGAGAGCAACAGAGCAATCTGATCCAATCACTGTGTGTGTGTTTGTGTGTGTGAAAGAGAGAGAGAGAGAGAGAGAGAGAGAGAGAGAGAGAGAGATTTGATCCAAACTTGGAGAGATATACCAGGGCTGGTGGCAGTGTGTGCTCTTTCTCGTTCTCTTTCTCTTTCTCTTTCTCTTTCTCTCTCTCTCTCTCTCTCACACACACACACACACACACACACACACACACACACACAGAGAGAGAGAGAGAGAGAGAGAGAGAGAGAGAGTTTTGATAGGATCATTCTCTTTCTCTCTGCTTTCCTTCCTTCCCTCCTTCCATCTTTGCACCGCGCAGCGATCACCGGTCCCCACTTTCACACCGACCTGCATTGCTCCACGTCTCCCTTCTCCGTTCTGGAAATGGTAGCTGTGTTTTTTGCCACATCTCCTCCCAGTATTGTGTTCCTCCTTCGAAGGGAGAAGGGAGAAGCGAGGCAATGCAGGCCGGTAAAATGGGGCTGACATTTCCACCGTGTGCAGGGCAACAAAATAAGTTTGTGGGAATAAAAAAAAAGTTCAATCAGACATTCCAACTTCGCGAGATTTTTTCATGAGAAGTTGGAAGGTCTGATTGAACTTTTTTTTTAGTCCCACAAACTTCTTTTGTTGCCCTCATGCGGCAGCAGAGAAAGGAGCTGGAAAGCAGGTTAGTAAAGGGATGTGGTTGCCCTGGGGTGGGGGTTAGGGTTTGGCATGGGTGGCCTGGCTGAAGGGCCCTCAGGTAACACCCCCACCTCACTTCGTCCTTCTCCACCCCCCACTACCACCTTGCTTTGTGGCTGCTGTCTCCGTGTGGCTGCCGGCCCACTTCTCCTTGCTCGCCGCCTTAATGGAGCAGGAGGCTGAGTGACGCACTGGTGCGGCAGCCACAAAGTGAGGTGGAGGAGGGGTGGAGGACGAAGCAAGATGGGGGATGTGGAGCTGTCCCCCACACCGGCTTACCTGAGCAACCTGCAGGCAGACCATCAACATCCTGACAACTGCCTCATCTTGCATGGCTCCAGCAGCCCCGTCCAGGACCCTGTGTGGTCAGTGCGTTGCCTAGCCTCCTGTTCCATTGCGGTGGCAAGCAAGGAAAAGAAACAGGCCAACAGCCATGTGGAGTTTTAGGAGCTGCAGCTGGGAGGCCAGGCAGTTGTCAGGACGTTGATGGCTTGGCTGCGGGACCCTCAAGCTGGTGCAGACTGTGTAGAGAAGCTCCACACACCCTGCCTCATTTTGTCCTCCACCCCACACTGCCTCGTTTTGTCCTCCACCCCATGCCTTGTGACTGCAGCCACGCCTCCTACACTCCAACATCTGTCGCGCCACTGCCTGACTTCTGTGATCAGACGCCACTAGGCTCGTAGCACCAGTGCTGCTGCTCACAGCAGGAGGCTGTGTGGCGCGTTCTGCCATTGCACACATGAGCAGTGGCATTGGCGCAACAAGCCTCATGGCATCTGGCTGCAGAAGAACTCAGGCAGCAGAGTGACAGGTGTCAGGGCATGCGAGGCCTGGCTGCAGCGGTCCTAAGGTAAGTAGGTGTGGGGCATGTGGAGCAGCTCCACCACCCACCCCCAGCCTACCTTGATTTTTATGCCTCGCTCCACCTCATAGAACCAGATGGTGGGCGGGGCTTATTTGGGGGTAGGGCTTATTTTAGGTGCAGGCATGAAAATCGGGCTAGGGTTTATTTTGGGGGTAGGTTGTATTTTCAGGGAAACACGGTACTGCCCTAAGGGGCTCAAAAAACTAACTTTGAGAAACAGGAAAAGAAGGGAGGCTATCCTTGCCACTCGTCTAAGTAAAAATGAATTATGTGTTTGCCTCCATGAAACAAAACTTTTTGAAAGCATTCTGACAAGGTTTCTGCTATCAGTCAGGATTTGTACTCTGCTGGACTTGCTGGCAGCTGGCTTAACAGGACAGAGCAGGTGACTCTAGCAGGAGTTCAGTCTTGACAGGGCTCCATCTCAACCAAAGCTGAAACCTGTCTTGTTCACATGTTATGACAAGAATCCTGCTTCTTCTTTTCTTTTCTTTTTCATGGTCAAGGTCACAGTTGTTTTTCCAGGAATTCTGGCAGAGCAGTTTTATTCATGGAGATGGGTTCTGAGTGCAGCTAGGTGACAACCAAAAGAAAAACAAGAACATAGCTTGACTATACGAGGTAGATAAGAATGAAAAAGAAGTTGAAATGAAAGGACTTGTAATAATAGCAGAAATGATGGAGAAATTAGCAAGTAAGATCAAGAATTGTCAACACCAGATGAAGATTAACTGCATGGTTTTTGGTTGAAACATTTTGACTGGTCTACATCACTTGTTACTAAGCAATTTAACAACATCCTGAAAAATCTAGCTGATATGAAAGAACCAATAAAAAGGACAACACCAGGCAAGTACAGACCAATTACCTGCTTACTGATAACTTTCAAATTGCTAACTGGTGTGGTATCTAATGCAGAGCAAAAGCATCTAATTGAAAACCAGCTCTTTTCACCTGAGCAGAACAGAACCCACCAAACAGCAGACAAACCAAAGATCAGCTCCTAATTCTGGAAAACTGCAAGAGAAGGAAGACCAACTTGAATGTAACTTGTATTGATTTAAAGAAGTCTTTCAAGTCCCTGTCATACGGTTGAATAATTACATGCCTAGAAATAACAGGAGTCAATAGAAATATCAGAAGCTTTGTGTAACAATCAATGGCACAGTTGCTTGTCAATGGTACACAGTTGCTTGTCAATGGTAGACATGGCAGCACCTGGAGACTGTAGATAGAAGAGAAAGAATTGGAGCAAATCACAATTTTCAAATACCTACAAATTGAAGAACAACAACTGAGGCAAAAGAAAGCAAAGAAAGTACAATATTAACAGCCACCTTAAATGCAATCCCAAAATAAGAGCATCACTTGAACAGCATCAGCATTGTCAAAGTCACCATCAGCCACTTGCAAAAAGGCAGCTTTTCATGGAACAGCTTACATTCTATGGCAATACCTTTAACACCATCAAAAACACTATCTATCTATCCCAGGTCCTTGGGAAAGACTTGATAGATGGATAAAAATGTCAAATCCAATCTCAACATCTGACTAACACTGCAATGAACCACAATAATCTGGGTGAGAATTTAAGCTGCATTTTCCTTCCGCGCATAGAACCATAAAAATGGGTATATCCTCACTGCACTAAAAGTCCTGGTTGGATAAACCTGTGATTAGGTTAAGCTAGGGGTGTCAAACTCGATTTCATTGAGGGCCGCATCAGGGTTGTGTTTGACCTTGGGGAGGTGGGGAGTCAGGTTGGACGTGGCCAGCTCAATGTCACTAGTGTTGGGAGCGCCTTTGGTGGCCCGAGCACTGTGCCAGCGAAAATGGAGCTTGGGAGGGCTGTGCATGGCCCTCCCTAGCTCCATTTTTGCTGGCAGAGGGTTGCAGGAGGCCATCACAGCTGAAAACGGAGCTTGAGGGGGCCGCGCGCAGCCCTCCCAAGCTCCGTTTTCGCTGGCAGAGGCACCGCGGACCAGTCCTTCATTGTTTCCAGGGCAGCCCCGCGGGCCAAATCTATACACCCCATGGGCTGAATCCGGCCCGTGGGCCTTGAGTTTGACACCCCTGGGTTAAGCCATTTAGAATATAGTGTTCCATCAGAAAAGGAATTTATTTCAAATACAAGAACAAGATTGCTGAGACCCATGTTTCCTAAATGGTTCATGCACTTCTTCTGACCTCAAAATTTCCCTCAAATGCAAAGCAAGTATTACAGACTTGATAAATCTGACTTGGATAAATTTTCACATTCTGCCTTTTTTTTCTTCCGGGCATGGAAGTGGGTAGAAGCTGAAGTGGCTCTTTCCCTCCTTCATTGTGAATGAGGAAAACTGCTATAGCTGCAATTAATGATCAGATAATATAAAGAGAAATTGTCAACACATTATTTCTTCAAGAGCTTCCAAAAGTGAAAGTAATAAGAATTTACTTCCTAAAACTAAATTCCTAATAATTTCCAAACAGGACCACTTTCAATAGGTGACATGACTGAAAAATAGCAATAAAATAAAAAGAAAAGACAATATGAACCATTGCATATTAAAATAATTTGGAATTAGGTGGCCATACAAATAAAGCAGATTTTTATTTGATTAGTTTATTTTTATGGATTTGATTTATTTAATTTGTTCGTGTTTAACTAAAAATGCTTTTTGTGATTGATAAATTTTTAGCTGGGGGTCTGATATGGATGAAGTTCATACTTGGGACATTGAGCAATAGATTTTCTAAAGAGCTTTAGTAGTACACTTGCACTTCTTCATAGACATCAACTCCTTCTTTTATTAAATCATAGAAAAAACCTCTATTCATATGTCCTTCATTCTGGGTTTTGGATATGTTTCTTCTGCACATGACATTTTTCAAGCATCACCAAAAAAAAAAGTGTACTTAAAAGGATGAACAACAAAAAGAAAGGAAAGATGACATTTTAAAATGCTTTCTGGGACACCAGATGTTGCAGAGCCATTCAAGCGAAACAATACAGTTCAATTATCAAAAGGAAAGGGTTGTTTGTCCACATTTTTAAAAACTCTTGGGATATTTTTAGGCACTTAGTTGTGGTCTTTCTCTGTGTGAAGAACATAGCAAACGCCCTTATAGAATTGATACTTAAATGACACACACGACATGGGAACTGCTTGATGTGGTTCAGAATTTGCTCTTGTTACAGTCTGTTCTGACTACAAACATTCCAGCTGTCTGAATAATAATAATTAAAAAAATCCTATGCACAAGCTTTTGCTATGCTTAATGTGTCCTTGTTCTCAATTTCCAACTTTGGTAAGCTTATCATGGGTAAATCTTTATGAAAAAATGAAAAATATACTTCTGTATTGCACAGTTCCAAAGGCAGATGAGAACAGCTGTTGATGTCACACTGGAAAAATTCTACGGAATTCATCAACTGACTAAATTTTTAAAAAATCCTTATAATAGTGAGTATCAGATTTTCATTTTTTTTAAAAAAAAATACAACTTTATTGTTATAAAAAACTAACAGGATGAATAGTCAAGAAGGAGAATAGAAGCCAGAATATAGTGAGAAATAGCAGACAGAGATACATAAAATAAAAAATATAGAAACAAACAAAAATATACAAAAAAGAATGATTTCCAACTTCTTTTGCAACAGATATAAATAAAACTTGAGTTCACATTTTACTCTATAATTACATGTAACCGTCATTTTTAATAATCTATAAATAATAGTAATACTCAAATCTATGTTATGACTTCGATTTTTTCTGTTTCATGCAAAATGTCCAAAAAGGGCTTCCAACTGGTAATAAATTTAGCCGATGTCTTTTCTATAATCAGAACTGTTAGTTTTGCTATCACAGCCAGATCCAACACTTTCCCATTGCACTGATTGTTAAAGCCTTCCAAAGTTGGGCATATAGAACTCTTGCTGTCGTTTTCATATATAATTGGTCCATTAATAGGAAAAAGTGGCAAGAAGGTGACAAGCAACAATGAGGAAGCAGAACTGCTTAATTCGTTTTTTGCATCCGTTTTACACAAAAGGAAAAAACAGTCTAACCTATCAAAAACAGTACCATAAAAACAGATTAGGAATACAAGTTAAAATAGGCAAGAAAATGGAAAGTGACCACCTGTCCACCCTAGACAAATTCAAATCACCAGGACCAGATGGAGAACGTCACCTGCTGAAAAAAGAAAAACTACAAGTCTGGAAATACTTAAGAGAAGGACTGTGAAAATATTTATTGGATTATTCCCAACTACCCCAGGACTACTGGAGATTTAAATATGAAAATAAGCAAGCTACTTAATTAAAGAGACCCCTAAAAGACTTCTGATAACCTCTGGGACTATTCAAATTGAACTGACTGTTTACCTTTGGGATATAAAGAACTGTGATTAGTGCACCCCTTGAAGGGCAATTTAAGGACTGAATAAATAGCTCTTGGACTGTGGAACAAAAGTGGATTTTTTTTTTTAAAAAAAAAGATGCTTTATAAGGAAGAAACAATTGAAACATTGGAGGAGATGGTGTTACTTTTCCAAAACACAAAGGATATTATGGAGAAAGGATTTAAAGAGATTACAGAAAAAATGGAAAATGCTATACAAGGGATGATGAGCAAAGATCAACATGCCCAGGAAAGGGAGGAGCTAACAGTAGAAATGGAGGAAAAGACTGAGATGAAGAACCAGAGAATTAAAAAAAAAGAAGATAAGGAAGAGACAATAAAGAAAATAACAGTGACTGATGAAATAAACCAGGGGGAAAATATATTAAGAGAGACGAAAAGATAATTGGAGAGACAGGAAGATACCTTTGAAAGGGAGATAGGGGCATGGGCAGATATCCTGGAAACTAGGCAGTGGAGGAGGGTAGAGGTGAGAAAAATACTCAGATTGAACAGCCAAGNTTTCCTTTCCTTCCCTTTCCTTTCCTTTCCTTTCCTTTCCTTTCCTTTCTTTTTTTTTGCAGGTAGGTGACATGATTAGAAATTAGGTAGGATAGAAAGAAAATGTTTTTTAACAAAGGATGACATGATTAAAAGTTAGAATAAGGGATAGAAATAAGAGAAAGGGGGAATATTAGTGTCTACACTTTTATATAATAAAATAAGAGCAATAATAAGAGAAAACATGGAATAATTGAATAATGATAGATTGCAACTTTATATAAATATGTATTACTATTAGAAATATATAAGTTGGTTGAAAGTAATAACTATTACTAATGCTATTGCTTTTATTTGTATTAGAACGTATGACACCCAGGTGCCACACTTTTCACGCATTGATATGTTTGTAAAAAAATAAAAAAATAATTTAAAAAACTTATTAAAAAACATTTATGAGTTTGTACACTTCCTATGTTCAACAAATTTCTTCTATCAATAAAGAATATTTGTAGCTCAGGGTTGAAATGAGGAGTCCTTGGTTCTCTCTGAGCTTAGCTATTTTCTTGCAGATGTTTCATTACCCAAAGTAAGTAACATCATCACTGCTATTAAAAAGTGGGATTTGCTGTCAGTTTATATTCTAGTGGCTTGCCCTGTCAGTGTTGGTGAGGGTGGTCTTAGAGGTGATTTGATTGGGCTGTTTACTATTAGCTTGTTTGGCATATTCTTGATTGGGATATTGTTTGCTTCTTGATTTTCAGTCTGATGCAGAGGTGGGATTCAGCAGGTTCTGACCAGTTCTGGAGAACCGGTAGCAGAAATTTTGAGTAGTTCGGAGAACCGGTAAATACCACCTCTGACTGGCCCCGCCCCATCTATTCTCTGCCTCCCAAGTCCCAGCTGATCGGGAGGAAATGGGAATTTTGCAGTAACCTTCCCCTGCCATGCCCACTAAGCCACGCCATGCCCACCAAGCTATGCCCACAGAACCGGTAGTAAAAAAAATTGAATCCCACCACTGGTCTGATGTTAATCTTGGTATTATTCTATGATAATTTGGGTGCTGCTTACTGATGGGGAGGTGTTTTGGTCTTTTTGTTCCCTTTTTGGCTTTTTGATTGTCTCTTTTGCACAGTGTGTAGATGATGTTTATGTATATGTGTCTATTGATGACCAATTTGTCAGATTGTGAGGCCTTCAGGAATTCTTACCTTTTGGGGCTTGGCTTGGTCTAGGATGGTCAGAGTTTCCCAGTTGAAACTGTGGTTAGGTCTGTCCATATGTTGTGAAATTAAAGAGTTTTCATCATGTCTTCAGACTGCTAGTTGGTATTCATGGATGTGTTCTGCTAGTCTTCTGCTTGTTTGTCACATTTAGAGGCTATTGCAGTCCTTACATGGTATCTTATAGATGACTCTTGTTTTTACTTCTGGGGCTGCTGGGTCTTTTGGTTTACTTAGGATGTTTTGGAGGGTTTTAATTAGTTTGTTTTGATGATTCCATGTGTTAATAGTAACGTTGTAATTGTCAGATCCCAAAGAGTGATCGTGCCATTCAGTTGAGAGAAGGGGGGGCCTTGGGTTTGATTTATTAGCATTGCCTGTGTCAATGGACGATTTACAATCCATGCCCAGGTGCCAAACATCCTGAGCTCTCTTCACGTTTGGAGAAGGTTTATGAGGGGCAATGTGGGATGTTTCACTTCAATGGATAACAGAAGATGGTCAGAGAAATGTATGTTTATCCGGTTCCCAGAGCAGTTGATAAAGAAAACATTTTCACACTTGTGTATTGGCTAGAATCTGCATTCTGGCTAATGGGAGGGGTCTCTACTGCTTTAACTCTACCTGCGTTGCCTAAGGGTATTCAGACGTTGCTTTGAATGGACTGCTTTCACTTCTGCTTAATAAAAGATCCTTTTGAACTACATTTGCTCAGAAGTTCTCGCTTTCTTAAGTTATTCGTAGAGGCGTTCCTTACAGTAATAGTCTGGTGGTTTCTGAGACGTTTTTTATATGTATTGGTGTTATGCTTATGTTGTCAGTTTGAGCTCCGAGCTTGGTGATTTGGTTGCAAATGTTTCGTCCCCATTCAAGGAGACATCTTCAGTGCACTTTGGATTGTGCTTGTCTGGGGGAGCACTGGCCTTTAAATACCTTTCTGAGTCCTGGTCTGATTTTGGGTAATGTGCCTGGCTGGCTGTAGTTGCTGAGTCATAGTCCTTGGTTTTAAGTAGTGTGTGTGTGATGTAAATTGGTGCTGGTGTTGTTGTTCGGATGTCTTCTGATGATGTCATGGTCTGGTTTTGGGTTGATTTGATTGGCTGCGTGTGATGTGGTCTGATTTCTTATGATCTGTTGAGGTGTAACTTTGTTTGCAGCATGGCTGTTCGTTGGTCTTTAAATGCTGTCTTTGGGATCATGGTTGATGTTGTTCTTTCATTCTAAGTGATTGGTAGATTGGGTCGATGTCAATGTGTCTGTTTATTGATTTATTGGTGGAAAACCAGGCTTCCAGGAATTCCCTTTCTCTCCTAGACTTTGCTTGGGTTACAACTGTGGTCCCAGTTAGATCAAATTTGTGTTCTTTTGAGTCTTTGTGGACGCACATGAGGGATAGAGGGTCATGTCTCTTGATGTCCAGGAAGTGTTCATGCAGTCTGGTTGATAGTTTTCTTCCTGTTTGGCCGACATAGTTCTTCTCACAGTTGCTGTATTGATCCAATATATGATGCCTGATCTTTGTTCGCTTCTGTCTGCCCTTTCGGTTTTGACAGGGTCCATCTGAGGGTTGAGGTTGGTTTGTGGGCTACTATGAAGTTGTGTTGGTGCAGCAATCTTGCCATCATTTCTGAAACATTTTGCACGTAGGAGATTATGAAACATCTGGTCATTGTTGTTTTTGTGGTAGTTGTTGTGTTGCTTTGCGTGTTTGTGTGTTATCCTTTTAAAGGCTTGTGTTGATTGTTATATTGGAGTGAGTGGTCAGGCACTTTTTGATAAAGTTACTCGAACACAAACACATTGCAGCAACCCTGAACAGCAGAAAAGGGAAACAGATCATCTATACAACATATTTCAATAAAATGGATATCCATGCAACTTCATCAGTGCTGGCCACTCAACCCAATGTAGCACAAGCAACATTAGCCAATCATATTATAGATAGAAAAAAGTTAAAAGGAAATTATTTTTTTCTGATACAACAAAAATTAATTAAGAAGAAAACCATATGCACAAAATACCACATCATCCTGTTGAGTCAGTGCTGGTTGCCCTTCTACTGTGATAGGCTCAGATTATGTCAGAAAGAGATTTATATTAAAATGTTTGCCGTTGAATAACTTGAAACAATCTTGTCAAAATTTCCTACTAGGCATGTGTCAATATACATGAAATATTTCACATATATGTTTTTCAAATTGTGGTTGATGCATTTATATGATTTATAAGGTTGGTCATCTTAAATTTATGGTAGGCCTGTCATATTGTTGGATCTCACCTACAGCTACACTTTATCAGCCTTGCTCCTTCTACTAAGCATAGGCAGAAAATATTCTATTGGTATTTAATTTCCAAGATTAAAAGCAGAGTGGAACAAAACTTTACAAGAGTTAGCCCCTACAGTTTCTTTTAGGAATAAATGACTACTGATATTGATGGGTTTTTCTTAATAGCCATAACAGGTTCCCCTGTTAGTTGATCTCAAAAGCCAAGCAAAGTTTGCCTGTTGAGTTGCTGGATGGGAGATGAGCAGGAAATCACAAGGCTATATATTGTGAAGTCCAAGAACAGTCTCAAGAAAGGCTCTATTAAACTACTTTCATATTGTAACCCAAGAACTATATGGAAATGGTCACTTTAAGAATCAGGCTCATCATGACAGAGACTTTACCTTAAACTTAACTGCAGTAGGAAATAGGACTGAAGAAGGACATAAATGGGTAATAAGAGAAAGGAGAGTAGGAAAAGGAGAAATGAGAAAAATTAAAAAGAGAAGAAAATGGAACAAATTATGCACATGTGAAATAGATTTTCTAAATAAATAAATTTGGAAGGGGAAAAAATTTCTTAAGCCCTGTTCTGAGAGACCTCACATTTTATAAAGGAAATGGTGTTTTAAACTCAGTGAGATTATTGGCCCATGGGAGTTCCTCAAATTTAATTTGCCGAAATAATTTATGAAAATTAAAGACAATTTTATTATTAGCCTATTACCGTGATGGCGAACCTATGGCACGCATGCCAGAGGTGGCACACAGAGCCCTCTCTGGGGGCACGCGTGCTGTTGCCCCAGCTCAGCCAGCTGGCTGTCGGGTTTCCGAGGCGTGCATGCGCACCAGCCAGCTGGTCATTGGGTTTCTGAGGTGTGCATGCGCACTGGCCAGCTGGTTGTCAGGTTTCCAGTACTCTGGCACGCGCGTGCCTTCCGGTTTGGGCACTCTGTACCTAAAAGGTTCGCCATCACTGGCCTATTAGCTCTACTATCAACATTTCTGTTCTTTAACAAACATACTGCAAAAGTATTACTCCAAAGCAGAGTTTGATTATAATAATTACCCCACTTTTAAGAAAAGAATATGAAACCTGATATAGGATTGTAGGGTTCCTAGACCGGGAAAGGTAATTAATCTCTCCTTTGATGTCTGTCTTTATAATATCATTTGATGGGGGACTAAATTAAGTACTTAAATTAAGTACTAATTTAAATTAAATTAAAATAAAATAAATGAAATATTTCCCCTCTGGGTCTCTCACACCATCACAATAAATAAATAGTTTTGTACATTTTTCACAATTAACTTGTGTAGACTGGAAAGAGAATTACTTAATCAAGCATTTTGCTCCAAAGTGTTGGGTTCTGTAAAATGAAATATAATCTCCAACACTCTGTTGTGCTACTGCAGGGGTGTCAAACTGGTGGCCTGCGGACCGGATGTGTCATGTGCAGGCCATGCCCACCCCAGCTCCATGAAGGTGAAATACATCACGTGATAGCAACGTGACGCCGTGAGTTTGACACCCATGTGCTAGTGGCTCAGATTTAAAGGAACTATACAACCTGGGTATTATGTTATGTTTTAATTGATGAGACTGACAACAATGTGAAAAGCAAATGATGAAGTAAACTTACAAAGCTTTTTACAAATGAGAGTGAGAAATGGAGGAGATAAGGAGATAAAAGAAAATTTCTACAGTGAATATTTTAGTGACAATAAATTTGCATCTTTGAGAGATAAGAATCAACACAAAATAAGCAGACAATGATCTTTAAAAGCACATATTCCCCCAAATGCCCTTATATTTGCCAGACAAAAAGGACAGGTATGTTAACCTTTTAATGGTTATTTATCTCTGAAGACTAGTTGCAAGTGAACAAGAATGAGAGAAAGGCCATTATCCCCATGTCCTGGTCAAGGGAATCTTACAGGCAAATGGTTATGAACATGCTTTTCAGATGAGATACTAAATGAGCTTTTATTATGACCTAGGACAATTTACATTCTTAATACCTGTCACCTGTATTCATTGCAGACTATGTAAAACGTAGTAAGGACTTCTTAAATTTATGAATGTCTCTGGATATACTTTTTGAAAAAAAAACATATTCAGAAATAGTAAACAGTATCATAGTGATTTGAGTTAATAAATTAGTCATCTACAGTATATCTCTCAGAGCAATACAGAAACCTTTTTAAAATACGCTTTTTTAAAAAAACAAAAAACAGCCAGACAATAAACTCTAAGAATTGAAAGAAAGAAAGCTACAAAATAAAACAGCAAAACATAGTAAAATACAAGCATTCCTTATAATGTTTAAGCAAACCACAATTACCGGTTCTCTGTTAAAAGAAAGATGGGTGGGGGTTGGGGTGAAGTGAGTAATCTATTCTTGATGCTTCTTTCATTCATCATAGTTTGAGTTGCTTTGGCAAAGGTTCACACCTAACCACATCAGTCAAGAGAAAAGAATATACTGTACAATAAAATATACAAAAGTGGGAAATATATACAATCAACAAAAACATACCCAGTATGTCTTGATGAGAGACTTCAGTTTTATTCTCATTCTTCTTCTCCTCTTCCCCCCACCCCTTGTAATGTTCTAGAAATGTAAAACCATCTTTAAGGTAGAAAATCATTTTTTAACTTCAGGAAACATGACACTAGATGCCAAGAGTTGAACTATATAATACTGGTAACAACTATTTGTTAAAACTGAACACCTGCAATTTTGTTGAGACCTCTTAAGACAGCTGCAACTAAACATCATAGTACACCAATAAAGCAGACAATCAAAAACTTTTATTTAATAAAATAATATATTTGGCTGGTATTGGCCTGCATGCCAAAAGAGTAAATTCAAAACTTTCCTTTCATGAGATAATATCAACCCCAGGAGTGTATATCCACCTTGACAATGTCATTCTCCACCGTGACCATAAAATTCTTGAAAGTACCTCAGATTATGGAATTTTGTACTGGGTTGAGAACAGTTGCCTCTACTGCTAAACAAGACAATAATTACTTTTAATAGCTCAGATGAAATGCATTTGCTTCTCATCAGGACACATAGCTTATACATAGTCACTTCACTTAACTGCTCGGGTGAGATTTCAGCCATTAAATCAAAACTAGATCAAATCCAATAACATAACACCAAATTTATGGGAACTAAGAGCCTCTTCTCCCTTTTCTAATAAACCCCAAAAGTTAAAGATTGCAGACATATGCTTCATATAATGAAGCAAATCTCTGCAAATTATTCATGTTTTGGATCTGATGGATATGCTCTGCAAATGTTCATTGAAAGCTTCAGTAATCTGTTCTTTCTTATTTATTGATCTTCCTTACTTACGTTCTTTTACTATTACTCAGATATAGTCACTCATATATGATTAATCCATTCATTAGATGATAACATAACATACGTATATAACTGGCCTGCTTCAGGCAAAGTTTTACAATTAAAGATTTTACTCATATAGGAAAAAATAATTATTCTGTTTACTTGGTATAAAGCATCATGCTATGACTATCAGATAATCATAGAGTTGGATGAACAATTTAGTATTGAAGCTGGCCCAAAAGGATAACACTTTGACAGTATTGAAGGCCACTGAGAGATCAAAAAGGGTGAGAATGAAACCAGAAACTTTTCTTTTGGGTTTAAATGGAAAAAGACTTGGAGAAAAAATTTGGAACTTTGATCTTATATGTATATAAGTGTATAAGACAAAAATGGAAGGACACCTCGATTCCCACTCTGGACGAATGGTTACAGAAGCTGATGGAGTTGGCAGAAATGGCTAAATTGACTGTTTTGGTTAAAGGAAAGAATATAAGTACTTTTGTTTCCACATGGAGACCGCTTCTGAACTTTGTGCTTGAAGTGGAAAAAAATGAAACTTTGATTTTGGATTTTACTGATTAGATTGATATGTTTTTATAGAAATGGCTAGTATATATTATTTATTTATTTATTTATTTTGCAAAATTTGTATGCCGCCCAACTCCCGAAGGACTCTGGGCGGCTCACAGTATATAAAAAAAGACAACAATAGAAACATATACCGTGTTTCCCCGAAAATAAGACAGGGGCTTATATTTTTTTGACCCCCGAAATATGGCCTCGGCCTTATTATCGGGGGGGGGCTTATTATTTTGGGGGTGCAGTAGGCGGCGAGCGTGGGTCTGCATGTCCCATCGCCGCTGCCTCGCCTCCCCTCCCTGCTGCCACCGCCTCGTGGAGCAGGACTCAGCAAGGCTTGTTGTGCCGTTGCATGCACGAACTGCAGGACTGCCGCAAACTTCATCATACCAGCACAATTGGTGTCCTGCCGCTCGTGGCTGTGCCAGTATGTCGAACCTCGCGGTAGTGCTGCCGTTCGTGCATGCAATGGCACAACAAGCCTTGCAGAGTCCTGCTCCACAAGGCAGCGGCAGTGGCGTGACGAGTCTCACAGAGACTCATTTCTGGTAGGTGGGACATGTTGGGCCGTGAGATGCGCGTTCTACCTGGGACTTGTAGCTCCGTCACGTTCCTTGGCGTTGTGTCCAGGGAAGCCCATTGAAAAAGAAAACTCGCGAGTTCGAGAAGTTTAATTGAACTCGCGAGAAGTTTTCTTTTTCAATGGGCTTCCCTGGACACAATGCCGAGGAACGCGACGGAGCTACAAGTCCCAGGTAGAATGCACATCTCACAGCCCAA
>QLTV01001376.1:591030-610408 GCA_003457575.1 Thermophis baileyi | reverse complement strand
CATATCTACCTTCGTGTATTAATAGTTCAGGTTCACCCTGTTCGTTCCCCAAACTTTGTGCATTTGTATATAGGCACTTGAGGTCTTTATGTCTGACTCTGGGTATGCTTCCTATGTCACCTATTTGGTATTTGAGTTTGTCTTTCTTGCCATCCCTCCTTACCTCATTATTTGACTTGTTTTCTAGGGGTTTTTGCTTGGAATTAGGTCCTAGAGATCCTAAAGATTGGTCACCCTCCCCCCTCAATTTTAGGTTAAAGCCCTCCTGATAAGTGGAGCCAGTCGTTTTCCGAAAACATTCTTCCCAATCTTTGTGAGGTGCAGCCCATCCCTTGCCAAAAGCCCATCATGAAGATAGTACAGACCATGGTCCAGGAATCCGAAGTTTTTTGGGGGTGACACCAACCCTTTAGCCAGTGGTTTACTTCTAGAATTCTTTGTTCTCTTACCTGATGTTGTCCTTTCGTTGGCAGTACAGATGAAAAAACTACTTGTGCACCTAAGTCCTTGACTTTCTTGCCTAGCTGCTCGTAATCACTCAATATTGTTTTCAAGTCCTTTTTTTTGCTGCCCTCTCCCTTATTAATACATTCCTGGCCTGATTGTACAGCATTCCATCTCCATTCTTGTAAATTTCCTCTTTGGCAAGACATAGCTGTTTGAGCATAAATGTTAATCAAGGTTTGTTATTACTGTAAATGTGTATGCTTTGGGTCATTATACACATGTCCTCACAAAAACTAATGTATGATGTCACAGTATCAGTGAGTTCATCCAAGTCCTGTGATGCAGCTTCAAAAACACTCCTGTCTGTGAAATCAAAGCAAGCAGGTAACTTTAACTTTGCCTCCTAGGTCCAAGACTTCACTGTTTTAACCACAGGTATTATGGTATTAAGTTTCTGTCTATAAACGGGTACAAGATGAATTATACAGTGATCAGAGTGCCTACAGCTGCTCTTGCTAGAAGCGATAAGCATCCTTTAATATGCAGTAGCAGTGGTCTAAAATATTTTTTCCTCTAGTGAGACAATTGACATGCTTAGTATATCTTGGCAGCTCCTGACTTAGATTAGCATTATTAAAATTCCCTAAAACAATGAGTAGGGAGTGTCGATATCTCTGTTCTGTACTGTTCTGTATAACTGAAGAACATAACTTCTGTTAAATTTTAAACAGCAGAATACTTTCATCCAATGAGGTTTTGATGCATGTAAATGTATATAGCATTCTACAAAATTCAAAACTATTAAGGAAAAGAAATGTCACATATGATTTTATAGTCTCTTTATACGGCATTATTGGTTTAAATGACAAGTTTGTTGCTAGTTGAAACAATATTTTCCCCCTCACATGGATACTAAGTAAGTCCTAATTCTACATAAATCAGACTGTAGAATTTTCAGAATCTGACATTTTTATATAAAACACTTTTTAGGTATCGGGGAAAAAGCAAAATAAAATTCTATCCAAACAAATTGGTGCTTCATTCAGATCATAAAGTTGACTTTTTTCCTCCTAGCCACAGGTATGTCAGCCAAACATTTTAATTGTCTCCATCAAATCAGCCAGTGTTAACAAATATAACCTAAAGTGAATTAAACTCAGTATAATCAACATAATATATTATTTTAAAAAATCTTCTAAAAATATTGTAAAACAGAGAATGTTTAGCCTGCCAAACTTGCGTCTAGCCCTGGAAGTTGTCAAAGAGGTCACACAGAAACTTTGACCATTTCTTTCTTTAGTTTGTACAATAATAGAAGTGATGATGACCAGATATGTATCACACTCTTAGGAAAGGAACACAGCTGAAACTTCTCCGCTGGGATTCTGGGTTTTCCAGTGCTCAAAAAAAAAGTATTTGTAATGCTAGTGTACTGTGTTTCCTCTCATGAGAATTATCATAGTTATATAGTTCAAAGTAGAAAGGAAAAGGAAAAGGAAAATATTGAATTCTGCTGTGGGAGGAGAAAGAGAAAACGTTGCAGACCAATTGTTGAAAATATATTAACAAAAAAACACAGAGCTGGAAATAATACAGAGAACGTTATTCTCTAAATCTCCTATCCAGAGACAAGACATTCTATACCCGTGATGGCGAACCTATGGCATGCGTGCCAGAAGTGGCATGCAGAGCCGTCTCTCCAGGCACGCGAGCCGTCGCCCGTTGCTCTTCTGGGTTCTGGCACGCCGGACAGCTGGTCTTCACGTGCGCAGGAGCACCGGAAACTGGAAGAGCAGCCGCCTGGTGCGCATGTGCATGCCGGGAAGATGATCTTCTGGTTTCTGGTGTGTGCATGCACACCAACCAGCTGGTCTTCACGCATGCATGCATGCCAGAAACTGGAAGACCAGGTGGCCGGTGCACATGCACGCGCTGGAAACTGGAAGATAATCTTCCTGGCACACGCGTGCGCACCGGGCGGCTGCTCTTCTGGTTTCCAGAATGTGCATGCGTACCGGCCAGCTGGTCTTCGCACGTGCATGCACTCCAGAAACCGGAAGACCAGATGGCCGGTGCACATGCATGCGTCAGAAACTGGAAGATCATCTTCCCGGCACGTGCATGTGCACCGGGCGGCTGCTCTTCCGGTTTCTGGCATGCACGCGCTCCTGTTTCGGCAAAGGGATGTAGACATGTAGCCATAACAAATTCCTTTAGATTCTCAAGGTCATCCTTTGTCCAGCACCTGCCCGGAAGATGAGGGGAGTAACTGACACGTCGACAGAAGGAGACTGGCTAACATCATGAACTTGTGGGTGTGGGGACAAAGGGCTTGATCTTTCAACTGGGTGGAGAAACCCTGGGAGCGTCAGATCCGGGTTTCTCCCAGCCGTGCCAACATGGCTCTGTTAATAAATTGGAACTTTGAGGAATGCTTTGCCTCAGACTCTGATTTTATTTTAGATGCTATTTGGAACTCTGACACTCATTTATTCCTTTACTTTCTCTTTACTATGTAAGAGGGGGTTTTCGGGCTCGCCAAATTCCTAAGGGGGGGAGGGAGAAGGAGCGAATAGGTAGTGAGGATTGTTTTGGATAGGTGACCTTCTTTCCCGTGGAAACAGAGGCTGCTCCTGGTGAGACCAGAAGGTGGAGATTGAAGACACTGGTTAATGTGGATTGAATGTTATTGGAGAATGTGACTTTGATGGGGTGTTTCTAACTTACGATATTATGTGGCGTAATTCCGGTTTGGGTCAGATCCGGAATTACACCAGACTTTGCCAATTTGATGTCTACCTAAATAAAAGGAATTGTTTAGAAAATGGACTCTGCTCTTTTCTTTTTTGAATGGGTTTCATCACTTGGAAACCTGGCAATACATGCATTTCTATCCATGTATAACTTTAGAAAAAAAGTCAGATTCAATCCCAAGAATTTATCGCTTCTGTTGCTTCACATCAGAAAAGGAAAAAAAGTGAATAAAATGCTGAGGATTCCTTCCTTAATTTTAATAGTTTGCTAACTAGAATTTTTTTCTTTTCATCAAAGAAAAATATTCAGACTCTAGACTACAGAATGAAATGATACATTTATTCCTACTCTGTCCATCCTGCTCCAATGATTTATTGTTGTGAAAAATTTAGGGAGAGAATACTCTGTTACACAGACATGAATTCCAGGGGAAAAGGTATCCAGGTAAACCTAAATAAAAGGATAACAATTTTGCAGTAACAGCAGAACAGCTACTAATTGTAGATCTCCTCATAGCGAGAGAGTCAGCCATCCGGAACAATAAACTGGCAGAACCAGAAGCAAAACAATTAAGGATGAAGGTATCTGCAGCCCTTGCCAGTGCCAAAACACCCCCTTTCTAACCCCACAACTCAAGACAGGAGAACAGTGACATCCCTAGGAAGAGACTCAAACATCACCATCCTGCCAGCTGATAAAGGAAGATGCACAGTCATCTTGAATACAGATGACTACAAGGCCAAGGTGAACAATTTTCTGAAGGATATTGCTACGTATGAGACTCTGAAGAGAAATCTCACCAGCAGTTACCAGAAAAAGATCATTGATTTCTTGCAACACCTACTGAAGGATAATGCCATTGACAAGCCACAATATCACCGTCTTTACCCTGGGGAAGCCATCCCATGCATATATGGACTCCCCAAAATCCACAAAGAGGGAACTCCACTTGGACCAATTGTCAGCAGCATCAATTCTGTCACCTACAACATTGCAAAACATCTAACCACCTTATTAGCTTCTCTAGTTGGCAACACCACCCATCACATCAACAATTCACAGGACTTCGCCAGCAAGATTTGGAAACTAAAACTGGACCTGGATGAGACCATGCTTTCCTATGCTGTGACTTGCCTCTTCACCTGCATTCCAACAACTGAAGCTGTCATGATAGTGAAAAAACAACTGCTACAAGACAGCACTTTAGGTGACAGAACAAACCTCAGCCCAGACCACATATGTGCCATGCTGGACCTCTGTTTGACCACTAACTATTTTAAATACAATGAAGGTTTCTACAGACAAAAGCTGTGCCATGGGTTCACCTATGTCCCCCACTGTGGCCAATCTTTACATGGAAGAGGTAGAAACCAAAGCCCTAGACTCCTTCACAGAAATTCCACCCACTTACTGGTTTACCAAATATATCAACTCTGTGGACAGATAAATCAAATTCACACAGGAAGATGTTAAGAAAAATAGTCTAGCCTTCCTGGACTGTGCAGTACAGAAGCCTTAACACTGAAGTTTACAGAAAACCCCCACACACAGATCAATATTTACATTTTGATTCCCACCACCCATTGGAGTACAAAATGGGAGTCATCAGAACCCTACACCACTGAGCTGAATGCCTGCCTACCAGCAAAGATGGGAAAGAAAAAGAATTAAAAAACATCAAGGAAGCCTTCAGAACATGTGGTTAGCCCAAGTGGGCCTTCATCCAACCTCAAAGAAGACCCTACAGGAGCTCCTCCAGAACAGACAATGAAGAGAACAATAAACGAAGCAATGTTGTCATTCCATATGTTGCAACAATATCAGAAAAGCTCAGGAGGATCTTCAGTCAACAGAACATACATGCACATTTCAAATCCAAGAATACACTAAGGCAATGTGATTTCCTAGTACTTCCAGCTCCTCCTCTGTGAGAGTTTAGGGCAGGGGTGTCAAACTCAAGGCCCGCGGGCCGGATTCGGCCCACGATGTGGCTAGATCCGGCCCATGGGGCTGCCCTTGAGATATGCAAAGGACCGGCCTCCGATGCCTCGGCCCCGGGCAGGTCGGCCAGGTGCTAATCTATAACTAGATGGCTGCCATACGGGCCAGAATGTGGTCAGCCTTAGATCCGAGGGGCAGCCCTGGAGCCAGTGAAGAACCGCCCAACTGCCTCAGCCCTGACCCTGGGTGCTCACCACCTCCTATGGGGACAGGGCTGAGGTGGCGGGAATGGCCCCCAGCTGGCTCCAGGGCTGCCCTGTGGATCTAAGGCTGACCGCATTCCAGGCCAGATGGCTGCCATCCAGTTATAGATCAGCACCGTGCCCACCACCAGTGCCACCATGGCCTGCTCACTGGCCCAGCCTTGCAGCCTGTGCAGCTTCCCTTTCACTGGGACTGCCCCTGCCTTGCCCCACATGAGAAAGTCACAGCCGCACTAAGCACGGCCACCGGCAGCTCTGCCAAACTCTACGGAACGAGATGGGCAGGGGTGGGATTGAAAAATTTTAGCAACCAGTTCTCTGCCAGGTTGCTGGGTGGGCATGGCCATGGGGGCGTGGCCTACTCAGCCTCCTGCACCATGGCAGGGGGGGCGTTTTTGTCCTCCCCAAGCTCCAGAGGCTTTCCTCGAGCCTCTGGAATGGCAAAAACAGCCTCCCCCGGGGTCCGGAGGACCTCTGGAGGCTGGAAACGGGCCCATTTCTGGACTTCTGGTAGGCCCATTTTTCGCTCTCCCCAGGCTCCAGAAGCTTTCCTCGAGCCTCCGGGGGGCGAAAACGGCCTCCCCTGGGCTCCAGAGGCCCTCCGGAGGCCGGAAATGGGCCTGTTTCTGGACTTCTGGTAGGCCTGGTTTTTGCCCTTCTAGAGCCTCCGCGTGGGCCCTGCACTTACCTGGCATCCAAAATGGGCCATGTGGAGACTCCTGGGAGGGGCTGGGCAGGGTGGGCGGGGTCAGCCAGTCCTTGCAACTACCGGTTCAGCGAACCAGATGTAAAATTAACATCCGGTTTGCCCGAACAGGTCCGAACCGGCTGAATCCCACCCCTGGAGATGGGAATGAGAAGGAGGCAGGCAGAGAAAGAAGGAAGAAAGGAAGATGGGAAGGGAGGGAGGGAGGGTGGTTTTTTTGTGGGGAGGCAGCAAAAGAAGCATGGCTGGGAAGCGGGTAAAGGCAGAAAGGGAAAGTAAACCTCAGACCCTGCAAACCAAGCGCAGTTCCTGCCGCTCGCGAAAGAAAAAAGGGGAGCTGAAAGCTAAATCCCTGAGGCTGACATCACTCCAGCTGGCAGTTGATCTCTCCCGCTCTGGTTTTCCTGCTCGATTGCTCACTTCCTTTAGCTCCAAATCTCGCCTCCTTTAGTTCAGAAGCAGCCACATGGGAGAGGAGGAGGCTGGAGGGGGGGAGTTTTCTCCCTGGTTTTTTAAAGTCATGAGGTTTTTCTTCCTCTTTTTCCTTGCTTTGCAGCCCAGCTCTCCAGCTCTGGGAGCATCGTTTCTGGACTGTGGATTTTTTTCCTTCGGAAGAAAAGGCGGTGGGAGTGGAGGAGGCAGTGACTTGGACTTCTCTGACTTTGGATTTGTCTCGTGGGGGGGGACGCTTTTTTTCTCTCCCTCTTCTCCCTTCCTCCGATTTTTTTTCTTGGAAACAAAGGAGGGGTGGGGAGGAGGGGTGGGATTGTCCAAAAAAGCGAGACCCCAAAATTAAAAGAACAGTTTTTGAAATCCTTAAAAAGTTACGATGCCAACCCTGGGCCAGGAATTTCTCTTTTGGGAAAAAACAAGCAGCAGGTATCTGAGTAGGTATTCCCGGCTCTTAATAAAGGCCACATTTAAAAGCTGGGGGGAGGGGAAGTCGTCTTCTCTCCCAGGAAAGGGAAGGGAGGGGGAAGAAGGAAGGAGATGGGAATGAAAAGGAGAAAAGGAGGGAGGGAGGGAGGGAGGAAGGAAGGAGATNNNNCGCGGGCCAGATAGGGAGGGAGGGGATGGGAATAAGGAGAGAAGGAGAAAGGGGAGGGGAGAGAGGAAGGAAGGAGATGGGAATGAGAAGGAGGAAGGGGGAGCAAGGAAGGAAAGAGATGGGAATAAGAAGGAGGGAGGGGAGGGAGGGAGAAAGGGAGAAAGGAGATGGGAATAAGAATTCCCCCTGGCACGCCCACCCCAGCCACCTCCACCCTGGCCACGCCCCCCGGCCTCCCAAGGTCAACTACAACCCTGAAGCAGCCCTCAATGAAATCGAGTTTGACATCCCTAGTTTAGGAGAATATAGGTTTCACAGCACCCAAATTCAGTCCCTGTTAAAGTCTGGGCAGAGAGCCAAGACAGTGAGGAAGGTCGACATCAACCTTGGGAACTCCAAAATACTAATGGCCAAACAAACAAGCACCCAACTAACAATGTTAGAAAAAAATAAGGACAATAAAAAAGAATATTTAAACCTACACAACGGAAAGCTTCAGTTCATGGATGATGAGGAAGAGCTAGTCAACCAGTTTGCCACCCTTTGCCCAGGAGACAAAGAGATGATACTAATGAAGATTGAAATAATTGGTCGGCAAGTAGTGCAACAGAAAGCTTGAATGTTTTGCTTCCTTCTGGCAGCTCCTCTGTGGAATTGTTATCAAGTCCGGCTTCTGAAAGCACTCAAGCTCCAATAAATAAAAAGAGAAGGCGTACCAGTCCAAAACAAAAAGAAAAGGAAAGGGATATCCAACAGGATTTAACAGTACAAGTCCAAATTAACCATCCAGTAGGACAACTAGACAAGGAGAAGGAAAGCCGGAGTACCCGCCCACCAGAAGAAATGTCAATCTTAGAGCAAAAGCAGAGGAACACTGGCAAGCAAGATAAAAAGGAGCAACAACAAGATTTGCAACTCATGGGGAGAAATACCGAACCTCACAATAACTAATAATCTATACGGGAAGCATAGTTAATATCGACCCAGCTCCAATATCGTAGCAAAAATATATGTGGGGTTCCTTCGGAACAAAATGGAAATCTGGGCAGCCGAAAATTATATTCTCGTAGAAGAACAAGCAGTCTTTAGACAAAGCCAATCTACCATTGACAACTGCTTTGTTCTGAACCATCTAACTGCCAAATATGTCTATAAGAGGAGAACCCAGGTGCAGCCTTTATAGATCTTACAGCTGCATTTGATATGGTAAGTAGAGATGTACTATGGTGTAAACTGACAGCTCTTAAAATTGAACCTAGACTAGTAATCCTAACTAAAGCCCTATATATAAATACTTGTTTGAAAGTGCGGTATGGGATTAATGGAGCCCTGACTAACAGGATTTACACAAGCAAAGAGGTAAAGCAAGGGTGCATTTTAGCCCCATTACTATTTAATTTATACATCAATGACTTGCCAGGATTAATGAAAGACCCTATGATGTCCATGCCAAGGATCCTAAATAGAAATTGTAACACCTTGCTCTATGCTGATGATATGATCCTATTATCGTACTCACAAGTAAGATTGCATAGGCTACTAAAGAGATTTAGCTACTACTGTCAGGATAACTCCCTAATTATTAGCAAATCCAAATCAAAAATTATGGTGTTTGGTAAACATAACCAGAAACATAGATGGCAACTAGACGGGGGACCAATTGAACAGGTCAGCACCTTACTTGGGCATAACTTTTTTCAAGACCGGATCTTGGGCTTTTTAACCAAGAATGGAGCACACTTAGAGCAAAAGCTCGCTTGAATCTATTACTCAAATTAAAGAATCATAGTTACCCAGGCTCCCTAGTACCACTAATCAAAGTTTATAAAGCTAAGGTAATCCCTATGCTCCTATATGGAGCTGAAGTTTGGGGTTTACACTCTATTACAGCTTTAGAGCAAGCACAGTCTCAGCACCTAAGATGTATTTTGGGTGTGGACCCTAAGACATTTGCTGCAGCAGTCAGAGCGGAACTGGGAATCTACACAATTCACACATTGTCTAAAATTAGAGCTTACAACTACTGGCTCAAAATTAATGAAATGGAGACAGATAGACTCCCTAAGCTATGTCTACTGGAGCAGATAAAATTGCAATCACAAACCCTCTGGATTACTAAATTGACAAATTATATAAAGAGCTGTGGTCTCCCTGCCCCCTGTGTAACAGGAGAACAAAAAAAAAAAAAGTTGCCCAAAAAAAGATAGACTCCCTAAGCTATGTCTACTGGAGCAGATAAAATTGCAATCACAAACCCTCTGGATTACTAAATTGACCAATTATATAAAGAGCTGTGGTCTCCCTGCCCCCTGTGTAACAGGAGAACACAAAAAAAGAGTTGCCCAAAGAATCATGGATATAGAAGCTCAAAACTACATAGCCACACTTAGTAAGGCTGGTAGCCTGAAATGGCTGAGCAAATATAAACGCATCTTCCAAATGAACAACTATTTAAAATCACAATTGCCAAAACATCTCAGGGAGACATTTACCCGAGCAAGATTCGTACAGCTTGATACAATGGTTAGATTTGGGAGATTCCATTCTATTCCATACAATGAATGTGCATGTATCTGTGGAGCTGAAGAGGTATAAGACCTGACTCATATATTATTCGATTGTTGTTTATATAAGGGGGCAGAGATAAGTACCTTGATCCACATATTAAACGTATGGCCCAGTGGAAGGCCCATATTAAAACAACATACTTCATGTGTGGCCAGAATCTGAAAACGACATTTAATACAGCACAATTTCTGACTAAAATGGTCCAACTGAGATTGGCATATGTTTGGGGTAGATTGCAGGGGTGATAAAGAAATGTAATATATATATATATATATATAATTATTTTATTTTATTATTTATATATATAATTATTGTAAGGTTGCAAGGTGGCTGCGCACATGGATGCTGCGGCTGGGTGCTCTTTCTTTCAGTGTATGGTGTGGATGATTCTGTGTGTGTTTTGGATTTTTTCCTTCCCTGGCAGCCAGCGGCGGGAGGAAGGTAAGGTCGCGGGATGAAGAAAGAGGTGGTTGTGGGAGAGGAAGCGGGGAGATTGAGTAAGAGCCGGGGCCTCTGAAGGAGGGGAAACAGGGCAACACATGGCGAAGGGAGAGCAGGCGGCATGCAGGAAATGGCCTTTGACAGATTCTGAGTTTAGCCACCTCAGACCCTGGGCAGAAAATAATAGGTAGAAAAAGGCTGCAATAAGCTGTAAGTTCACATTTTTTTACTACCGGGTTCTGTGGGCGTGGCTTGGTGGGGGGTCATGTGACTGAATGGGCATGGCCAACTCAACGTCACTCACAGCAAGGTGCTGCCCTGTTGTGACCCAGCGCGGCAAACCCACCAGGAAACGACACACACACACTGTTTTCCACAACAAAGAAGGCTTTACCACTAATAAATGCTTAGTAATAAGATGATTACAGGGTTTATATCAAAGTTCTTGTTGCAAATCACAGAACACTTTGGCTGGGATTCCAAATACAAAAAAACACAAACAGGGCATTAAGTCCATAAATTCCTCACTTGCTGGAATTGTCCGAGAGCCCGTATTGGAGTTAGTCCAACTGATATCACCAAAGTTCAAACAGCAGCCAGGTAAAATACGTGCGTTGTTTCCAGCAAGAGTTTCCGTTGTGATTCAACCTTATATAGTCTTAGGGCGTGGCCCCTCTGCCTGCAGGTTTACAGGTGAGGAGACCTAAGTGCAGAAGGCCCTGATTGAGTATCGTCCTTTGGCCCTGCGTCCTCCTCGGTCTCGGACTCAGGTGCCGGAGATACAGACTGCTCTTGCCACCCCATGGTCGGTTCTTGGTCTTCTGGATCCATGAGCAGCTGCGTGGGACTTGGGCAAGCCACAACATGCCCCACCAAGCCATGCCCACCAAGCCACGCCCACAGAACCGGTACTAGAAACATTTGAATCCCACCACTGCTGCAGTCTATATGCCACCTGATGCCAATACTACCGTAGCTTTGGGATTCTTGTACAACATTGTTAGTAATCAGCAGAATAAGTATCCTGAGGCTATGCATATTACAGCGGGGAATTTAATCAGGCTGATTTAAAAGCAGTGCTCCCTAAATTCTATCAGCATGTTAAGTGTGCCACTAGAGGAACTGCGATGTCTTAAGTTTTCCCTCAGGTCCGACCATGACAAGGAGCGTTATACTTGTTTCTGATTGGTCGCCTGTTGACAGCTAGTATAAAAGGAGCTGTCAAACAGGGTCTCAGCTGTTGCCGTTAGCTGAGAGAACGCGTTTGTTAGCTGCCGCGTTTGGCAACCTGTTAGCATTAACCTGTTAACAATAAACTGTTAGCCTTGAGTTTGGCTCGCCTCAGTCATTGACCCCCCGTTCCGAGGATAGAACACTGGCAACGAAGGTGGGATCCTTTGACTGAGGCGCCAGAGAGCTGATACTGATCACTAGAGCAGAGTCACTAAAGAGCTGACCATTACTATCAGAGGAATTGTCGACGAGAAGTCGAACTAACTAAAGAAACATTCCTCAGAGACATTTGATAAGTCACTACTGGAATGGCATCGCTGACTACACTCGCAGTCTTTAATAGCACCACAGAGACGTGGGAGTCGTACATCACACAATTTGAACGCTTTCTTGTGGCAAATGACTACACGGAGCTTTCAGCAGTCGAAAGACGGCATGTTTCCTAAACTTATGTGGCACCGAAATGTTCAACATTGCCAGGACTCTCCTCGCGCCTCAATTGGTGCACGAAGTACCATGGGACACTTTAATGGCTAAGCTGAAAAATCACTACGCGCCAGCACCATCCCGGATAGTCTGCCGCCACGCATTCCACCGATGAAGCCAATTGGAATGACTATGTGGCAGCCCTCTGGGCAGCCACTCTATACTGTGAATTCCGAGACCTCGACGACGTTCTCCTAGGCCAAATTGTCTCCGGCATCAGAGACCTCCGAATACAGCGCCTCCTCCTGGCTAAGACCGAATTGATGCTACAGACAGCTCTAGATGGGGCCCGCGCCATAGAACTGTCAAACAAGTCTACTGAGGAAATTCAGAATAAATCCAATCCGCAACCCACTGGAAAACCCTTCGAAATCCACCACGGAGAGGCTAGCCCAGAAGACACGCCAGACGAGGTTGACGAGGTTCACTGCCTCCAGGCCGGGCAAGGAAAAGGTCGGCAGAGTAAGACCAAAATTCCCCAAACTAACTGTTCAGGTTGTGGCGGGAAGCACACAAGGGCAGATTGCAGATTTAAAACAGCTATCTGTCTGAGATGCGGAAAGAGAGGCCATATAGCAACGGTATGTAGGGCGACCCAAGCAGATAACAGCCCACAGATAGACAAAAATTACCACAAGAAGCAGACCCGATACCGATCGAGACAAGGTGAGGACTGTTTCTCGGTCCTAAGAGACCAAGCGGAAACAATTGTGGATCCTGACGGTTAGAACAATTAATCAGTGGAACAACTTGCCTCCAGAAGTTGTGAATGCTCCAACACTGGAAGTTTTTAAGAAGATGTTAGATAACCATTTGTCTGAAGTGGTGTAGGGTTTCCTGCCTAAGCAGGGGGTTGGACTAGAAGACCTCCAAGGTCCCTTCCAACTCTGTTATTCTATACTATTCTATTCAAATTGCCCACACGGTTAAAGACAAAATATTCCTAACAGTCAGCATTGAGGGAAATCCTTGCACTATGGAGATTGACACTGGGTCGTCCGTGTCAATACTTTCCTGGAGTTCCATTAAGAAAATAGTCCCAAAGCTAGCCAAAAGCTGGTTGAAACCCTGCATGCTTAAACTAAGGGATTTTCAAGGTAATGCCATTCCTGTTTTAGGGAACTACAGGTTCCGGGTATCCTTCAAACAATTTAATGGGAAGCTGCCATTGATTATAGTAAATGGACCTCGGCCAAGCCTATTAGGACTTGACTGGTTCGAGTCCTTGCGGTTGAGAATTAATGGAATAGACCACATCAACAGCAGCCCGGAAATGGACATGCTGGATAGCGAGTTCCCCAAGGTTTTTGACGAAGCCCTGGGTAGGTACATGGGAACCCCCATAGCATTCAATTTGGACCCCCAGGTAGCTCCCAGATGCCACAAGCTGCAGAGGGTGCCCTTGGCACTCTGGCTGAAAGTTGACGCGGAGCTCGATAAGCTAATAGCGCAAGGTATCTTAGAGCCAATAGACCATGCTCGATGGGAAACCCCCATTGTCACCCCCATAAAAGCGGATGGGTCAGTGACGATATGTGCGGATTACAAATGCACAATTAACCATGCATTGCAACAAAGCGCATACCCTGTTCCTGTGGTGCAGCACCTCCTTCACTCACTTGGGAAAGGGAAAGTCTTTGGAAAGCTTGACTTAGCATAAGCTTATCAACAATTACCCATAGACGAACCTATGGCAGAAGCCCAGACCATAGTCATCCACAGAGGGGCTTTCAAATGCCGCTGACTCCAATTTGGGGTCAGTTGTGCTCCCGGCATATTCCAGAGTTTAATAGAGAGATTACTGCAGGGAATCCCAGGCATCGTCCCTTATTTTGACGACGTCCTGGTTTCCGCGGTCAACTATGCTGACCTAATTTCCCACCTTCACACTATACTTCGCCGATTTCAAGATGTCAGGCTGAAGATTAAAAAATCCAAATGTCGTATAGCAGTGCCAAGGGTGGAGTATCCAGGGGTCTGCAACCTTAAACACTCAAAGAGCCACTTGGGCCCGTTTCCCACAGAAAGCAAAACAACGGGAGCCACAAAACCTGGGTGGGCATGGCCAACTCGACATCACTCACTCCCACCCAGTCACATGAACCCCCCAGCCACACCTACCCAGGTTTTGTGGCTCCCCGTGTTTTGTTTTCTATGGGAAATAGCTATCTCCGTCTCTCTGTCTCTCTCCCTCTCTCATCTCTCTCTCTCTCTCTGGGCTGTTGTGCTCGGTGCTCGGCGGGGGAGGGGAGCACTTCCCCACACTGCCCCCTTCTTTCTCTTGGCCCCGCCGACAAGGAGGCCAGGGTCGACAAGGGAGGAGGAAGCCCAGGCTTGGGGCATGGCCCCCACCCCACAAGATCCACCCCTGCTGTTCACTCCCAGCCCTCTTTGCTGGTGGCAACAGCAAATGTACCACAATGAAGGCGGAATGCTGTTGCCGCGCAAAGGCAAGTAGAGGGGCGCCTCACTCCCGCACTAAGGCTCCAGCCATGCCACTGCCGTGACAGGATGATGGCTCTTCCATCCCTCTGCCGCGACAGGGTGACAGGGAGCCGCAGCAGAGGGCCCAAAGAGTTGCATGTGGCTCCAGAGCCGCAGGTTGCAGACCCCTGATCTAGGCTATCTGGTGGATGGGGGGGCCTGCACCCCACAATGGCTAAAATTCAGGCAATTCAGCAGGCACCAACGCCAAAGAATAAAGCAGAGTTACAAGCTTTCCTGGGGTTGCTGAACTTTTATAACATATTCCTACTGCACAAGGCATCACTAGCCGAACCTCTACACTGCCTGCTACATCGATCAGCGAAATGGTCATGGGGAAATACAGAAGCAGCAGTGTTCAAAGCTGTCAAAAGTTTGTTGACGTCTGACAGCGTACTCATTCAGTATAAACTTCGCCTCTGGCGCTAGCGTGTGACGCTTCACCTTACGGAGTTGGGGCTGTGCTTAGTCACCAGCTACCCAATGGACTTGAAGCGCCTATAGCTTTCTTCTCGAGAACTCTGTCTCCCGCAGAACACAATTATAGCCAGTTAGATAAAGAGGCATTGGCTATCGTGGCCGGAATTAAAAGGTTCCACAAGTATCTATATGGTCGACATTTCAACCTCGTAACCGATCACAAGCCACTATTGGGAATCCTTGCGGGGGACAGACAAACCCCGCCAATCCTGTCACCTCGGCTAACCAGATGGACAGTGTTCCTGGTTGCCTATAACTACACGCTCTCCCACCAGCCAGGGAAGAACCTCTGCCATGCAGATGCACTAAGCCGCTGCCTACTTCCCATAACAGTGGAAAACCCTGCCCCAGCGTCAACCATCCTAATCATCGATACATTACAACTCCCAGTCACCGCCGCCGATGTCGCCAAATACATGGGTCAGGACAATGTGTTTACAAGAATATTGGACTGGGTTAGAAGAGGGTGGCCCCCAGGAACGGTAGACCCAGAATATCATCCCTACAAATTACGGCAGCATGAGCTATCCATGCAGCAGGGTTGCCTCCCCTGGGGTACAAAAGTAGTCGTACCAGGCCCACTGAGGAGAGCAGTATTGTCCACATTACATGAAGGCCACCCTGGCATAGTACGCATGAAAGTGTTGGGCCGCAGTTATGCCTGGTGGCCCAACATGGACTTGGATGTCACACACTGGGTTGCCGAATGTAAACTATGCCAGGAATCCAGGCCTCCCCCCACCCCCCGACGGCTGCGGTACAAAATTGGGAACACCCAAGGGCTCCATGGTCACGAATCCACATCGACTTTACATGCCCCTTTAAGGGGCAGACATTCTTAATAGCAGTGGATGCATTCTCAAAATGGTTGGAAGTGGTGCTAATGCTCTCTACAACCTCCGAAGCCATAATTAGAGCTCTTAGGAGGTTGTTTGCAACCCATGGGTTGCCAGACCTCTTGGCCTCAGTTGACTGCAGCACCCTTCGCGACATTCTTAGTAGGCCTGGGAATCTGTCACGCCCTAGTGGCTCCTTTCCATTTGGCGGGGAATGGCCTGGCTGAAAGAATGGTCCGATCGGCTAAGGACGCATTAGGGAGAATGGGCATAGGGAATTGGCAATCGAAGATTGATAAATATCTGTTGGTTCAGCACGCAACACCATGCCCATTAACTAACATGAGCCCAGCCGAACTGTTGATGGGCTGCAGAATTAGAACAACCCTAGGCCGCTTGCACCCTGATCACACCCCAGAGAAGCCATTAGACTCCACAAGAGAGCTAAGGGGGTTTACAATGGGAGCCAGGGTCTACTCAAGGAATTATGCAGGCAACCCCTTGTGGTTACCAACAGGGCCGTGCTCGTACGAAGTTGAGTTAGAGGATGGCAAAGTGTGGAGGCGACATCAAAACCAATTACGGGGATGGAAAAACACTACAACGTGGCAACCGCTTGACTGGGTCCAAACTGGGAGCCCTAATAACTTGACGCCAGCAGCCCAAGTTCACACTGGGCCTTTCACCGACAATAACAAGGAACCCGACAAGCGAGCCGAAGACTTACCAGCAGATCCTGACCACAGTCCGACAAGGGTCCAGCCAACGGGAGTAGTGACGCAGTAACCATTGAATCCAGAAGCCAAAAAGGCCTAGTCTTACTCTTCTCCTGCCGAAGGCATACTGAGAAGATCTGGGCGGGTCCGGTGCCGCCCTGCCTACCTAGCTGACTACGCATGCGCTCACTAGGTGGGAAGGAGTGCTATGTCTTAAGTTTTCCCTCAGGTCCGACCATGACAGGGGGCGTTATACTTGTTTCTGATTGGTCGCCTGTTGACAGCTAGTATAAAAGGAGCTGTCAAACAGGGTCTCAGCTGTTGCCGTTAGCTGAGAGAGCGTGTTTGTTAGCTGCCGTGTTTGGCAACCTGTTAGCATTAACCTGTTAACAATAAACTGTTAGCCTTGAGTTTGGCTCGCCTCAGTCACTGACCCTCCATTCCGAGGATAGAACAGGAGCAAACATATTGGACAAAGAGTATATACCAACATTAAACATGGCTACAGGGTTATACAATTACCACATTTGGGACAATCAGACCATATGTCACTGCTTTTAGCACCAGCATACATCCCTCTTAGGAGACAGGCTCTGCCTATAATAAAGACAGTGAAATCTTGGCCAGAAGATGCTTCCCAACAACTTCAGGATTGTTTTGAGAACACAAATTGGGACATCTTTAACCACCCTGACTTAGAGGAGCACACTGCAGCTGTTTTGTGCTATATCAAACACTGCACAGATACTGTCACTGTGGATAAATGTATTAGGATCTATCCCAATCAGAAGACCTGGAGGACTAAAGAAGTCCAGTGCCTCTTGCATGACAGGACCAAGGCCTTTAGGTCCAGTGATGGGGCAAGATACAGTACTGCTAGAGCTAGTCTGAAGAAAGGTATTCGGAAGGCCAAGACTGATTATAAAAGGAAGATTGAGAGTAATTTTTATAGTAATAACATAAGGCAGGTGTGGCGAGGGATTCAACAAATCACCAACCATCAACCAACCAATGTCATTCCTGCTGAGGGGGATGCTTCGTTGGCAGAGGAGCTGAATCATTTCTTTGCTCGCTTTGAAGTGGAGACATCAGAGACAGCTAAAATACAGCTACCAGCCCTTTGCAGCCCCCACCTCATTGTGGAGGAACAGGAGGTGAGGAGCATTCTGAGGGCTGTGGACCCTAGAAAGGTTGCTGGTCCTGACGGTATCTCTGGCCGAGTGCTTAAAGACTGTGCTGATCAGTTGGCTGGAGTCTTTACCAGGATCTTCAATTGGTCTTTATCCCAGTCCACTATTCCATCTTATTTGAAGGCTTCCATCATTGTTCCGCTGCCAAAGAAGTTCCCTATCAATAACCTCAATGATTACAGACCAGTGGCACTCCTATCATCATGAAGTGCTTTGAGAAATTGGTCTGTCGGCACATCATTTCTGGTCTTCCACATACATTTGATAAACACCAGTTTACCCATCAGGACTAGATTCAGCAATCTATCTGCATTTGAAAGACAAAGGCCACTCTTTTGAAGACAGCAAAGTCCACATTTTGGACAGAGAGGACTGCTATTTGAAAGAGGGGTCAAAGAGGCCATCTCTGTCAAAATTGAACAGCCCTCTCTCAACAGAGGGGGAGGGATACAACATCATCTATTTCCAGTCTACAACACAGTCCTTTCAACAGTTCCAAGAAGGCTCCAGACCCATTTGCACCACTCAGGTGACCCTGACAATGCAGATAAACCTCCAGGTGGCCTTAGTAGCTCGCTAAAAGAATGCAAATGACCAGCTTTCTGCAAGGAATATAAATCCTTTCATTACCAACCATACAGTCAGAGCTGAAGAAGCTTCTTGGATGAGAAGCGAAACATCTTCAAAGAAAAAACAGAAAGTCTAGTTGCCTCTTTAAAAAGCACCTTTAGGACAACCATGACCTGGGTGACTGAGAATCTCCAGAGACAAAAGGATAACAGAAATAACTATCGTTATTGAACTGCTCTTTCAGCCTTTCCTCTGATTACTTATTCAAATAATGTAAACACTATATTTTTGATATATTACAAACTAATCATGCAACTGATCAACCATGACCATCAAGATTCGCATGGGACAAAATACATAACTAGTTTAAATGGGTTTGCAGGCTTGGGATGCAAATATATGAGGTTAAAAAAACTCTTTCCTGTTGACTAGTTCAGAGCATAACAACTATTTGTTTTTATTTATATATTTGGTATACAATAAAGTTATTGTAATTAAAGAAAATATTTATAAACTACTAAGATTTTTTAGAAAATTCAATTTATAATCAGCACTTAGAAAAGTAATTTTTTAAAAATCTAAAAAATATATAAGACAGCCTATCTGCAATTTGCTTGTTATTCAGAGACATATCAATTATTTCCTTGATTAATATGGATATTACAGAAATTTTGGAAAAAATCTTATTATATATATATATATATATATATATACACCGTGTTTCCCCGAAAATAAGAGGGGCTTATATTTTTTTGACCCCCGAAATATGGCCTCGGCCTTATTATCGGGGGGGCTTATTATTTTGGGGGTGCAGTAGGCGGTGAGCGTGGGTCTGCATGTCGCATCGCCGCTGCCTCGCCTCCACTCCCTGCCGCCACCGCCTCGTGGAGCAGAACTCAGCAAGGCTTGTTGTGCCGTTGCATGCACGAACTGCAGGACTGCTGCAAACATCATCATACTGGCACAGCTGGGGTCCTTCTGCCGTTGGTGCATGCAAGGGCACAACAGGCCTTGCAGACTCCTGCTCCACGAGGCAGCGGCGGTGGCGTGACGAGTCTCACAGAGACTCATTTCTGGCAGGTGGAACATGTTGGGCCGCGAGACGCGCGTCCTACCTGGGACTTGTAGCTCCGTCACATCGCGAGAAGTTTTCTTTTACAATGAGCTCCTCTGGCCACAATGCCGAGGAACGTGATGGAGCTACAAGTGTCAGGG
>QLTV01001376.1:574943-589140 GCA_003457575.1 Thermophis baileyi | reverse complement strand
GATGGAGGGAGGGAGGGAGAGAAAAAGGAGAGGAAGGAAGGACCACAAACCCTGGCACTAGACGTGACTTCAGAAGACACTTTGAAACAGCACAGCAATCTACGGCTGGAAGAAACCTTGGAGGCCATCTAGTCCAACCCCCTGCTCCAGCAGGAAACCTTATTTCATCTGGATTATTTTGGTGCCTCTAACAGAGGAAAATTGCCAGAAAGGAGAAGGAGTTTACTAGGACAAGGCTGCCATGCAGAGGAAGGCAGAGATAGTCCTTGACTTATGACCACAATTGAGCCCAAAATTTTGGTTGCTAAGCAAGAGCGCTGTTAAGTGAGTTTGACCACATTTTACTCAATCCATGACATCTCCTAACAGTCATGTGCAGGCTAGGGAAGAAAATCTGAAGGTGTGTGTAATGTTCTAATGTACAGAAGTTATAGTTAAATGTGTGGCAGAAAGTGGACTTGGTGTGTTTTTCCAAATGCAGTAAGTGAGGTTGAATGTGTATAGTTTTAGAAGAGGGGTGTGTGTGTGTGTGTGTGTACATACACATACAGTATATATAGTAGATAATGCATCTTTTTGTGTGCCTATACACACTCTATACTATGTAATATGTATGTACACATATGGCATATATACATAGGATTAAATAGTGTATTTTGGATGTTCAGTAATAGTAAATAAATAGACAGGGAAATTGTATCTCGTTGAGGCCTTTGAGGCGAGGAGAGGCCAGGCAAGGCATCCCTTGACGTGAGTTATGTCAAGTTGGCCACGCCCACCCAATCACATGACCCCCCCCAGCCACAGCCACCCAGTCACGCCCACCCAGTCACATGACCACCAAGCCATGCCCACTGAACCGGTAGTAAAAAAATTTGAATCCCACCATCCCCAAAACTTACAAATACAATATTATGAATTTTGCAATATAAGTAGTACTCGACTTACAACCATAATTAAGCCCACAATTTCACTCATAAGTTGTGATGGTCATAAAGCAGGTCACCATATGATCGCACCCAAATTTATGACCTTTTTTTGTGCTGGTTGTTAAGTGAACACCATGATCATTATACTGACTCGTTGTTTGCTATGTGATGGGCTTTGCAGGAAACCATAAGTAAATGCCAGTTTCCAGCAAAAATGCCATGTAACTGCATGAGCAACTGCGAACGTGAGATCTTTGAATACGAGTCATAAATTCCATTTCCATGGTCTGTTATAATAGTCGTAAGTTGAAGACTACCTGTACATAGAATCATTAAATTTACCTATTAAATATTTTACTATTTAATTTTTTAATTAAAATTAGAAAGTACAGTATGATTTATACATATTATATATTACTACCTTCAAATATTTGTGCTTAAAAATAGTTAGATGAGTTACCAGAAAGCTAGAGATTGATAAAATCTGTATGCTGAGGAAACATAGTTTAATTATTGCAAATCTAGTATTATCAACTGAGAGTGGAGTTCCATGCATGGATTGTAAGCTATAAAATCAATCAAAAGCTCATAAACTTCATCTAATATGTGTTTAGCCATCTGATTTTCAAATACGTTGAGAACCATATGGAATAAAAAGCAAGGTTACAAATTTTCTTCTCTTTCCTAGAAGATTAACACAATCTAGATAGTTAACCTAAATTTTATGTATCTTTTTACTTTTACTTTTTTTTTACTTTACTTTATTGTCATTGCACATAGTACAACGAAATTAAATGCCGTCTTCAGTGTACATTATAACTAAAAAAATAAAAACACATACATACTGTACATCCTTTACATTCTGTATAATTGAAATTGAAAACCCGATATTGCACTATATCATAGAATTCAAATTTATATAGCCACCCATTTCACCAAAACAACTCTGGGAGGCACACAACAATTGAATAAAACAACAAAGAATTTCAATACATCAAAGAAGTTACACAGATAAGACTGCAGCTTGCATAGTAAATTTTTAAATTGCAGTTAGCATTATTACTGAGTTAGCTTTTGGGTATTAATGCAAAGTCAACTATATAAATGAATGATCACATGGAATGCTCCTAATTATAGCAGATGTCATGAGACCATCACAAGACACAGCTTTTATTTTCAGAATTGTTTCAAAAGCAAGTAGTAGGAATTTTACCATAAACTATCATTATTGAACTAGTTATCAAGAAAAGTTCCTATGAAAATTGCTTTTTACCACTTATTTTTACTAACAACAACCAATGAGATTACTTTAATATATTTCATATGCTTCTTACCACTTACTGTTACTAACAAACAACCAATGAGATTACGTTCATAAATTTTGGTTAACCTGATCTACTTGCATGTATTTATATCTTTAAAAAAAAATAGGAATGAAAATTTCTCAGGAGAAAAAAAGCAGAAGGTGAATAGATGGCCTTTTAATTTATTAGGCTAAATTTTAGAAAATATTTTCAGCCAGAAAAGACTCTGAGCATGTCCAGTGTAATCCAAGGGAAGACTTCAAGACAGCTCAATTTTTAAGCAGTTTGTGGACTGCAGCTTAGCAGTTCCAATTTTTTTTTCTATTAACCTGGATGTTTAGTTACTTTCATAAATTAAACTCTTTATGTTATTAGCTAAATTTTGATCATGCCTAAGGACTCATTCCTTTGGCACTGCATTTTTATATCCTGTTTGCTTTAATTTTTCACATTTTTGTAAAGTATTACAAGATATTTGCAAAAGGGCATTCAGTAAGTGCAAGTGCATCTAAAATACACTTTTTACAATATCTGCAAGCATACTTTATAAAACAAAAATGAATCCTTGTTGATGACCTCAAATTTACTGAACTAGAATTCTCATCATGCTTGCTAGGATGTTAATGGATGAATGTGGTCTAACTCATTCAAAGGGCGCCAGGTCAGAGAAAGCTCCCACAAGTATAAAACTCAAGTTCCTTGAAACTTTAGGGGGGGAAATGGAGGAGATAAAAGTATTGAAGTTAATCAGAAAGTCAATAATTTCAAGTAAAATTATTATAGAAAGTCAAAGCATCCCAAGAGAATAGCAAACAGATCCTTGAACTGCTTTACAAAGCACATTTTTTCTCATTGTTAGCAGCTGTTCATTGTTCAGTATTGTACAACTAGCCAGTTGTGTAGGAAAGGGAGTGAATCAGGAGAGAAGAGTTTCCTCTTAAAAATCAGCTGTAGCAATGAAATGTGCTATGTCAGTCACCTTTTCAGCTAATATCTCAATCTTGTTCTGCAAATCTCTGGACTTTTCATAGCTTGAATTTTGCATCAGGAATCCTCCTCTATTTTGCCATCATAAAAAGTTTTAGAAGAGCTTCTTTTTTGTTGTTTAGCAAGTACATGAAATATATATGCAGCAATTCAGGATCAGTTTCTAGATCCCATATGCCTGAGAGAAGGAATGTTATGGAGTAATCTGTGCTTTTTGTTTTGGTCTGGGAATAGATCCAGAACATCAATATTTGGTCCAGATTAAGCCCCAGAGAATGCATATTGCAGGCAAAGGTGGGAAGCAAAGGGGAGAAAAAGAGCTACTCTGGGGTGGGAGGAGGGAATAGAATATCTGGGATGACTAAAGGAAATTAATAAAAAGTCAGGGAGAAGAGTTGGTGATGCCATCTTTGAAATCAAGTGTAACAACAGTGATTAATAGAAAGAGTGGAATTGGGAAGACTTATAGATGGGCTAGTATACAGTGCTTCCCTCCCCCATTTGTAAATCTCCTCTGAATTTTCTCTGAAATTTGGAACAACCAAAATGTTCTGGATTTTAGATCCTACTCAAGCTGGTTGAGACAAATCTCTGAGCTACAAAGTGTTGCTTGGTTTTTTTTCTTCCCATTCATAAAGCAAAACATGTTTTGGAGTTGTTGACACTTCTACTTGAGAGAATTACTTTTTCAAGAACAGTTGATTTTTAATGTCTTTCATGAAACTATAAATGCAAGGGCTGACATTTAGTCATTTGTACTTCAGTAGATAAAACAAGGTAATTCTGACATTATTAAAAGGGGTGCTAGTGAATTTGCCCCCTTTCACTGTCAATAAATTAAACTCATTTAAAATAGACTAGTAAAATAAACTAACTCCACAGACAACTATATCAATTTTTCAAAATTTTACCTTTTAAAATTTGGTCTGGCCAGTCATAAAATATTAGAAAAATTACTGTCACATCAATGAAAAGAATTTATTTTTGTAAGATAAGACTGAGGAGTTGGTGGGAATCATAACTGCCCTTGACTAACAACATCTGAATTTGAGGGTCTTCCAGTTGGCATCGCGGCATTACAGACGCAAGTGAGCAGGGTTCCGCGAAACCCAGCTGATTCCTGTCCGCCAGGAGGTCCTATAAGGCCAAAGTCACCCTGGAGGGGTGACAAAGATAGGAGGGACCCTTTGTCAATCACGAGGGGATGGCGGTCTCCTCGCTAGATCCAAAGGAACTCTCCTGACCGGCGGCAGAGAAGACAGCCATTACGGCCAGACCTAAGCTGTGAAAATCGGGACAAGAAGAAGCGTGAATTGACAATTTGAGAGCAGTGTACCAGATCTGGGTGAGAATCTTCTCTCTCTACCGTGGAGACTATCCCCTAAAAAGTTTTTGAAAATCGGGACACCATAGAGGAGGGAGGAAGGGATTGTTTTCCCTCCTCCAAAAAATAAAAGTGGCGAGCTAGATCCAGAGCCTAATGACAGATTCCCCCCCCCCCAAAAAAAGAGAGAGCCAATTTTAATGGGAAGAAATTAAATTAAAACGAAAGGGAAAGATCTGACTGGACATTACAACATTGTGAACATAACTTAAGAAATGGACAATACTTTCTTCTTTTTTTCTATTTAGAATAGTATAGCAAACTTTTGATGGAAACTTTTAAAACTTTACTGTATAAGTGAGAAGAGAAAGTAAGGGTGACACCTACTGTCCAGAAAACATATTACACAAGTTAGTAAATAGTGGAAAAATACAGAGACTATAAAAGTAAGAAGATGTAATAATAGCAACAGACTTGGTACTGATAAAAGGACAGCTGCAAAGTTGTTTTGCTTGTTGCTGGGTGACAGATAGTGAGTCTATGGAAACTCCAACTCCTCATACTTTTGTGGATTACAAATACTCTTGACAAAGTGGAACAGTCTGGAATTGTTTTGAGACTAAGTGAAGCGGCTTTTTGGTTTGCTGGATATTTTGATATTGAGGCACTGGGGAATTTGGTGGGCCTTTTGGATTACAAATACTTTCCTGGATTACAAATACTAACTGACAGATGAAAAGGATATAACTACTGATTTTAAAGAAGTTTTCCTTCTACCTTTCTAATAGACTGACTTTGTGGATTATAAATATAATTGGCCGTGAGGAAATACTTTGTGACTGAGTGAACTGGACCTCTGTGTTTTCTTTTTGGTTCCTTAGCTTCTTGGACTACTGGGACATTGTGGATTTGGTAGCTTTGGTGGGCTATCTGGGATTATCGCCTTCTCCTCTTTTAATAGATTTGATACTAGAGGCTAAGGGGAATGGATACGATTACAGGATAAGACCATAGGGAAAAGAGAGAAATGATGAGTGTTCCTAACCTAACTAGAATTGGAAAGAAAGCATCTTCTACACCATCGGCTGCTTCTAATCCATCAAATCAAAGATCAATAGACGCTATGATACAAGAAAAAATGAATACATTTCAAAAAGAAATACAAATGGTGCTCCAGTCTATCCAGGAGGCCATGGCAAAGAACCATAATGAGATGAAAACCGATATGGGAGAGATGAAGGAAGGCACAGATTCAATAATATGGATGAGAGACTAGGGAACTTTTACCAAATTTTAACAAAAAATGAACAAACGATCCAGAAAATAGAGGAGAAATCAGAAGAAGCTGAGAAAAAAAGTAGATGAGATAAATCAAAAATTAACACAAGCGAATAAGGACCTGGAAGAAATAGTGATAATGTTGGAGATGGAAAAGGCGGCCTACTTTCTAAGTTTTCAGAACATAGACGAGAATAAAGAGGAGGACCTCCCAGAAGTGATAACGCCTTAGAGATTGTAAAACAAGAGATGGATGCAGAAATAGATTAAATATTTAGAATAAATACATGAGGTGAGATAAACTACGAAGGGAGGTGCATATGAGATTTGTTAAAAAATCAACAAGAGATGAAATATTTAAAAAGGCAAGAGATGAACCACTGCAATACAAAGGGAAAGAAATTGTGGTCCTGAAACAGATCCCTAGAAGGGTAAGAGATTTATGAAAGCAATATCATTTCTTGACTGTGAAACTGATTAAAAGAGATGTAAACTTTAGATGGCTGGTACCAGAGGGAATACTAGTTTACTGGGATGGTAAAAGAGACAGATTGGATTCGTTAGATAAAGCGATAGAATTCTATGATAGCTACTTCACTACAAATGAGGAACAAGAAGCACAGGGAGAAATGGTATGTGAGAGGTGAGAGGAACCAATAAGAGTGGAGAAGAGTATACAGCAAGAAGAAAGTGAAATAGAGAAAGCAGAACGAGAAGGAGCAAGAGCAAAAGATCAGAGACAAATAAGAACAACTAGGAAAATAAGTCCTATATATAAATAAAGGAGATGGAAGAGGAAATTGAGATGTTTTCAATCAATATACCATACTTTTTGGAGTATAAGACACACTTCACCCCCCTAAAAGTGAGTGAAAATTGTGGTGCGTCTTATACACAGAATGTTGCCGAAGCCCCACCCACCTGCCAACCCCCACCCTTCGGCCATTTTTGGCCTCCACATGTCGCATTTTTGGCCTCCGCACGCCCTGTTTTAGATTTGTTCCAGGCTGCGGGGATCGCCACAGCACATTGCCACCGATCACTGTCGCCGCGTGTCAGGTTTTTGGCCTCCGTGCGTCACGTTTTTTGCCTCTGCATGCCCCCTGCTGCCTGGAAGTGGCCGAAAATGCAACTTGCGGAGGCCAAAAACAGAGCGTGCGAAGGCCGAAAATGCGACGTGTGGAGGCAGCGATTGGCGGCAATGTGCTGTGGCGATCCCAGCAGCCTGGAATGGGTCTAAAACGGAGCGTGCAGAGGCCAAAAATGTGACACGTGGGGGCCAAAAACGTGATGCGTGGAGGCCAAAAATGTGACACATGGAGGCCAAAAATATAAGCGAGGCCAAAAACACAACACGTGGAGGCTAAAAACATGATGCGTGGAGGCGGCGATGGGCAGCTGGAACAGCTGATTGGCAGTTTTCCAAGAGGCCGATCCAACCGCCAATCAACTGTTTGTGCTAAATCAGGCTACGATAATGTACTGAAGCTGACCAGGTTGTTTGCTGCAAGGATGCTAGCCAGATGAATACCTGGATGCTGGTAGGCAGAGAATTTTTTTTCTTGTTTTCCTCCCCAAAAACTAATGTGCATCTTATACTCCGGAGTGTCTTATACTCCGAAAAATACGGTAAATGGATAGAACTCCTCCATGAAAAGGAAAAAAAAATCTACACACGACTACAAAAATTAAAACTAGATATAATTTGCCTTCAAGAAACCCATATAAAAAAACAGCACAGTAAATTATTGGAATGTTCAAAAATTGGGAAACTATATTTTTCATCAGCAGAACAAAAGAAAAGAGGGGTAGCCTTATACATTAAGGAAACAATAAATTCTAAACAGATCTACACAGATGAAGAAGGAAGAATTTTGATTGTGGAGGTAATGATAAACCAAAAACTGATACTTTTGATAGCAGTATATGCGCCAAACAATAAACAAGAATTCTATTAAAAAAAACTTCATGAAGATAATTGAAATGGAATATGAGAATATTTGTGTGGTAGGAGACTTCAACGCAATCGTAGACATGAAACTTGACTATAGAAGTAGCAAATCAGGGAAAAAACTAAGGAAGACTCTTCCGATGGCCTTCCTTAAAATGGTAGAGGAAACATGTATACAGGATAAATGGAGAGAAACAAATCCAGGAAAAAACCAGTACACATTCTATTCAAATAGGCACAAATCATGGTCCAGAATTGATATGATATGGATGTCATCGGAATTGAGAACAAATGTGCAAGAGATAGAGATAGAAACCAATGTATGAGCCGGCCATAACCCAATAAAAGTCAGTTGGAAGAGGCAAAAGAAAAGGTCAAGATGGGCATTGAATCAATCTATACTAAAAGATAAAGAATTTATACAAACAACAGTAAAAGAAATGGAATTATTCCTCAAGGAGAATTAAAAAGAAGAAACTTCACTGCAAAACCTCTGGGATACAGCTAAAGCATATATCAGGGGATTAGCTATAGTTGACCTCGTCTGTTCAGTTTCTAGGACTGAGTCTGTCAGAATTGAAATGCCCCGCCTCTATTGCTAGGGCTTCCCAGCTTTGGCGAAGACGAAGGGACAGACTCGACGTGTCATCATCAAAGATCTCCCTCAGCGATCGAGGACCACACAGCCTTTGGGTGGAGCTGGATGCTAGCTCCACCCTATGAGAAGGAGCATATCAGGTAAGACCAACGCCCCTTCTCCATAGTGGGTGGAGCTAGCATCCAGGAATGGGGCATACCAAAGCTGGCTGTCCTATGGGTGGGTCATAGTCTGGTCTGATGATTCTGCACCCGTATGGACATGATGAAGGACCCGGCAGCCGACTGCCGCCTCCGCTGAGGCCAAGATGTCCAATTTGTAGTGCCTAATAAATGGAGACGGAGATGACCAGGTGACCTCCCTGCAGACCTCTAGTGAAATTTGGCAAAATGAGTTCTTGCGCCCTGTGAAACCAGGTGTTAACCTTAGGGATGAACGAAGGGTCCAAACGCAAGACTACTCTGTCCGTGTGGAAGACACACAGGTCCTTCCATACCGAAAGGGCCGCCAGCTCGGAGATCCTCCTGGCCGAAGTGATGGCCACTAAAAACACCACCTTATAAGTAAGATGACGCAGGCTGGCCGACCTCAAGGGTTCATATGGGGCCCCAGTGAGGGAAGATAGTACTTTGGACAGGTCCCAGGTGGGGTACCTGTGGACTACTGGAGGGCACAGGTTAGTCGCCCCTTTGATGAAACGGCAGACAGTGGGGTGCTGGGCCAAGGATTCCAGTGACCCACAAGTCAATACTGAGGATAGGGCCGCCACCTGCCTCCGAATGGTGTTGGGCGATAGCCCTTTATCCAGTCCATCCTCGAGAAATTCCAGGATCTGGGCTATCGAGACCTCGACTGGGGAAATGTCCACCTTAGCACACCAGGAGCAAAAGGCCTTCCAGGTGGCTGAGTAGATGCGCTCTGTGGAAGGTCTCCTAGAGGCCTGGATGGACTTGATGGTCCCCTCTCAGGGCGTCCAATCAAGCGCCAGACGGTCAGTTGGAACTTCTGGATGTCTGGTAGACCAATGCCCCCTGGCTGAGGGAGGACTTGCCCCGAGGGATCTTCCAGGGCTGAGCCACCGAGAGATTCACTAGGTCGGCGAACCAGGCTCTCCTGGGCCAATGCGGGGCCAGCAGCAGTACCTCCGCCTTCTCCAAAACCTCCCTGATAACTTTTGGAAGAGGAGGAAAGGGGTACATAAGACCTGGAGGCCACTGGCTGCGGAGGGCATTGACTCCTTCTGCCCCAGGAGTCGGGAACCTCGAGAAAAATCTCAGCAGTTGTGCATTCTCCGGGGTGGCAAACAGGTCCACTTCCAGCCATCCATATCGGTCCGGTCGCTCGCTTGCCCCGCCTGTCCGCACCATGCTTGCCCCGCCTGCCTACCCGCCCACTGCTCACTGACTCGCTGGCTCGCCGATTGCCCCGCCTCTGAGTCTGAGAGCCCTATATATACCACGCCGCATGGTCACCATGTGGCCCACTTCCTCTACTGGCCTCGCCCTAGTGTCTGCTGCCTGCGTTACTGCTGCCTCCTCCTGCGGCTGCCTAAAGGTAAGTAAGCCTACAGCTGCGACTTCGCGGGGTGCGGACTGTAGGGGGGCGGCAAGAAACTACCAAGAGTGTGGGGCAGGCTTTGCAGTGTAAGCGACCCCGGGGAGGCCTTCCTTGCCGCCGCTCCCCGGGCTCGCGTAGACCACGAAGCCCGCCAGCGCTCGGAGGGCGACTTCGCGGGGTGCGCCAGGGGGAGAGAGGAGGAAGAGGCAGAGGCAGAGGCAGCGGCGGCAGCAGAAGGAAAGATTGGGGTTGGAAGGGGGTGTAACACGCGGGAGGCTCCCCGCAGTTCCTCGCCTCGTCTCCCCACAGTTCCTCGGCTTCTTCCTCCCACGGCTGGTGGTAGAAGGGAAGGCAAGCCAGCACCCACGAGGAACCACACCTTGGCCCCAGCCATGTGTTTTCAAGCCCGGGCTATTACAATAGCTTTTCACTCCAAGCAGCCTGGGCTTGAAAGCGCATGGCTGGGGCCAAGGAGCGGCTCCATGTGCTTTCCGGGTCAGCCCTCTCCCCTGCTGCTCTTGCTGGGAATGGGAAAGCATCTTTCGCAGCACAGCAAAATTTAGCTTTGGGTCCGACTTCACTCTCATCAGGAAACTGCTGTGCTGCAGCGTTTTCCGGATTGGGAGGACCCAAAGCGGCAACTCCTTGCTGTGCGCTTTCCCAGGGCCCTGAGGGCTGCCATCCCGGAGCGCCGCTGCTGCCACTCTGCAGCTTTTCTTCCACCACCGCTGCGGCTGGAGCTCCCATCACGATCGAAGGCAGGCAAGCATGTCGGGGACGCCCGGCCATGGCCCATGGGGAAGGGAGCTAGCAGCCTACTCCCTTCCTCGCAGCCCTGCCATGCTTGCCTGCCTTCCCTCCGGTCCCAAACGCCCGCTTACCTTCCGAGGTCAGGTCCCGTGATCCGTGACGGGAGACGCAGCTGCTGTGCTGGTGCTGAGAGGGGCGGCTGCATTCCGGGGCTGCTGCACATGTTGCAGGGCTGTAGATGAGGTGCGCATGTGCAGCAGCCCAGGAACATCCGCCTGCCCTCCCGGAGCGTTCGCTTTCTTCCTTCTCCCTCTGCCGCTGTTGGAGCCGAGACTGCTGCTCCTGCTCCACTGCGGTGCAGGCCCCGGACATCTGCTGCCCTCCCTCCCTGGGCTGGCCATGCACACTGCAGCAGAGCAGCAGTCTCTGCTCCAATGGTGGCGACAGGAGAAGGAAGAAAGCGAACACTATGGGAGGGCAGGTGGATGTTCCTGGGCTACTGCATGTGCGCACCGCAAGTTCAGTCCTGGGACATCCTCCGGCAGCGCCGCCGCCCCTCTCAGCACCAGCACAGCAGCTGCGTCTCCCCAAAGGGCCGCCCGCCATCAGCCTACATTCACGGGCAGCCACAGATCCCATATTCAGGCCTGCGGAGGTGAGTGGGAGATGTAAAATGTAAGTCCGACCTTGGCGGCGGGGGAGGGAGACCTGCTGCACTCTGCCGAAGAGCATTAAAGCGATCGGGACTCCAGTCTCTCTTTCCCAGCATCAGATCGCACTAAAGCAGCCCCTAGCCTTGCCCCAACTACAGAAGGAGATACTTTTCACTTCCTGTTAGCTCCCCGATTTTCTATCTTTTCCTTTTCTGCAAGGAGAGAGAGAAGAAAGAAAGAAAGAAAGGAAGGAAGGAAGGAAGGAAGGAAGGAAGGAAGGAAGGAAGGAAGGAAGGGGAGGTGTGTGTGTGTGTGTGTGAGAGAGAGAGAGAAAGAGAGAGTGTGTGTGTGTGTGAGAGAGAGAGAGAGAGGTGTGTGTGAGAGTGTGTGAGAGAGAGAGAAGAAAGAAAGAAAGAAAGAAAGAAAGAAAGAAAGAAAGAGACAGAAAAAGAAAGGAAGAAAGGAAGTGTGTGTGTGAGAGAGAGTGTGTGTGAGAGAGACAGAGAGAGAGAGAAGAAAGAAAAAAGAGACAGAAAGAAAGGAAGGAAGAGGAAGAGTGTGTGTGTGAGAGAGAGAGTGTGTGTGTGTGTAAGAGAGAGAGTGTGAGAGAGAGAGAAGAAAGAGACAGAGAAAGGAAGAAAGGGGAAGAGTGTGTGTGTGAACAAAGAGGAAGGGAGAGAGAAAAAACTCTGTGCTATTATTTTTAATTGTTCCATTATTTATCATGTGTTAATATTTTACACTGTCCCTACACCTAGAGTGATTTTACTTCCTTTCTTTTGCCCAGGGCTACCACATATTTTTCAGGGATTTACATGCATTCAATGTCTATAGTCCAGAGCATAAATATGTGTGTGTTTATTTTGTACATCAGGTTGCATAAGTCCAGCTTAATATGCTATTCCTGGTATGTTATGTTTTGTATACATACAGAGAAAGAAGCACTCTTGTGATCTTTGACTTTTAGGCTTGCTGTCAAACATCAGCCATAATACTAATTACTGTTTTGAACAATATGCAGGTTGTATTACACGAATGCAGGGGTGGGTTCCTCTGGGTTCGGACCGGTTCTCCTGAACCGGTAGCAGCCGTTGGTGATGTCACAATGACATCACCGAACCGGATCGGTCGGTGCCAGTCCGTGGGGGCCATCTTTTTTTTTGAATTTTTTTTATTTATTTTCTATTTTTTTTTCCTTCTGAGCATGCGCAGAAGCCGACTTCCGGCACTGTGCATGCGGTCGCCATCTTTTTTTTTGGCTTTTTCTCCCCCCGGATTTTTTGTTGCTGCACATGCGCGCGCACGCAAAGCACGTGTGTGCCCACGAGGCGCGCCCACGCGGCGTGGGAGGGAGCGAACCGGCAGCGAGGTAAGTTGGAACCCACCATGAATGGCTATTTTATATGTGAAATTATGACTGAAATATTTCTGCACCTATATTGGTTCTCACTGTCAGGAAGTTTCTCCTTAGTTTTAGGTTGCTTCTCTCTTTGTTCAGTTTCCATCCATTGCTTCTTGTTTTGCCTTCTGGTGCTTTGGAAAATACATTGCCCCCCCCCCTTCTTTCTGGCAGCCCCTTAAAAGCCTGTTGCCTATCGCACTCTTGGGCAAAGCATGTGAGCCATTTCCTCCTTTCAGTGGTCCATGAAAGTACATCTATAGTATGTAGATAATAAAGTTGAAAAAAGTTGAACATCATTTTTACAGAACTGTAGATATGTTGAGGCTGGGTGTGACAAGGAATGGCTGGGAGGGGAGGGGCCAGGCGAGGCACCCCTTGAAGTGAGTGACATTGAGGCCATGCCCACCGTCACATGACCATGAAGCCATGCCCACCATCACATGACCATCAAGCCACACCCACAAAATAAGCCACGCCCACAGAACCGGTAGTAAAAAATTTTAGAACCGACCCCTGGTGATAGCATATATCTATGAAGCAAGGAAATGCAAGTAAAGAGCAACCTAATAATACTCAAAAGGGTCTGATCCAGAGTATTGGCATTTATTATAGTGCTAGCTAAAGAACTGGCTGATTGAAAGACAAACATACTGGTAAAAGGTCCTGCAAGGGGCCCTGTGAAATGAAAATAATTCTCTTGTGCAAGGACTTATGGGCTGGGCTACCTTTGGGAATTCAGACATTTAAAATTCTTACACAGAAGAAGTGCTGAAACACAACCAGTATTTTTTTAAAAAAAAAAAAAAGCAAAGAAAGCAATTATTTATGTATTATAATAGCTTTATCAGTCAGTCAGGTTTATGTGCACTGAAACACTTCAACTGACACTGAAAGGTTGATACTCACCAAAGATTTTTGGTAGTCGATTCTCATGTGTAATTATCTCGCTTTGGACTGTACTGGAAGGAGCCAGCTTGCCAGTGGATTACTATACCTGCACTCTTGAGTGTCTCATGAGAGGTAAAAATTCAGATCAATCAGTCAATATATCAATTGATTTTATTCTAAAGACAATTGCAGCAACCTTTGGATAATCACATTTCATTGTGACAGATAAAATTATTTATGTAGATACATCGATAGACTAAAATAGAGTGCTAATTTCAGTGGTGGGATTCAAATAAACAGAGGGATAGAATCAAGATCACGTGAAGTGCTAATACCACTTTATAATGCCTTGGTAAGGCCACACTTGGAATACTGCATTCAGTTTTGGTCGCCACGATGTAAAAAAGACGTTGAGACTCTAGAAAGAGTGCAGAGAAGAGCAACAAAGATGATTAGGGGACTGGAGGCTAAAACATATGAAGAACAGTTGCTGGAATTGGGTATGTCTAGTCTAGTGAAGAGAAGGACTAGGGGAGACATGATAGCAGCCGTCCAATATCTCAGGGGTTGCCACCC
>QLTV01001376.1:562105-574756 GCA_003457575.1 Thermophis baileyi | reverse complement strand
AAGACCTCCAAGGTCCCTTCCAACTCTGTTATTCTATTCTATTCTATTCTATTCTATTCTATTATTCTATTCTATTCTATTCTATTCTATTCTATTCTATTCTATTCTATTCTATTCTATTCTATTATTCTATTCTATTCTATTCTATTCTATTCTATTCTATTCTATTCTATTCTTCTATTCTATTCTATTCTATTCTATTCTATTCTATTCTATTATTATTTTCTATTCTATTCTAAATAATTTAACAACCGGTTCTCGGCCCTAATGATTTCTTTCAACAGCCAGTTCACCAAACTGCTCAGAAAGTTAACAACCGGTTCTCCTGAAGTGGTGCCACCTGGCTGAATCCCACCACTGGCTAATTTCCCTATTGAAACAGAAGCTCTGCAACTAATTTCCTCTCAGAAGACATATATTGGTATTCCCCTTTCTAAAATAAGCCAGAGAAGATTAGGAAGGAACTACCAATAGTTTTACCAGGTTTCAAATGGCTTTGGTTAAAGGAATGAGTTAATTTACAGGAGGAGCATCTCAACACTTCTCCCACCCCTACCCTTTTTTATTTAGAGTGAGAGGCTCTTACGATTTCTAACATCACTTAGAAGAGAAAATGACTTCAACCAGACTTTTATGAAATCCATTTTGTTGCCAGAAGATGGGGACAGATCAAACAGGAGACCTGCAAAATAAAACGGTACAACGTAGTTCCTAATGAGATATTTTTTATCATCAACACTGCAGATTTTCCTTTTCTTTATGGTTTCTGTAATTTCCATGCAGGAGCTACAAAAGCTAAGCTGTGGATGATAACAAAAATATTTTGCAGCAATATAACTTTAATGTGATTGAACCACCACTGCTTGATCATTTTGAGAGAACTGCTCATTTTATTTTTCCTTCTCTACCTAAAAAAGGCAAGGAAATGAATATCCAGGAGCCAAAGGTAGGCAGACTATGAAAAACATAAATCAGAGAAAGAATTGGGAGATCTGTAGGAGCAGCTCTACCTTTACAACTGGAGGAGAAAAATAGATGCAGGGATGCCACAGATGTTGAAACTGCAATACTTGTGAGACTTACTAACAAATATCTGTCATGGGAAAAAGTATAACATAGCTGAATCCAAGAATTTTCAGCTATTCCAAATTTCTTGTGTCTCTTACTAGTATCAGAGCAGAAAGATTACGTTACAAGAGTAGGCTGTATCTCTCTATTCCAATGAAAATCCTGCTAATAAGACTGGAAGTTTAGATGTCTTAAAAAATAAAATGTGGTGGCTATGCTAATCTTGGAAGATGGTCTGTTGTGCATCAGATCTGTACTACTTCTATACTCATGTTTTAGGTTCAGGCCTGTACCACTAGAATCAAAACATACAATACCAATTACAAAGCTTCAGAATCAAAACTTCAATGCAATGAGTGGACAATGCAAAATGTGATATCCTATGACCACAGACAGCAGAGGATAAAATATAATGAATTATGTACTTTTCATCCTAAATATCAGTGGCTTTATATTGCATGTGTGCATAAAGATATGTGCTGAAAAAATCTAACGGATGGTCTATTATGTCTTCTAACGTAAGACATAAAAGAACAAATGTTTGATGTTCAAAGCCAAATAAAATTATTATGACAACTTTTATAAACCAAACTGAGTTTTCAAACAAGGGAAACAAACAAAAAAGGAAGGTGCATGGCGAAAGAACAAATTGGATTATATTGAAAATTCAGGCAAACAACTCTGTGCAAATAATACATCAACTAGAATTATTACTTGTTTGCTTTTAGCACGTTATCAAATATTTTCACAAACCACATAAAAGTTTCAAAGGCACTTTTGGAATGTGTTTAATAATTCACAAATCTGTTCCCTCTGGTTAACTAGTTTTAAAATATTATTTACTTCTTTGTTGTTGCACATTTTATTTAACAAATGTTTTATTAGACTGAGGAATGTTACATAAACACATTAGCTGGAGAAACAAGCCCATCCAAATAACTGCAAAGTCACATAAAAATCCATGAAGAGAGAACACAAATGGGAAATTACAACAGTCAAGCAAATACCATTCTGGTTCACTAGGCATAACTATCAAAATGTACACAGGATATCAAGTTTGTAAAAAAAAAAAAGTCTGCAAAAAATCTAATTTCTTTTCCATATATCTATAAGATTATCAAGTGATTTATTTCAACAAAGACTACATTTAATGTCAATGCCAAATATTGCCTTAATATTCTTTTACGTTTTTCATTTAATGCCCATTATCTTCCTTTTCTGTCAGATCAGATGTTTGTTTCCATTTGAGGTTAATCAAATCCTAAAGTGTGGTTGATTTTAGGTGTGCTTAAAATTAACCAGTTTCATAAAGCACAATTTAGTTTGCTTCTATCAAACATAAGTTCAACACAGGTTCAGACATGAAAATCAATAATAAACGTTATTCAATTTCTCCTTGTTATCATGCTGGAAAAGGCAGGGAATAGAAATACATTTATGAACATACCGGTATCAGCTTCCACTTACAAATCAGCTAATTTTTTAGCAACATTATTATCCTTGTTACACATTGAAGAGGAATCAAACATCACTTGTAGAACAGAACAGAACAGAACAGAACAGAACAGAACAGAATTATTTGTTGGCCACCATCTGCAAACTTTCTGGTTGGCTTCCCCAGAAAATCAGTGAGGAAGCCAAGTTGCAGGGGGTAAATAACCCCCACCTGTGCACCCTCCCCCAGCTTCTCTGTGCTAGCTCCACATTGGACATTTGCACACCCCAACACACCTTTGCACATCCTCATTGCATCTTTGTGAAACCTCCCCAACCTGCATGGTGCCTCCTGTGCACTCCCACAGGCCCTCCACAACACATATGGCACACACACCCTTGCACCCTTGTGCACTCTCTCTGATCTGCACAACACCTCTCATGCACCCCCATACATCCCCACACATTCTTGTATACCCTTCCCCAACCAATGCAGGTGTCAGCCCTGGAAGCCATCTTTTGTATTGGGCCTTCAGGCCTGCCACATTTACTACTCTGGGAAATTGGGAGGGGGGATTGTGTAGAGCATGGGAGATACATAGTCATAATAACATTCCTTCCTCAGAGGTTCAAGGACATCTTTCCCTGCACCTGCGAGGTTGGAACTGGGAGGCACCTCCAGTTAGGATGGTGCTCCGATTGGACCATGTGATGGACTTGTGGGTGTTGGGCAAGGACATGGAATTTCCTTTCGGTGGGGGAAACCCTGGAAGCTTTCGGATGCGGGATTCCCCAGGTGTGCCAATATGACATCTCTAATAAAACCTAGCTTTGAGGAAATCCAAGCCTTGGAGTTTTCTTTTGTTAGGGGTGTTACTTGGAACCCTGACATTAACCTGAATCTCACCAGTTCCCTGGATCCTGGGGGTGCTGTCCGGGGTCCTGAGCCCCGGCTGCTCCCTGGTCAACCAGGGAGTAGGAAGACTCAGGGAAGACGGAGGACGGGAGAGAACCGAACAAGGGCGATGGGACCTGCCTGGCCAACCAGCAAACCCCCCGAAATGCCTGGCGACGGGCCGGATCGGCAGTGGGGAGCGCTTGGCTGAGACGCATGCAGCCGGCGCCCAGCAATCCGGGCCCAGCCGAGTAAAGGCCACTGGGAGAGCCACTGGAGGGACCGGAGGCTGCAGCCGCCCGAGGAAAGGATTGGTGCCTATCCGCCCCGGGTAAGTCGGAACCACATGATCCCCTGGGGCCGGCCTACACTCAGAACATGGGGATCCTCCCGATCGCTCCCAACAGGATGAGCAACGGCTGCCCACAACCCCAATCGGTGGGTCCAGTGGAGCCCGGAGAGGCCCACAACGCAGGCTATGACTGGCTCGACTCACCGTGGACCTGTGCTCCCCCACTGCCGCAGCCGCCGGGACTGATGCGATCCGGAGGGGGCTACGATGCTGGTTGCAGCTGACTTGGCTTGCCGTGGGACTTAGTCCCGCAATTGCCACAGCTGCCAGGACTGGATGGAGTGGCAACGCGGCCTGCGTCTGGATTCAACCCCCCAGCCACCGCAGCCCCCGCCAGGGCCAATACTGCCCGGAGTGGGTGGCAATGCAGCCTACGGTTGGCTCAACCTGCCATGGGTTCTGATCCCCCAGCTGCCACAGCCGCCACTGGAACCAATGCGACCTTGAGAGAGAGGCGAAGTGGTCTGTGATGAGCCTGGCCCACCAACGGTCCTTGCCCTGCAGCCACTGCCGCTGCCGGGACCGATCCAGTCTCTCCACAGGCAGGGCCTCTCCCCTCTTTCTGCCAGCTGTTTCTCCCCACCTGGCTGGACGCACCACCGCGAAGCCAGCGCCAGCCGCCGGAGCGCAGGCTCTACAGACCCCTGCAGAGCAAAGCAGAAGCAGCGTTGGAAGAATCTGTCGAGGGAGAAGGCCCCCCCTCAGAAGACGCCTGCTAGGGTGAGGATTCCCCACCAGGAGAAGTGCAAGGGAAAGTAATGAAGGGAAATTCCCTCTGGCCAACCCAGCTACCTGAGAGGCCTGCAGAGCTGCCTGAAACCCCTGCAAAGGGACCCAGACTAAAGGCTCCTGGAAGACGACTGGAAAACCCCTCCCCTGGTTCCATACCAGAGGCGAAACACCCCTACTCAACCATGCAAGGCCAAAAACCGCGTAAGAGGGCGGAAAAGGGGAGATTTGCCAAGCAGGCTCTAGAGGTTCCACTTGTTCTTCCAGAAGTAGAGGGAACTCCAGCCCAAGAAAATCCACCAACCATAGTTCAGGGAAGCAGTGGGGAGGATGAACCGATGGTCAGTGAAGCTATCTGGCCCTTTGTTGTCAAAACCCGGATAGTCATGCCAGAAACAGGGGCCCAAGGGGAAGTAGAGGCAGTCATAGACACCGGCTGCACCAGATGCCTAATCAGCCTCCCCATAGTCGAGCAGCTAGGCATACATACGAGACCCCTAGCACAACCCATCCAATTTGAACAGGTCGATGGCACACAAATCAGTAGAGCACCTGACACATTAATCATGGTCAGGTTAGAAATGGGCCGTCACCAAGAACTCATTTGATTCGTCATAGCCCCGAAAATGACTGAGTCAATCATACTGGGGCTCGCCTGTCTAGACAAATGGGGACCAACCATCACTTGGGAGGGAGGCTATAGGAAGTTAAATATAGGCATCGGACCGCTGCCTCCCGTAAAGCCAGACCCAGGTCAAGTCTCCATAAACAGTAGCAAGCCGCAGGCCGCAGCTCCTGCGACCGAGGTGCCACCTGGCTGCCCGCAAGTGCCAAGGGAATATCAAGACCTAGCGGGCGTCTTTAGTGAAGAAGACTGCAACTTCCTCCCCCCCCCACGCCCAACCAATTGTGCAATTGAATTCGTGCCAGGAGCCAAGCTGCCCAAGCCAAAGATGTATTCCATGACTTCCAAGGAGATGGAAGAGCTAAGAAGGTACATCGATGCCAACTTAGCGTGGGGCTTTATCGAACCCGCCAAGTCCAGTACTGCCCCAGTAATGGCTGCCCCAGTACTGTTTAAAGAAAAAAAAAGATAGGGGGATGAGGCTTTGCGTGGATTTTTGTGGAATTAATGCCGTGTGTGTGTAAAACATCTACCCCCTCCCACTCATGAAGGACATGCTAAGCCATTTAGCCAAGGGGAAGGTGTTCACCAAACTGGACTTTAGAGAGGCCTTTTACCGTATCAGAATCAAAGAGGGAGATGAATGGAAAACCACCTTCAACTGTCCACTAGGCAGCTTCCAATTCAAAGTCATGCCGTTCAGACTGCAAAGGGCCCCAGCAGTCTTCATGCAATTAATCAATGAAGTGCTGCATGAACACTTATACAAGGGGGTCCTAGTCTACCTAGACGATATTCTCATATTCAGCGAAACCCTTGAGGAACACATAAAACTGGTGCGGCAGGTGCTGAAAAAACTCCTCGCAGCTAAGCTATACGCAAAGCTGTCAACATGTGAATTCCACCAGACCTCCCTTGATTACCTAGGCTACAGGATATCCAGCGGAGGAGTGGAAATGGACCCAGGAAAATTAAAGGTGGTACTAGATTGGCAACCCCCACGTACCCACAAACAACTCCAAAATTTCCTGGGGTTTGCAAACTTTTACAGACAGTTTATACCAGTATTCACAGAAGTCGCATTACCCCTAACAGAGCTGTTAAAAACGGGGCCAACCCCTGCAAAACCACAACCAAACCAAGCACTCCCCTGGTCAATGGACTGTCAAAAAGCCTTTCAAAAATGAAAACGACTCTTCGCCAAAATGCCCATCCTCCAGCACCCAGATCCAGAGCGGCAATTCATCATTCAGGCAGATGCCAGCAACGTGGCTGTGGCAGCCATACTCCTACAAAAAGACCCACAGGGACAACTCCTACCCTGCACCTGTGTGTCCAAGAAACTCACCAAGACTGAAAGGAAGTGGGCCATCTGGGCGAAGGAAGCCTACGCCATCCGCTAGGCCCTCCTCTCCTGGAGACATTTTTTAGAAGGGAGTAAAGTGCCCTTCGAGGTATGGACTGATCATAAAAATCTCGAAACTCTAAAAAAACAAAACCAGGAAGCTATCTCCCAAGCAAATCCGCTGGACACAATACTTCAGGTGGTTTAAATTCGAATTGAAGTACATCCCAGCCGGAAAAAACCTACTAGCAGATGCCCTATCGAGAAAACCCCAATTCGATAGCCGCAGGGAAGAAATCGTCCACGCCATCACTCCCCCCTCGCAATCAGCCACACAAGTCATCACCAGGGGTCAAACCAGACCCCAACCAGGACAAACTGATGGCGGCCATGAAAGCAGCACTCCCAGCCGACCCATGGTTCATGGCCAATGAGGACATCTTGACCATGAGGGATGGACTGGTCTGGAAGGGTTTGAAATTGTATGTCCCCGCCAACTTGAGGCTGGAAATACTGCAGTGTAGCCATGACTCCAAGCTGGCCGGCCACTTTGGATTTTTAAAAACACTGCATTTGGCCAGGAGACAGTTTTGGTGGCCAAGAATGAAGGCTGATGCGGAGGACTATGTGAAAAGCTGTGCCACCTGTACAGCCATGAAGCCTCCTGGACTCCTGGACTCCTCCAACAAGTTGCAAGTCCCAGCAGACCTTGCAAAGAGATCGCGATGGATTTTATAGTTGATCTTCCTGAAAATGGGAGAAATACGGTCAGAAATCGACTTATTTTCAAAACAAGCCCACTTCATCGCTTGTTCTGGATTACCATCTGCTAAAAAATTAGCAAAGATGTTCATCAAACAGATCTACCATCTGCATGGGATACCACGTCGAGTCATCTCGGATCGAGGGGTCCAATTTACAGAAAAGTTTTGGAGAGAGTTCCTGAAGTCGGTTGGGTCCACACAAGGACTTAGCTCAGCTTTCCATCCTAGTACTAACAGAGCAGCAGAATAAGCTAACGCGATGGTGGAACAATATATCCGATGCTATATAGACTACCAACAGGAAAACTGGGCAGATCTATTGCCTTTTGTGGAAGTGGCTTACAACAACACCGTGCACAGCAGCACCGGATTAACCCCCTTCCAGGTCACCAGCGGCATGGACTTCGTACCCATGTCTGAACTGCCCAGAGAGCCTCCGTCCTCTATGACCCTGAACAAGTGGATGGAGTCACTGAGGAAAGGCTGGGAGAATACCAAAAAGGCAATAGGGGAGGCTGCCGAAGCATACAAAAAACAAGCAGATAAACACCGATCTCTTCAACTCCCTTTCCATGTGGGAGATCGGGTCTATCTATCAAACAAATACATCAAGCTGAGGCTACCTAGCAAGAAGCTAGGACCTAAATTTTTAGGTCCCTTCCCAATAGTGAAGATTATCAACCCAGTGACAGTTCAGCTTAACCTCCCTCGCATTCTAGGGAAGATACACCCTGTTTTCCACTGTAGCTTATTGAAGCCAGCTATAAGTTCCAGATTGAGACCACAAGCTCAAGCACCCCCCAAGCCAATTATGGTGCAAGGGGAGACCCATTACAAAGTGAAAAGGATTTTAGACTCTAGGCTGTATAGAGGTAGATTACAATATTTAGTACATTGGAAAGGGTACCCTTTGTCTGAAGCTACTTGGGTTAAGAGTCGGAACGTTAAGGGAGACAGGCTAGTGAAAAAGTTTCATGATAAGTTCCCTGACAAGCCAAAGGGTCCCCCTGGGGGAGGGAGAGGTGGTTAGTATAGTGGATTATTAACCACTCTGCTACTCTCATTTCAGGATATGCTTTTCTGACCAGGGGGCAGCCTGTCAGGCCTGGAAGCCATCTTTTGTATTGGGCCTTCAGGCCTGCCACATTTACTACTCTGGGAAATTGGGAGGGGGGATTGTGTAGAGCATGGGAGATATATAGTCATAATAACATTCCTTCCTCAGAGGTTCAAGGACATCTTACCCTGCACCTGCGGGGTTGGAGCTGGGAGGCACCTCCAGTTAGGATGGTGCTCTGATTGGACCATGTGATGGACTTGTGGGTGTTGGGCAGGGACTTGGACTTTCCTTTGGGTAGGGGAAACCCTGGAAGCTTTCAGATTCGGATCTCCCCAGATCAGTAGTGGGTTCTAAACCCCGTCGCTACTGATTCGCTTGTGAGCGTCATTGGTGTATAGAGAGGAGAGGGCACACAGCCCTGGGGGGCTCCTGTGCTAATTGTACAAGTATCTGATGTGATTTTGCCTAGCTTCACCTGCTGCTTCCTGTCTGTTAGGAAGCTTATGATCCATTTACAAGTGTGGTCAGGTACAGCTAGCTGATTTAGTTTAGTTAGAATAATATCTGGAATGATGGTATTGAATGCTGAGTTGAAGTCTATAAAGAGGACCCATGCATAGGTCTTTGGAGATTCAAGATGTAGGATGTAGTGCAGAGCCATATTAACAGCATCATCTGTCGATCTATTTGCTTGGTAGGCAAATTGCAAGGGGTCTAACAGCGGATCCGTGATGATTTTCAGGTGGGCCAGCACTAGCCTTTCAAAGGTCTTTGTAACTACAGATATTAGAGCAACCGGTCTGAAGTCATTCAGTTCCTTGATGGAGGGTTTCTTCGGCACTGGGATGATAGTAGAGCATTTGAAGCAAGAAGGAACATAGAACATCTCTAGAACATCCCATATTAAAGATGTGGGTGAAGATGGGGGCCAGTTGGTCAGCACAAGCTTTTAAGCAAGAAGGAGTTATCTTGTCTGGGCCTGGTGCTTTTCCTGGCTTTTGTCTGTGAAATAGACCTTGCACCTCATTCTCTGTAATCACCAGAAGTGGTGGGCCCAATGGGATGGGGTACGTTGTAGGAGGCTTAGCTGTTGTTGGTATGTCTGAGATGGGGATCGTGGAGATGGGTGGCAGTAGTTTTCTCTCAAACCTACAGTAAAACATATTCAGGTCATCTGCCAGTTGTGGGTTTCCTTCTGCATGGGAAAGAGGTTTGCTGTAACCAGTGATATTTTTAAGAGTTTTGCACATGTTTGCTGGTTCATTTGTTGAGAACTGATTCCTTAGCTTTTCAGAGTAGCTTCTTTTTGCTGCTCTGATCTCCCTTGTTAATACGTTTCTGGCCTGATTGTACAGCATTCTATAGCCTTTTCTGTAGGATTCCTCTTTGGTACAACGTAGCTGCTTAAGCTTAGCTGTGAACCAAGGTTTATTGTTACTGTATATCCACAGGTTTCTGATCGGCACACATAGGTCTTCACAAAAACTGACATATGATGTTACAGTATCTGTGTAGTCTGCAGAGGTATCTTTGAAAACATTCCAATCAGTGCAGTCAAGGCAAGCCTGTAGCTTTAGCTTTGTCTCCTCAGTCCAAGTCCTTACTGATTTAATTGTTGGTTTCATGGTTTTAAGTCTTTGTCTGTAAGCAGGTACAAGGTGAATAATGCAATGATCAGAGTATCCCACAGCTGCTCATGGTAAAGACCGATAAGCATCTTTTAATGTTGTGTAGCAATGGTCTAAAGTATTCTTGCCTCTCGTGAAACAATTGACATGCTGAAAATATTTTGGTAGCTCTTTTCTTAAGTTGGCTTTGTTAAGATCTCCTAAAATAATCGGAAGTGAATCTGGGTTTTTAACTTTAGCCCACATAATCTGGTCAGCTAGAGTTCATACCGTGTTTCCCCGAAAATACAACATGTCCTGAAAATAAGGCCAAGCCTGATTATTGGGGTGGGCGTAAATATACGGTCTCCCCCAAAAATAAGCCCTAGTGAAGGGGTGGCCATGGCCAGCACAGGAGGCAGCCCTTCCCTTCCCTGGTCACCTCAAGGCTGCTGGGCCCCTTAACCACAGCCCGCTGATCAGCTGATCCAGCGAGGGCCGAGAATTCTGTCTCTCCGGGTGCCTGGAGATATTTCCAGCACACTCTTGCTAGCCCCAGCTCTGCCCACAGCGCTAGGCAACCTTGCAGCCGAGGGCCCCTTTGGCCCGAAGCCCACCTTGTGACTATGGAGCAAGCGGCGACCACGGCTTGCACTCCGTGGGTGTTGCTTAGGCTCCTGCTACAATGAGGCAGAAAGCCATGCGGCCCGTCGGAATCGCCACCCCCCCCACCCAGCTGCTGCTGCCTGAAAAAAGAACAGGCGATTGTGGGAAGTGCGTGCTTATGATAGAAGCAAAGTGAAGCCTGTCCCTTTCAAGCGATCAAATGTCTCTCTCTCTCTCTCTGTGTGTGTGTGTGTGTGTGTGTGTGTGTGTGAGAGAGAGAGCATCTTATACTCCGAAAAATACGGTATTTGCTTTCTCACAACACATATTTTTTCTTCTTTAGATCCTGTTTATTTGATTGATTGATTGATTGATTGATTGATTGATTGATTGATTGATTTCTATAGCCTCCCATCTCAGCAAATGACTTTGGGTGGTTCACAATTCAAACATATATCAGTTAGCTGTCTAAATTCACAATGTTAGAATTTATCTGGCCAAATAAAAATTATATATATAATAGAATTTAGCTGGCCTGTCTGACAAAATGTTTCTGTGGTCTCACAAGACATCAAGTTGGATTATGAAGCTAGGCAGAAATGTAATTGTAAATTGTTCAGGGTGGACAAGCATGACTTTCCATATTTAGAGGGAGAGGGGGGAGACGGAAGAGAGAGAGAGAGAGAGACTCTCTAATCAACATAGCAATAGCACTTAGACTTATATACCACTTCATAGTGCTTTTACAGCCCTCTCTACGCGGTTTACAGAGTCAGCATATTGCCCCCAACAATCTGAATCCTCATTTTACCCACCTCGGAAGGATGGAAGTGTGAGTCAAGCTTGAACTGGTGAGATTTGAACTGCCGAACTGCAGCTAGCAGTCAGCTGAAGTAGGCTGCAGTACTGCACTCTAACCACTGCGCCACCTCGGCTCAACATGCAATGTTAACAGATCTAATCTGATTTTTAGTACAACAGTCTAAGAATTCTGAAGCAATTCCATTACACAGCAACTGGAAAACTAAAACAATAGATGTTTGAAACCTTATTCTCCGAAATATTAAATCGATATTATTATTTAACTGTGAGATCTAAACTTAAGGTGAGAGAATATAAATGCTTTGGGGACAAGGGGTATTAGCCTAAGAAGATGGAGCATCTGGTAGCAAATCAAATTGCTTACAAATTCAGACCAAGGGGATCTATAAGAGCTATGGGGACAAAATTGTTAGAATGCGGTATTGGAGGGAAGTTTGAGAAAACAATAGAGGCGATATACATGATGCAAAAGGCAAGAGTGATAATTAATGAAGATAATACAGAGAAATTTGAAATAAACAAGGAAGTGAGACAGGGATGTCCAATGTCACCTCTGCTTTTTATCTTGACTTTAGAAGTGCTATTAACCCAAATTAGACATAATAGAGAGATAAAAGGACTTAAGGTAAAGAAAGAAGAATATAAGATACAAGCATTTGCGGATGACCTAGTGTTCTTTATAGAAGAGCCACTGGAGACAGGAAATATTTTAATGAAAGAAATAGAAGAATATGGTATAGTGGCAGGATTGAAAATTAATAGAGAGAAGACTAAAATGTTAGTAAAGAACTTAACTGAAACACAAAAGAAAGAATTAGAAAAAGAATTGGGACTGCAAATTGAAAAAAAGATCAAATATTTAGGAATTTGGCTTACTGTAAGATGTATCTCAATAAAAGACGATAATTATAAAAAACTGATACAACAGATGAAGAAAGATTTAGAGATTTGGGGGAAATTACAGTTATCATTATTACCGTGTTTCCCCAAAAATAAGACAGGGGCTTATATTTTTTGACCCCCGAAATATGGCCTTGGCCTTATTATCGGGGGGGGGTTATTATTTTGGGGGTGCAGTAGGCGGCGAGCGTGGGACTGGATGTCCCCTCCCTGTTCTTGGCGCCAGCCGAGCGGCTGGCCCACCGCCACCGCCTCGTGGAACAGGACGCGCGTCTCGCGGTGGGGCGCAATTTGGGGGGGGCAGGGTGGGCAGGGCGGGGTGGGCCGCAAGACGTGCATCCTACCTGACACTTGTAGCTCCGTCGCGTTCCTCAGCGTTGTGTCCAGGGCAGCCCGTTCTAAAATAAAACATCTCGCGAGTTCAATCAAACTTCTCGAAGTCGC
>QLTV01001376.1:543125-562066 GCA_003457575.1 Thermophis baileyi | reverse complement strand
GGGTTTTTTGTTTGCCCCCTCCCTTCCCCTGCCCTTAAAAATGCAGCGAAGGAGGATGGCTGCCGGGAGTGCCTTCTTCCTAACGTGCTCCTGCCTGCGAGGAAGAGGAGGCGAGCCTCAATCCCTGCCTCACCCCCTCATCACAGGCAGGAGCGCATTTCAAAACTCCGCCGGAGGCAGAGCCCAGAGGAACCGAGCCAGTCCTGCCGGGCGTGTGTGCACCTGCCTCTCGCTTGCTCTCTCTCTTTCCGAGGAACGTGACGGAGCTACAAGTCCCAGGTAGGATGCACATCTTGTGCCCCGCCCCACCCAACCTGCCACCCCCAAATTGCACCCCACCGCGAGATGCGCGTCCTACCTGACACTTGTAGCTCCGTCACGTTCCTTGGTGTTGTGTCCACTGACCCTCCCCCGCCTCCGGCTCTCGAGCAAAGCGGGAGGGGGAAGAAACACTCGCGGGCTGCCTGAGGAAGCCGAGTTGCCAGCAAAACTTCTAGCCGGGCTCAGTGGCAGAAGCAGCCGGGCACGCGCTTCCTTGCCCCTTCCAACCGCGCCCCTCCCTCGCTCGGCGGGGGGGGGGAAGAGTGCACTTAAGACACAGCGCCAGGACAAGGAACCTTTGGGCTGCACGCAAGAAATTTTCACAGTTACTACTGTTGAGCAAGGTACCACATATACTGTACCTGTGCATTTTGTTTTTCTTGCCTAAATGTAGAACCTTACTTTTTTCACCCTTGAATTTCATTTTGTTAGATAGCGCCCAATGTTCAAGTCTGTCAAGATCCTTCTGTATCTTGAGCCTATCTTCTGGAGTGTTGGCTATTCCTGCCAGTTTGGTGTCATCTGCAAATTTGATGAGTTCCCCATCTATCCCCTCATCCAAGTCATCGATGAAGATGTTGAAGAGTATTGGGCCTAAAACAGAGCCTTGGGGTACTCCACTGCATTGTTCTCCTATTATCTCCTGTAACCATCTCCTTATTTGTTCCCAATATTTCTTCACTTTGGGGCATTGCCATCACATGTGATAAAAAGTTCCCTCCTTACTCTTACATTTCCAGCAATCCTGTTTCATATTTGTATACATTTTTGCCAATCTCGCCGGCGTTAAATGCCACCTATAAAGCATTTTATATTGATTTTCTTTAAATGCAATTGATAATGTTAATTTACAGTTCTTGTTCCATATTTTTTCCCATTCCTCTAAATTTATATTACGGCCTATATTCTGTGCCCATGCATTCATCGAACCTTTTACAATTTCCTCTTCCATTTCTACTTCCAATAAGTGTCTATATGCTTTTATTATAAATTTTTCTTCATTCCCCATCAGTATTGTATCTAATTGTTGTGGTATCCTTTGAATTCCATATTCTTCCATATCTTTTCTATATCTTGATTGTGTCTGTAAATATGGCCACCAATCTATATTTATACCCTGTTCTTATAGTTCTTGATTTGATTTAAGTTTCCCCTGGCTATCTAATAATTCTTTATATCTTATCATCTTTTTTTAATGTAATGTATTCGGATATATCGTTGCCTCCATTGGAGAAACCCAATTTGGCTATTTTGTATAATATTTCTTTTTAACTTTTCCCCATATCCATATTAGCGCTTCTCTTATTTGGTGTCAATAGAAGTATAAATGTGTCTTTTTATGCTTGTCCCATAAAAAGGCATGCCAACCTGCCTGTACTTTGTACTTCAATCGTTAGCACCCTTTCATTATCTAATTTTATCCACTCCCTAATCCATAGTAACCCTGCCACTTGATGATAAAGTTCCCATTTTGGAAGTCCAAAGCCACCTCTGCTTCTATTATCTTGTAATGTCTTCATATTTATCCGTGCTTTCTTACCCTGCCAAATAAATTTTTTTGTTATTTTATTTAGTTCCTCAAAAAATTTCCTGTCTAATTTTATCGGGACTGTTTGAAATAAATATAATAATTTTGGCAGTATATTCATTTTAATTCCCCTATAATAAGACATGTCCCGGTAATAAGCCCAACAAGGCTTTTCGGGACATGTGTTGAAATAAGCCCCCCCCTGAAAATAACGCCCCCCAACTACTTTCCGGGGAAAGGGGGGGACACATGCCGGGAGCCGCTCTTTTTGCAGCGGGCACTCTTTTGGCCGGGACAGCGAGAGCAAGCGAGAGGCGGGTGAGCACACCCCCCGCAGGACTGGCTCGGCTCCTCTGGGCTCTACCTACGCCAATTTGAAACGTGGTCCTGCCTGCGAGGAAGAGGAGGTGAGCATCGATCCCTGCCTCTCCGCCGCCTCGCAGGCAGGAGCGCGTTTCAAAACACTGCCGGAGGCAGCCCAGAGGAGCCGAGCCAGTCCCGTGGGGTGTGCGCGTACCCGCCTCTCGCTTGCTCTCTCTCTCTCCCCTCTCTCTCCCGGCCAAAAGAGTGCCCGCCGCAGAAAGAGTGGCTCCCGGCCAGGAGAGCGAGAGCAAGCGAGAGGCGGGTGCGCACACACTACGCGGGACTGGCTCGGCTCCTCTGGGCTGCCTCCGGGATTTGCTAAATGAACAAGGAAACTTGAAAACAAAACAAGAATTGGAACATGACCGAGGTAGGGGAATTGATTGGTGGACATATACACAAATCCAGTCCAAATACAAAGAGGATAAAAAAAATATACGAAATGCAAAAAGATCAGCAAGAATTGGACAAAATTGTGCAAGGAACAGAGGAAAAATTAATTAGCAAAATATACAAATATTTATTGAGATATAAAATGGAAGACGAGGTCATCAAAGAAACAATGATTAAATGGGCAATTTTAAAAGATATAATATAGAATTGGAGAAATGAGAAAGAATGTGGGAAATAAATATAAAATTGACCATGTCAGCGGCATTCAAGGAAAACCAGTTGACGATGTTTTACAGGTGGCACCTCCCTCCGGCAAGACTTGCTAAGATGTATCCGAATAGTTCACCAACATGTTGGAAATGTAAAAAAGCATATGGAACGTACTACCATTTATGGTCAACATGTCCATATGCAAAAAAATATTGGATCAAAATTAGAAAATGGTTGGAAGACATAATCGACCAACCCATAGATTGGAAACCGGAGACATTTTTATTGGGAATACTGAATAGAAAATACACTAAAGAAATACAATATTTAATTTTACATATAATCACGGCTGCAAGAATAGCGTATACACAGAACTGGAAAAATGATAAAATACCAACCGAAGAAGAACTGATAAGGTTTTTTTTGTTTTGTTTTTTTTGGAAGGGGAATTCAAGTCAGTCTTGATTTTTGGGCCTGCCTGCATTAGTCCCTGCAGTTACCTTGGCAATAATTTGGAACTAATTCCAGTTTGGTGCACTAGCCACTATACCAAACTGTATCTCTGTCAGAGCTGCCATCATACTCGAGCTTCACATTCACTAGCTATCAGTCTGCCATGAATTAAGGGGGGAGGGAACTGGATGGGAGGGGGAAGGCTACCGACTCCTCGTACCTTCCAGTGACACCATTTCAAGGTCAAGATCTGGGAATGGAATGCAATGGCTCACTAACCAGTCCGCCATTGAAGAGACTGTTCCCAAAACAATTTATTCAAATATAATTTGAGCAGAGAAATTTTGGCCCGCGAACTTCAATTCTGACTTTACTATACAATAATCCACTTGGCTTTCAGTAAAAGAATACCTTTCACTACAAATGGAGTAGAGGGTCTTTCTTGATTAAAGGACCAATTCAGGGCAGATATGACTATCTCCTACTGAATAGTAGCCTTAATGAAATATAATTGTGATATTTATATGCTGTGCTATGTCCAAACAAATACAGTTATATTGTCACTTAATATGATGCCATAACATTAGTTGTTATCAGCGGTGAAAAAAAAGAAGGGGAATATTATCCCCTGTAATGAAGCCTCCCAATTATCTGTGCGGACACTATCAAAAAATGAATTCAGAATTAGATAGGAGCAACCATAAATAAAGTGATTGGCACTTTAAAAAATTTGAGTTAAACCATTTGCAGAATAAACTGGGAAGAACTATGGCAGATGTAGGCAGTAACATATGAAGCTACAAAGGGAACATAACACCCTCTTGATGTCTTGGGACAGAGATGTGGGAGATATGCTAAGCAAGATAAATTATATGAGTGAGACAATGCCTGAAAGCAAGGCAAAAACTTTTAATTTTTATTTCTTTACACAAATATTCTGCAGAAGAGTATACTGCAATGACAAAGTGACTGAAACTCTACCCAAGAAATGTTTTTTGGCATTCTGAAGCTTTGGCAGAGCAGGAATTCACTGGGCAAGTAAGTAAAGGTTAAGTTCTAGGTGATTCTTTGTGCATATTATCACTGGTTGAATTATTCAGAAATACTGACAACTTATAAATTGTGAGATAAATTATGCAAGCATAAAAGCCTATATGAAAATTCTAAGTATGATAAATTACCAACAAACTGAACACTTCCATCTGGGTAACAATGTCATTACTCTGTAGTGGGATTGCCATCAAAAGACCAAGTACTGTACTGACTTTTCCATCATTACTCTCCCCTTTCATTTTTCTCTGCTCAAAGAAAAGATATAAAAGAATTACATTTATCAACTGGTTTGCAATTCATCAGGGCCAAAAAAATCCCCAGAAAAAATGTTGCAGCTTATTGTATTTCAACTCATGTGGCTTTCTAAAATAAACATGTTCCTACAATTGTAGTTGGTGCTGTCTTACTTCCAGTCTTAATTCAAATAGTTTTTTAACATGCATAACTCTACAGAGGAAAGGATGACAGAGTCTAAGAGTCACCTCTCCTTCTGATGGCTGAGATTTTCAAACTAGTCTCAGCTTAAATATGCCCACAGGCTTTCCACCTTTATTTTGAGACCCGGTTTCCAAAACTCAGTCTGTCTCACTTCTTCTCCTCAGACCTTGTCCCTCACTTGAAGGTAATATAGAAAAACAATTGAATGGCAATTAGAGTTTTCTCCCCTCACCAAAGGTTTTTTTTAAAAAATTTTCTTTGAAATCAGGCTATTTAAAAACTAAAGCTATGGAAAGGGATAGGGACAGTAATTTCTAGAACAACGGTTCTCAACCTGTGGGTCGCGACCCCTTTGGGGGTCGAACAACCCTTTCACAAGGGTCGCCTAAGTGCGCGCTAGCCCGCTATCTTGGTGACTGGCAACGTGCACGCGTGGGGAGGGGACGGGGGTCGTGGTGGCGGGGCGGGGGTCACGGCATTAGGAAGGTTGAGAACCACTGTTCTAGAGGGTTGCAAGTAGGCTTTAAAATGGCTTCCATTGTTGTTATTGGAAATGCTATACAGTGCAACCTAGTTATGTAGCAAAAATGGAGGGAAAAGGAATAATTGTTGCTGTGAGAGATAGAAATTATCATTTTCTCAAATCCTTTCTCAATATGGCAACCCTAAAGAATCGTTTCCTACCATCAAATTATAAAATTGCATCCAGTATTGTTAAAGGAACTGTTTTAAGGCCTACTTGCCTTAACAGCTGATGAAAAATGAGTATGAGTTAGCAACATGAGGTACAGAGTTTTAAATAGAGTCATTTGATAGTGAAATGGGTGTCATATAAATTTAATAAATAAATAATTTCTAATTATTAGAAGCAGCGGTAGCACAGTGCTTAGAGTACCGTACTGCAGGCTACTTCTGCTGACTGCCAGCTGACTGCAATTTGGCAGTTTAAATCTCATCAGGCTCAAGGTTGATTCAGCCTTCCATCCTTCCGAGGTGGGTAAAATGAGGACCCAGATTGTTGGGGGAAATATGCTGATTCTGTAAACCGCTTAGAGGGCTGTAAAGCACTGTGAAGCAGTATATAAAGTCTAAGTGCTATTACTATTGCTAATTAAGGAAATGGCATTTCTAGTTTATTCTGTGTTGGTCAGAATAACCAAGTGTGTACTGGGTTATTGAGTATAATATTTTCAATCAATCAATCTTTATTACAGTCATAGATCAACAAATAAACCATTAAAACAATAGTAAAAAAATAAAAATAAAAGAATGAAAGAATAATATATTGCAAGTGGCAGAATATGTTTAAATGGAGAGTAGAAAGCCATCTATTTAAAACATCCGCCAAAGACTTTCCAGTCTTCATTTAAACATATTCAGTGAAAGGATATAACTGAAAATTGACTGGGAATTAAATATGTAAATTGTAGAAGAGAAGTTTTCTCTGAAATGTTATAACAACAGAAAGTCCTTTCCTACAGATCTGCCTGGCGTTTACTTTAATTTAATTTAATTATGGCACTGAGCAAAAAGCTCATGGATTTTAGGCTTATGGACTCTGTCCAAATTCTATTAAACTAATGTATTTTGTGGTATATCATCATTTTGTAGTTTGTTAATATTAGTTTATTGTTTATATCCCACCCTGAGATCTATGGATGGAAGACTGACTAAAGTTGCTTGGGTGAATCAGAGGCTTGCAGGCTGCACATGTTTAAGACAAGCAAACACTATCTAGAAAAAAGCTTCTGTTTAAGAATAATCAGCACAATTACAGAAAAATTCTGTTGTGTTATTCATTTTAACAACATGTCACTATTTTATATTTATGAGTGCTGGCAATTGAAAGATAAGAAAAAGAACAATTAAACATCACTTAAAAGGGTTTCCTGAAGCATGTAATTCTTCCTGTGCATTCTCAGCTTAGCCAAGTTAGATTGCAGGCTTGTTTACCACTAGTGTTAGCGCAATCAACATTTTACACCTCAAGGGACTATGACCATATGAATTTGTCTACTATACTCTTCGCATACATGCAGAGCCAGAAAGCATGGTATAGTTAGGATAAGATTTTGGTTTTGATTCTTTGTGTGTGTGTTGTAAGCACCATTCCTAAGAGAAAATAAGCCATGTCTCCTGCTTATACAGATAATGAGGTCCATCTGTTCCCTCCCCCCATCTTATGCATCTGAAATTTCATTTATGTTCTTCCACACAACATGAGCACCATCCACCTTTCCCTTCCCCCTCTCCCAATATTTCTAGCAGAATACTGGATTTATTTCCTTGGTGAAAATGGTTGCTAGTAATTTAGCAAATATGAATGCACTTGTCTCTAAATCATGACAGAAGCATATGTCTGAGAGGAGTTTGAAATGGACCGAGGGAAGATCATCTCCAAACAAATGCATCATTCACTATGTTTGTTTACCCAAGTAACACAGAATTATATCACTTTTCTTTCAGAGGGAATAAAACGTAATAGCTTTGATGAAATAGTCACTTAAATATGGAGCTTGTCACCACTTGTATCTTTGCCATAATGAAAAACATATGGAAAATTCCTTTAAGCCAGCAGTGTGCAAAGCAGATTCCTCTCTAGTCTGGGTCACAGTGTGTATTTGTGTCTCTGTGTGTTTCTTGAAAGGAAATGTTAAAACAAACTTTCACACACCTTTTTGCTGCTGATAATGCAGTCCATAAAAATTTCAGTAATTTGGCAGTAGTTTGCACATTTTCAACTACAAAAAAAGATCATTCAAAACTAATTGGTAACCATATGTGAGATGATAATATTGTAAACTTAGGGTCCAGGTTGCCAATACAGGTAGTCCTCGACTTACGACCAGAATTGAGCCCAAAATTCCTGTTGTTAAGTGAGACATTTGTTAAGTGAGTTTTGCCCCATTTTACCTTTTTTGCCACAGTTGTTAAGTGAATCACTGTAGTTGATAAATTAGAAACCTGGTTGTTAAGTGAATCTGGCTTCCCCATTGACTTTGCTTGTCAAAAGGTTGCAAAAGGTGATCACATGATCTTAGGACACAGCAATGGTCATAAGTATGAAACAATTGCTAAGCATCTGAATTTTGATCACATGATCATGGGCTGCTGCAAAGGTTATAACTGAAAAATGGCCATAAGTCACTTTTTTCAGTGCCGTTGTAACTTTGAACAGTTGCTAAATGAACTGTTGTACATCGAGGATTATTTGTAACTGTACTTCCACCAAATTCTTCAGAATCTCATAATTTATTTAATACTGCTGAATTTTAAACATCAACTGTGCATTTATATAGTGACATATTACGGTAGTTATCCAATTATTTTATCATGTAACCAAAGATTAGAATAGAATAGAGCTGGAAGGGACCTTGGAGGTCTTCCAGTCCAGCCTCCTGCTCAAGCAGGAGAACCTATACAATCTCAGACAAGTAACTGTCCAGTCTCTTCTCAAAAACATCCCGTGATGGAGCACCCATGATCTCTGAACGCAAGCCGTTCCACTGGTTCACTGTCTTCACCGTTAGGAAGCTTCCCCCTAATTCCAGGTTGCCTCTCTCCCTGATCAGCCTCCAACCACTGTCCCCCGTCCTGCCCTCTGTTGCCCCGGAGAACAGATTAGTTTTGTTTAGCGGTATCAGCTGCCATGAAACAATGTAAAGTACATTTGAAAATATATTTCAGAATGGAATTCATATAAAGGAATGATTAAGCTAGAAACTGCATTTCAGCATCCAAGTTTATTTACTGTTGTACAAATAAATAGAGAGATAGAGGAGAGACTATTAAAACAGGTAAGCAATGGTATATATGCCTTTTTTATAATCTTCAACATAGGCTCTTAGAGAATTTCAGAAGCAATACAACTGATACCCAGATGGCCTTTCTTTTTTGTTTATATGACATTCTCATTGTTGTTTTTTAACAATCTCAAGGTTTTAACCAGAAAAGCAATCAATTTTGTGTAGCTTAAGTAAAAAGAATTACTTACTTAAAAAGTACTCAAAATGTACAAATGGATACTACTGTTTTTAGTAAGACAACATAGAATATTGTTGACATGTATTTATTTTGCTAAGTTTGGAAACTACACACTTTGTGAATTTTAAAAACTCTGAACCAGTTCTTTTGATTATATGCATTTTTAAAAAATATACTTTCTCCCTTTAAATGTAAAAATTATCCTTGGAACCTAATGCTTATAATAGCAATAGCAATAGCAATAGCACTTAGACTTATATACCGCTTTACAGTGCTTTACAGCACTCTCTAAGCGGTTCACAGAGTCAGCATATTGCCCCCAACAATCTGGGTCCTCATTTTACCCACCTCAGAAGGATGGAAGGCTGAGTCAACCTTGAGCCGGTGAGATTTGAACCGCTGAACTGCTGAACAGTCAGCTGAAGTAGCCTGCAGTACTGCACTCTAACCACTGCGCCACCTCGGCTCTTGAGCAAATCTAACAAAGAACAATATTTTGAACAATAATGCAATAACCATTAATTTAAAAAAACTATACAAAAGGAAATACGTTAAAAAATAAAATTGGAGTACAAAAATTAGCAAAACTAAATGAAATTCAACTTTAGCTGGAGAAATGATTTTGCCTTGTTTGTAAAAACAACAATTGATTGCAGCTTTGGTATTAAATAGCAAAGAATAAAACCTTTAATTATCCACTAACATGTTGATATTAGTATTTTAATTTCAAGACAGAAGACATATCCAGAGACTGGACAGATATGAACAAAATGAGCAGGAAGCTGACAGAAACAAATGAAAGATCAACTGGAAATGGAGCTGCTGCCACTTTCTATTCTCTGCCAATCACCCTAAATTTACATGAAATACTCTCTGAATAAATCTTAATTCCTGAAATCTTAATTCTGAAGCAAATCTGAAATTTTCTTTTATTAAAAAAGAAAGAAATTAGAAGAGTTGTGCAATTAGCATTGTTGAAAAATATAATAAAGTTGGTAGAATGAAAACTGATAAAAAAAATCAAGGTAGATTTAGTTTTGGAGATTATATTCATACTAATTATTGTTGCTTTTTTAACTAAACTAAAATATTGCAACAAATACTATATTTAATCTTATTCCATGTATCCTTGTAGCAATTAGACCTGTAATCATCTCATAGTAACATCCTTATTGATAAATGAACAGACCAATGAATAATACATACATAGAAGCATGGAAAACTTATTCTCCAAATGGATATCTCCATGTAACAAATTTAGCAGGGAGGGAGGGAGGGAGGGAGGGAGGAAGGAAGGAAGGGCTGAGTTTTAGGAAAGCAAATAGAAATCTGCCAAAACCCTTCTACAATGCAAATTTCATGTAGGTTCTCATTTGTTTCTAACATTTTTCTGTCTGAATCTTAATTAAATCTGCAATACCAGAGAACTCACCTTTTTCCCTTGTGTTACAGTCCCACATGAATTTGAAAAATCCAATGCATACTGAAGTCATGCTTATGTTTTTACCCTATAAATTGCCAGGAGATGGAAACTTGCTTTTAAACTTCATAGACTTTAATTTAAGGCTTCTCATTTTAATAGCAATCAACAAAATATTTGCATTTTTGAAATGCCACACTAGAGCAATCTTAGAAGATACTGTTGTAAAAAAGAAATCACTAAAAATCTATTAATTTCATATTGCAGGATGGATTCCTTCCTTTTTTGTTCTCTTATCATCATCTTGGGTTGGATTTTCTTCTTTTGGTTCCTCTGAGAACTGTTCTCTAACCCCTCAACAGATTGTTCTTTTATTCATAATGCATTGTTCCATTCAATTTATAGTCAGATTCTCCAAAATATTTGAGAAGATTCCAGAGGGGTTTTCCCCCCCAGAGGGAAGTAACAACTCAGCATCTTGAATAAGTTGACATTAATTATGTTTTCCTATGGTTAAACATAGAACAATAGGAATGTTCAGGAGAAATATTTCATGAACAGCCTATAAAATTACAGCTATATTTTAGACAAGGGCAGTTCAAAGCACTATTTTTGCCACGGATTCTGGAATATGTAGTGGAACATGGGAATAATGAAAAGATGCAATTAAGGCTGCAAAGAATGGAATGTTCAACCAGGTCCTTAAGAGAATGGAAATAGAACTTTCTTTTCTCTTGCCCAATCAAATTTGCGAACTGCAGCCTCCAATGGAAAAGGACTTGTGAGTGCAAGCCCTCTCTATGACGAAAAGATTGAGTTTATTCCTGTTTAGTATTTGTTTGCTCAAGTGTCATGTGCTAGGAAGTTTTCATCATCCAACAAAACTGCATTCATCCACTTGGCCCAAGTAGGTTTTCAAAACACTTTTAGATTATTTTAATTACTTACAGAAAGGAATTAAAATATGGTGTTCCAAATTCTTTCTTCTAAAATGAAATAAACTGAACTTTGCCATGTTGCATTGAAACAAAGCTAATGTGACATAGGGATGATAAACAAACTTGAAATACCAAGAGCATATTATGGCACTTTTGCTTCAGTGGGGAAAGCACCTATCATGGCATCTTTTTCTGTGTTTCTTTCTCTTTAACTATGGCCAAGATGGATTACATAACCCACTGCTAGTAGAAAAATATCACACTTACCAACAGCCTTGTGAGGAAGAACAGCAGAATCTATTATACCAGCAACTTTCAGCAACATTACAGCCAGTTTTAGAAAGGCTTGGTTGTTAGGCAACTTCAAGAGCTATTTAACTGTAGAAAATTGTTCCCAACTAACCATTATAACAAATTGTAACATTAGGAATTAGTGCTTGATTATTTCCTCTTAGTCCAGAGGTGAAATCCAGCAGGTTCTGACAGGTTCTGGAGAACTGGTAGCGGAAATTTTCAGTAGTTCAGGGAACCGGCAAATACCACCTCTGGCTGGCCCCAGAGTGGGGTGGGAATGGAGATTTTGCAATATCCTTCCCCCAGGAGTGGGGAGGGAATGGGGATTTTGCAGTATCCTTCCCCTGGAGTGGGGTGGGAATGGAGATTTTGCAGTATCCTTCCCCTGGAGTGGGGTGCGAATGGAGATTTTGCAGTATCCTTCCCCTGCCATGCCACCAAGCCACGCCCACCAAGCCACGCCCACAGAACTGGTAGTAAAAAAATTTGGATTTAACCACTGTCTTAGTCCTTAAATATTTCCTCTTCCATCTTTAAGTTTGTTTCTTTTGTGTGGTTCCTAAGCATATAGAACCTGTCTATTTGATAGAATAGTAATAATAAACTATAATAAAACAGTACTTGCAACAGAATATATTAATAGTATGGATAACAATTGTGGATAACAATTGTTGGATAACAATTATTAGATAACAATACAAGCAGCATTATGAAGTGGTTAATAAATAAGGGCTGTCTATCAGAGGAACCTTTTGTCTATAAATTATGTAAACTTTTATCCTTCTATCAGAAAGTTTTCAATTCTGGAACATACATCAGAGGGTACTAAATACTTGAAATCAAAGGATATTGTACAAATGCATCCCCATCTCATCCATTTTTACTATGTATATTGCACCCAGAACCCTTTGAAAAAATATGCATTGCCTCTTTGAATTATTTTATATGCTTGCTTTTTAAAATGTCTTTATTCAAGATACTAAAAATTCATCACAGGAATTTGTATTGCACAAAACATTAAAAATGAATTTCAAGAACAATGTCTGCAATATGTCACTGCTTTCAATGGAATGACAAAAGCATCATCATGTTACTCTGCCATAAGCACTGCCCTTTTGGAGCATGTGACATTATAATGCAGATAGAAAAAGAATAGGGTTTACACTGTGATGCCACAATACTGCTTGAATCACCCAGCCCTCCTTCCCCTGCTCCTCAGACACTGGGATTTCAAAGTCCTGCATCAGAAAATCAGTTCTGCTAATGTAAGCTGAAACTCCATTGATAAAGTTCCCATATTCTCATTAGTTCTGAAGGATTCAAGGATATATCAACTTCACTACATACATGCAGAAGCTCCCTACTGTTCTTCACTATTCTTGTGGCATCATGCTATCATTAATCAATATCCTTACATGTCCCTAACAAGATCTATTGTTTTGTTGCAGCTGTGGGGGTTCACAGATTCCAGCAATCTTCCTCTTCTTTATGTTGTCAATAGTTCTAACTTCTGTGCATAGATCTCCAGGCAAGAACTTACCAATAAAGCAAGAAATAAACACTAAAAGCAGATTTACAATACATTTCACAATCAACATGTAATGATAGTTAAGACACAGCTATGATAATAAAGACCTATATCTGAATGAACCAATATCTGCATTAGATTTGCTTCCGGGGAGATTAATCCTAGAATTAAGATATCGGAGCCAAGAGAGCCTTCTTATTCTCCATATAATATGTTTTTCTCAGGATTAGAATAAAGACAGCATGTATGTGGAGACAAAGAGATGCTCACTCAAATCTCAGAATTTAAGTTATTACATATCAGAGTTTGTTGCAGAAAATCAATTTCCAGAAGCACACACAGATAACTGATTCGGCTGGATTCATTAACTTCTTTATAAACATAATAAGAGATGAATTTACAATACCATTAGCAGAGTTCTTCTTCAATGTAGCAACAGTTACAAGCAAAATACAAGCAGCTTCTAGTTCAGAGAGAGACAAAAGTACAGTGGGCTGAGCCACGCCCAGCCTTATTTCTAAAGTTTCGATTCTCTGCACAGACTCAGATGTGTTTAGCTCCCATTTTCTTCCCCACCTTGTAACTTTCCAGTATATATACAACCATCAGCCTTGCAACTCTTGAACCCAAGACCCTTCAATGCCATATCTAAACAGATATTCCAATTCCTGGCTGACTGCTTCAGCCCATAAATGGCCTTGTTCAATTTATACACAGTGTTAGGCTTTTTCCTTTCATACCCTGGTGCTTGAATCATGTAAATTTCTTCCTCTAATTCTGCATTGAGGAATGCTGTGGTTATATGAAAATGTCAAATTTTATGGCTATGTGCCACTAACGCTAGTGCCAACCTTTTGCTTTCACTCTTTACCATAGGTGCGAATACCTCATCATAGTGCACGTTTTTCCTTTGTGAAAAACCTTGTGCCACTAATCTTGCCTTATATTGGACCTCATTGTTGGGTAGTACTTTCTTTTTGTACACCCATTTACATCCTACAGCTTTGCAACCTTGTGGCAAAGTCATAGATGTGAACACTTTATGTTCACCCATGGATTTCATTTCTTTGTCCATGGCTTCTTTCCACTTTACTTGTTTTATTTTAGGTAATGTCAATACATCTTTATAGTTCCTTGGTACATTATACACTTTTACTTTACTAGCAGAATACTTGTCAGGTGGAATCCCCTTGTTCCATCGCTCTGATGTGAGTGCATTGACTGCTGTTGTGCTTCATTCCTCTCTTGCTTCATATCTTGTTCAGTTTCTCCTCCCTGAACGCTGACACCATCACTAAGTGAGTTACCGTCACTAAATGAGTTACCATCACTAAGTGGATCACTGTCACTAAGTGAATTATTCCATAAATTTGCATCAATTCTGTTCCAAATTTGCTCTGCAAAGCTTGCCGATCTGGAAATCACTATTCTCTTGCTCCCATCCCTAAAACGATAGCTTTTCGAGCCTGGCTCATAGCCCATAAACCTGAGCTTTCTAGCCTTTGGTTGTCCCTTTCTTCTAACTGCTTTTGGAATATGCACCCACGCAGTACTTCCAAAAACTCTTAAATGTGCCAGAGATGGCTTTCTCCCATATAGCACTGCATATGGAGTATCATTAATGGAGGAACTCCACAGCCTATTAATTAAATAATTAGCAGTCAACATGGCTTCACCCCAGTATGACCTGCTCAGACCAGAATCCTGCTGTCCATGAGATTGATAGAGCCGCGGTGGCGCAGTGGTTAGAGTGCAGTACTGCAGGCTACTTCTGCTGATCACCGGCTGCCAGCAGTTTGGCAGATCGAATCTCACCAGGCTCAAGTTTGACTCAGCCTTCCATCCTTCCAAGGTCGGTAAAATGAGGACCCAGATTGTTGGGGGCAATATGCTGACTTTGTAAACCGCTTAGAGAGTGCTGTAAAGCACTATGAAGCGGTATATAAATCTAAGTGCTATTGCTATTTTGTTACCTGAAATGGAATAGGGGTGTAGGGAACTTTATAACACTGTCTTTTACTGCCTTGCAAACTCCAAAGCCAGAGAAGAGATTAGGCTAGATGATTATGTGTACACAAATACTGAGTATCCTAAAATATACAGCTGGAATATAATAAAATAATTTATATATCTGATTGGCAAAAAATGTACAACAAAATAGAGCATATGCTGTTCACACAGTTTCAAAGTGTTCAATGAAGTTCAATGAATTTTAGCTACAATGAGCTCCTCCTTCCTATTTTGTGAGGTTTTACCCACAATTGCCATTATAAGAACTAAATGTTATTTAAAACAGCTGCTATGCTTTTTCCAAATTTCCTGTATTGTGAAATGACAGCAGTATCTGGTTTGGTGAAATCCACCCAACATTGTCTCCTAGTTAACTTGTAAAGAAGTAAACCATCCCCATATGCTTTAGTCAGTGTTTGTTTTTCCATCAGCTGCCTATAATGAGAGGTAGGCAATCTTTGCACAATGAAAGTAAGAGTGTCTGTATTTAGCTGCAGTGCAACAGCATAACTGGCTCTATTGTAAGATGAAGAGGATCGAGGGCAAACTCTTTCTCAAGGGAAAACAATTTGCCCTTTTTTTAAAAAAAAATGCCAAAGTGACACATGGCACACAGCAACATATTTTTTTCAATATAAGTTGCTTGTTAATGCCATGCCTTTGATTCACACATAAGATTTCAATTTATTTGATCACACAGTGAATTTTTCCTTTTTATCTCTTGATTGAAGAGAGAGTATGAACCAAAGGAATGAGTGATTATTATACAATGAAACAAGTATTTTAAGCTTGCCCAGCATGGCAGCTGAGTGCTATGACTCTAATTCATTTCAGGTGTTTTATAAGTGACACCATTTTAGCTTAGATTAATTACTAGGTATTTGAAATACTGCATGAAGAACAGGTAGTTGAAGGAGCCAATAGGCTTAAGTGTACCATCTGTTATGTATATCAAAGCAGAAGACACACACATATCCTCCTACAATTATCACAATAAAGAGAATATTTCCCAAACCGAGTCCAAATTTCAAACTATGCCACAGTGGGTTGTTGTTTTGTTTGTTTGCTATTTAATTGTTGGTTTCAAATTGCCACTTGAAAGTAGAACCAAACATATTTTGTCTCTTAGGTTGGATTTTTTGTTGTTGTTGCTGCTGCTGCTGCTACTGCTGTTACAATCAATAGAGCAGACTCTTCAACTTAATGGTTCCAAATATTTAACTTCAGTTCCAAAAGTCCTTGTCAACATTGCCAACCTTTATTTATTTTTTTCTCATAATTTTCTAATCAACGGCATCTTCAGTCTAGTTGTGTGCTAAATTGCTTAGGGAATTGTTAATTTTGACCTAACTGTATCTTTAAAGGAGCATTTGAATCAGAAAAATCTCTAAATTCTTTGATGCAGTTTTCAGCAGAGCTATATGTAAAAACCATCTTACTTAAATCATCAGTATAGAAATCTGTTTTAACTGTCTTCTTTTTGACAGCACAGCTCACCCTGGTTCATCCCCAATTCTCAAGCATTATGGAAAACAGAACTCAGACTTCCCATTTTCTGACATGGGAAAATATTAATTTATAAATGGACCTGTATGTGTTCTGTTATCAAAAACTATAAAAATGCAAGAAAGATAAACCATTATTAGGGAATGAATCTGCCAACTTTTAAAAAAACTGATTTTCAAACTATTCCTTTTTAGTTTTTATTATCAAGGTGTTTATTAAACTTTTAGCAGAACAGAATGATGCAAATACAAAACACAAAGAAACAAGTATATTAAATATTGTATAAAAGCATACAGGTTTTTCAAATTATTTAGTCTGATTTTAGTAATTGTTTGCTTTGATCACTTTTGCAGTATTTGCAATTATTTTTTTCCAGCTCACACTACAAGACACTCAGACAACCACTGTCCTTTTTTTCCAGTGACTCTGTTTAATAGACTAACAGACATCTGCCCATATTCATGAGTACAGTCAAAATGGGATTGGGAAAATAAAGTTTGCAAAGGCATTGAAGGGGAAGAAGACATGTACACAAAATGATATTGCTTGCAATTATTCACTATTATTCATTACTAATCAGTGAAAAAGAACAGATGCTAATAATAATAAATGGTTTGTAGAGGAATAAATTAACCCACCAAAGAGTATAAGTGAAAAATATTGTGTAGAATCAAAATAGAAGATCAAAATACATTGTGAACAAAAGAAAGACAGAGGATGGATGAGATTGAAAGGGTAGGAAAGAATGCTAAAAAGGAATTATTTCTTCTAGGGCTATTTTCCCCATCAGCTTCATCTACAAAAACCATCAATCTATGTTCAATCTATAGCAGGGGTGTCAAACTCGTGTCATCACAGCAGCGTCACATGATGTATTGGGACTTTCCCCCCCCTTTCGCTAAACCGGGCATGGGCGTGGCCAACACATGACACATCCATCCGGCCACGAGTTTGACAGCCCAGATCTATAGCATATGCAGGTGACCATCTGACTTTGTCAAGAAAATAGTGTCTGATTAAAGTCTACACTCATAGACGATTGGTACACATTCCTTATATTCCTTGGCTTCACACACTGTTCTGAACCTAAACTATTTACTAAAGCACAATTCATATATTTACATAAATTCTACATCCAAATAAATTATTGTATAGCTTAAAAGAATATATTTAAGCTAAAACATTTCCATAATATGCCAAACCACAAACTGCTTAGCTTAACCTAGTGTATTATATGAAATAATTATATAAGCATTGAACTTTTGTCTCCTACTTTTAAGGTTGGAAAGAAATGGCCAAACATCTGTTGATTCAAAAAGTAAGGCGAAAAGGGCTTAGGGTTTAAACATTGAGCTTACATATAAATAGGCTTTGATTCTTATGTGCTGCTGTATGCAAATCTTTAACATAGATAATTTCTATCTAAAATAGCTAAGTAGTATGTTGAGCTTGTTAAGCTTCAGCTACTAAGAACTAAATGTGATATTGAATATATGGGAAGCAGTGATTTATTTAATGGTTGTTGTGTGAAATTTGATAATGGCAGGCAGACAGACATTTGGGGATGTCAACGGCCAAACTGTTTCATTAATGCAAAGCATATGCTCTACTATTGAAATACAGTTTTCTTTTCAGTCAATTGAGCAAAGTTATACCAGACTTTTATCTTTAATTAGCTGCAAATTTTGAAGCAATGCTAGAATGTGCCTAGATGAAAAATTGCTAACCTGATAATTTTGTAATTATAAACCTGTAGTGCTGTTCTCTAATTTAGTGTTGAGAATGGTGTTTTCCATGTGTGTCAAGCCTGAAACAAGTAGAAAGGAATTCTGGGGATTGCAAAACAAAGATAACAGAAAAATGCCAAGCTGGATATGATTATTTTATTTTCCCTTTAGTAATTGCAGCGGCTATTTCATATTTCTTTGAAGTAGATTTCATTGTGGTTTATGGTTTTTTTCTTGTGTGATTACTTCAAGTAATGCAAATGTATAGAAAACCACAACACCTGGCCAAAGTCCTCCTCCTTTTCCATCTCCTGTGTTATCTCTAAATATGTGAAATTAATCTGAGCTATCTCAAAGGTCTCACTAATCACTGATCAAGAATTCTTAAGTATAAGGACCAAATCTCTTTTCAATTTTCAAAGACTAAAATATACTTCAAAGTACTACTTTAACATTGTTAGATAGTGGGTAGAGATGACAGGAGACAGACTTCCAAAGCAGCTCTTTATTTCAGCTCTTGTGTAAGCAACCAGCAAAGAGCAGTCTGACAGCTTGCCTTTTATAGGGAGCTGTCAGACAGACCAGCCAATAGCGTTTGAGCTTTTTCCCGCTCAAACGCTGGACCTGGTTGGAACCATGCAACACAGTTGAAACAGTTAGAACATAACACCCCTCCCCTCCTGGATGGAGCTGTCCAGCATACGTAATCACGCAGGTAGGCGGGGCGTTTTGGAGCACTACTAGACCTGCGCAATACAGATGGTGGTGAGGCAGC
>QLTV01001376.1:517438-539842 GCA_003457575.1 Thermophis baileyi | reverse complement strand
GTCGCTTGAAGAACTTGCCACGGGACGATCTGGACCGGAGTTGGGTCTTACAGTGACTCCGCGGTGTCAAACACCTCGGGGCCACAGTGACTCAAGAACACAGCTCTTTTGCGGTTGTCGGTCAGACGCAGCATATCGTTTGCTTCCAGGAAGCATTCGAATCGCCGCATGTAGTAGTCCCATTTCGCCCTGGTCGGGTCGAAAGGCGCCGGCTGTTGGAAGGTGGACATAGCGGCAGAAGGAGGCAGGAAGATGTCTGCCCGGCTGGTTGAAAGTGCTGAAGAAGCTAGTCACAGTTCTCCTGGCCCAAGCCCTCGTCGCCACTGTTAGATAGTGGGTAGAGATGACAGGAGACAGACTTCCAAAGCAGCTCTTTATTTCAGCTCTTGTGTAAGCAACCAGCAAAGAGCAGTCTGACAGCTTGCCTTTTATAGGGAGCTGTCAGACAGACCAGCCAATAGCGTTTGAGCTTTTTCCCGCTCAAACGCTGGACCTGGTTGGAACCATGCAACACAGTTGAAACAGTTAGAACATAACAAACATATTATTAAGAAAAACAATGTAAAGGGGAAGGAGAGGAAGAGCAAGAGGAAGAGCAAGAGGAAGAGCTAAGCTAACTCTTGGCTATGAAAAACAAGTTGTCCGCTGGATCTCCAGCATGGGCTTTCCCTTTGATGCATGCTTGCTGCCATAGTAATGGGGCTGCCATAGTAACAGGGAGGGAGGGCATGGCATTGGGGTTAGGGAAGTGAGCTAGTGTGATGAAGGCCCATGTCAACTAAAAGGGAGGTTTGCTCTCAAGAATTACTGTGCTGCTGAATGGAGTTGTTTACACCCAGTCAAGGTCAACCATCCTAAAATTCCAGATGGACGAAAGCACCTGAAGATGTGCTCCACATGACACTATGCAGGACATGGATTGGCCTGGGTCCCTGGGGGGAGGGATTTGGGGAAACTTTCAATATGTAACTTTCGCACCTTTTGGATCAGATCTTGCTTTCCTTTCGCCACTATCATTTCAAACTCAGTAAAAGTACCTCTTCTCTACTTCAATAGAGTCAGGGTTTTTCTTTCTTGGGTTTTGAACAGAGGCAGGCCTGACATTAAGCAAGATCCACTTTATCGGCCAACCTGGAGACCTAGTCTACCGAGGGAGATGAGCACACAATGTCAATCTACAGGTGCAACCAGGAAGACTGGGGAGCCCGGGGGTCGACCTTCCCCCAGCCACACTGTTGCCAGGAGGAGACAGAGTGGTTGGAGCTGCAGCTCGAGGAGAAACCAGTCCAAACCAGATGGTCACTGGGCGTAGGGCGCATGGAAGACGCAGAGGAGCACCCCCTGGGGGTGACTGTCACCAATCACCAGTGGGGAGATGATGCCTTGCAGGAAGCCGACAAAGAGGACTTCCTGCTGATCCATGCCCTGCAACTTCTGCACGAAACACTCAAGAGTCGGAGAGCTCGGGGGGGGGTCTCGCACAGAAGCATGCCCTGCCAGCATGCAAAGAAGCTGGAGGGGCAGCAGGGGGAGCCGGTGTCTCTGCAACCCCAGCTGTGATTCCTGTAGCTCAGCAGGGGCCAGCTCCAGCAGCAGCCGTCCCAGGTCCCATCAGTGGGGGTGGCATCCCCCAGAGGTGCCAAATTCCAAAGGTTCCTCAGATTGGAGTAAAATACGGAGGGGATCCCAAAGCTCTGGTATTCTTCCTAGCTCAAGTCTGGAATCACATGCAGGAGTATGGGGAGGATTTTACTTCAGAAGCAGCCAAAGTGAGATGTGTCACCATGGCCCTGGAAGGGGCCGCAGCAGATTGGATGATCACACTTGACAACAATGATGCCCCCCAGCTGAAGGATTACAACCAGTTTATGGTGGCGCTACATGCACAGTTCGAGGACACCCTAGCCAAACGCAAGGCTAGTGTCAGGGTTCCGACCAATGCCCTAATAAAATCAGGTGTCTCAAGCCATTTTGCAAGAAAAATCCAGTTATTAGGAGCGCCATGTTGGCACGACCTAAGTGAAGCCAGCTCTGACTTCACCCAGTTCACACCGTGCCAGCTAGGATGTGTTTTGTTTCGAATGAGGTATGAATATCTCGGTGCAGCTGCAAGCCGCGATTTCCCATCCCGCAGCCTATGGCAACTCGGGAGAAGGTCAGGAAAGCTTCGCAAGTTGACAGCTAGGACCAGGATGAAGACCATAAACCAGGGGCAGAGGTCAGTAGCAGAATACTCCCAGGAGTTTCGCGAGTTGGCCTGCCACATGCATGGCTGGTCCCCAGAGGTCCTGATGGAGTGCTACAAAGACAGGCTTAACAATGACGTCTATCAGAGCTGCATCTCCCGGGGAGCCCCCTGAGACCTTCAGTGCTGGTATGTGTTGGCAGCCAAGGTGGAAATCGATCTGGCCAGAGACCGGCACCGTGGAAGCTGCAGCTAGAGCAAGCCTTCCCCCTCTCCCCCAAAAGAGGCCCCGAGAGCTGCAAAAGGCGGGCCAGCAGCCAAACTGAGATCCATGGCATGCTTCAGGTGTGTGAAGGAGGGGCATCGAGCAGCTGATTTCCTCACCAAGCCAGGCTCCAAGCCAACAACTGCTGGGGGCAGGAAGCCTGAGAAGCAGCCAGCCAAGCACCGTGAAACAGCGCTGAAAGAGGTGGAGGTTGTTGAGTTCGTCCCTCCTGGCCAGGAGGAGCTTGGAACTCCAAACACCCCAGAGGAGAGTGAGACCGACTCCCACGATGACCCCCTGGTAAGTCAGCATGTAGCCCCCATGACCATCCTAGTGGAGCTATGGGTGCCTTCGTGCCACCCAGGGGAAGATGCTAGCCCTTTTGGACTCAGGGTGCACAAGATGCGTGATTAGCCCCAAGGTGGTAGAGAAACTGGGACTGAGACTGAGAACACTGAGGGTCCCTGTAGAATTTTGCTAACTGGATGGGTCGGTAGCTGGGGGAGGCCCAGTGTAACTGAACCAGTGGAGATGTGGATGGGGGATCACTGAGGGACACTGAGTTTCATTGTAGCCCCCGGTATGGAGCAACCCCTCTTGCTTGGATTACCCTGGCTCTGAAAATGGAACCCTCATGTGAATTGGAGGAAGGGGCTTTTACGAATCCATTCCACACAGCCGGGAAGAGGGGGAGGCAAAACCCCACCCAGAGCCAAGGCCGCTTAGGAGCTATGGACTGCAGCATAGAAATCCTCCTGGGGTGAAACTCCCCAAACCAAAAATCTACTCGATGACACCGTGAGAGCTGGAGGAGCTGCGAGCCTTTATTGGCAAAAATCTGAAGCAGGGCTTCATCCAACCAGCTAGGCCGCCCCAGTGTTGTTTCGTTAGAAAAATGATGGGTCTCTTAGTTTATGTGTGGATTATAAAGGGCTTCATGCGGTGTGGAGAATGTTTATCCACTGCCCCTAATGAAGGACATGTTGGCTCATCTGGCCAAAGGAAAAATTTTTACTAAGCTGGATTTGAGAGAAGCTTATTACAGAGTCCACATTAAGGAGGGAGATGAGTGGAAAACCACCTTCAATTGCCCTGGGTTGCTTCCAGTTCAGGGTGCTCCTGTTTGGATTACAAGGGGCACCTGCTGTGTTCATGCAATTTATCAATGAGGTGCTGCATGAACATTTGTACAAGGGGGTCCTGGTTTACCCAGATGACATTCTTATCTACACCGAAACTATGGATGAACATGTGAAGTTAGTGCGCGCACTCTTGAAAAAACTCAGGGCTGCTGAACTGTATGCCAAATTGTTAAAGTGCGAATTTCACCAGGATAACATTGACTGTTTGGGTTACCGCATATCACATTAGGGGACCCTGAAAAAGTGTGGGCGGTCATGAAGTGGGCGCCCCCCAGACCAGAAAGCAGTTGCAAAACTTTCTGGGTTTTGTGAACTTATATAGACAATTCATCCCCGCCTTTGCTAAAATTGTGTTACCCATTACCAACCTCCTAAAGACAAAGGGAGAGGCTAAGCCAAAGCCTAGCCATCCCCTCGGGTGAACAATGGAATGCCAAGCAGCCTTTGAGAAACTTAAGCAGCTATTTGCAGCCGAATCCATCCTTAAACATCCTGACATGGATGTCCCCTTCATAGTCCAGGCTGACACCAGTGACGTGGCTGTGGGGGCCATGCTATTGCAGGCAAATGCTGCTGGGGCCTTACAACCCTGTGCTTACACTGCCAGGAAATTAACTGAAACCGAAAGGAGATGGGCAATATGGGAGAAGAAGCATTTGCTGTCCGATGGGCCCTATTAACTTGGAGGCACTTCCTCAAAGGGGCAAAACACCCTTTTGAGGTGTGGACTGACCATAAAAACCTGGAAGCCCTAAAAACACCCCGAAAACTGTCACCCAAGCAAATTTGTTGGGCGCAATACTTTAACCATTTTAATTTTTCCTTGCACTACATCCCTGGGGGAAAGAACTTTATGGCGGATGCTTTGTCTGGATTGCCCCAGTACAATAGTGCTCAGCCAGAAGTAATCCGCCCAATTCCAAGCAACTGGCTGCCCCGGTAGTCACCGGAGCCCAGGGGAAAGCAGACCTTGACCTTCCCAGTGACTTAAGGGAGGAGCTGAAAGGAGTGCTGAAAAGTGATGACTGGTTCCTGTCCCCTTCAAATAAGTGCACCATGCGAGGTGGCCTAGCATGGATTGGCGCTAAACTACACGTTCCCGCCAGTCTTATGGGAACTGTGCTGCAACAGGCTCATGATTCAAAAGCTGCTGGACACTTTGGCTTCATGAAAACTTTACACCTACCGTGTTTCCCTGAAAATAAGACAGGGTCTTATTTTCTTTTGACCCTCCCCCAATAAGGGCTTGGCCTTATTCTCGGGGAGGTCTTATTATTTTTGAGGTGCAGGAGGCAGCAAGCCCACTGGCCCTACCCTCTCCGTTCCACCATCTGCTTGCCTGCAGCGGCAATGACCCAAGTTCTCCGTGTGCCCTGGCCTCCGCCTGCCCTGCTTGCTGGCCTTGCTGGCCTTGCTGCTGGCTGGCCACCGAACAGCTTACTGTGCTGCTCTGGCCTCGTGGGGGCTCTTCGCCCTCCTGGCAGCACTGCTTTTGGCCGTCCTGCTGGGCTGCTCCTGCCTAGTGCAGGGCGAGTCGTCCCAGATCTATGACCTCCGGAGCGCCCCCCTGCTGCCGGTGGAGCTGTGCTGCCTGCGCCTCCAGCATGAAAGCACTAGCTCACCAGGGCCAGGGCCTGAAGAGCGCCAGGCTCAGCTCATAGCCTGGAGCCTGCAGCACTGAGTAGACCTGCAGGAAGGCGCTCAGCAGCCCGAAGGCAGCAGCAGGTGAAGCAGCTTGGCTCCACCAGTGGTTGCTGGCAAAGGGCCCTGGCAGGCCGGCAGTGGGGGGTGGGGGACACTCTGGAGGTCGTAGAACTTGTCCGACTCATCCCGCACCAGGCAGGAGCAGCCCAGCAGGGTTAGGGTTCGCGCGATCCGGAGAGAACCGGCTGAATACCACCACTGGGTTAGGGAAATGAGCTGGTGTGATGAAGGCCCATGTGAACTAAAAGGGAGGTTTGCTCTCAAGAATTACTGTGCTGCTGAATGGAGTTGTTTACTCCCAGTCAAAGCCAACCGTCCTAGAATTCCAGATGGACGAAAGCACCTGAAGATATGCTCCACATGACACTATGCGGGATGTGGATTGAACATTCAGCCTGGGTCCCTGGGTGAGGGATTTGGGGAAACTTTCAATATGTAACTTTCACACCTTTTGGATCAGATCTTGCTTTCCTTCGCCGCTATCATTTCAAACTCAGTAAAAGTACCTCTTCCCTACTTCAATGGAGTCGGGGGTTTTCTTTCTTGGGTTTTGAACAGAGGCAGGCCTGACACAGGTGGAGAAATCCCTATCTCTGTTTTTTGGCAATGCTGGCATTTTGGGGCGTGCTGTACGTTTTTCTTCTCTGGAAACTTTCTTAAACATGTTTAATCTTAATTAATTTTACCAGTACTATTTATGACATCCATTAACAATCTTCCAAAGAATTAAGAATTATATTATATCTCCATAATACAAGACATGAATTTTCAAATCAAGCTTGGACTTGAACACAAGTCCTGCAGTTTGTTCATTATATTCTAGGTCTAAATTAAAATTGTGATTTCTCAACAATAGAAAACTAATAAAATGTATGGATATTTTTCCAAAGCATGAGTTTATCAGTTCTGAAAAACTGTGTTCAAATTTCTACCTATATGATCCAAGTGAAAAATTGAGATTTTTCAAAAGAGAATTTAAAATCTCTCATTTAGAAATGTAGACCTCTCATGCAAACTGGAAAGCTTCCTGGCGAATTCCTTTCCCCCACTTCAAATGCTGCTAATCCCAAATAAGGTATGGCCTCAGAGATGTAGGATAAATATATCAAACACTACTTTAAAAGCATTTAAAAGCCACTTTTAAAGAGAGGTATATTATACATTGGTGTTTATTAACTATCCATTTACTTCTAAAAAAGAACATTCAAGAATATTACTTTACAATTTCAGCTTTTGTTTTGTTGACTACGATAAGTACTGTAGTCTACAATTAAAAACACAAATTTCAATGTTTTAAACTATAACTAGCAACCCATCACAATAATACCTAAATCTCATTGAATTCCATGAAGAATACATAACAAGATCTCTTTTTCCAACCATACTTCATTCAAGATCCTGGACTTCAAGTCCCATAATTAAACCACTCTGGCTTAAAGACAAAAAATTTAAAGGACATCACATTAGGAAAGATTGAAATAGTACAATAAATTATGGACTTAGATAACTGACCTGATGGCAGTAAGGTAAAAATAATACCATATATATTATTTTGTATATCCATCTATGTGTTTGTGCATCTGTACGGTTGTATTTATTTACATTAGCATAATCTTTTGTGGCCTTTCAATTCAAATAGTATGTATTTTTGGAAATACATTTTTTGGAAATTAATATTTATATAGCCCATGCATTAAAAAATGTCTTTGTGATTTATATTAACATATATAGGAGAAAGATGCAAGATGTTTATAATGCTATTAATGCTAATAATGCTACATTAGGACTAGGAATCTTTGGATGACAGAGTTGTTGAGACTGAAACAGATTGGTTGACCCAAAGTTAAATACTCAATTAATGCATTTTGCAGGTTTTCATGAAGATAAAATGAGCAAACCACAGGTATGTCATTCTGACTTCTTTGGCGAAAGCATCCCTGGCCACCTGAGCCATAAACATACAAATTAATCAACACTGGCATCAACAAAATAAAGAACAAAGAATAAGGAAATTAAGGCTGATGTCCTATAGCAATTATTTTTGGAATTTTAATGGTTTTTAGTAGCTTTTTAATCCAATGTTCTTATTCTTCCATGTCAAACAGTCAATCTTGATCTCCTAAGCAGACTCTTGGATATGGCGTTAGTTCCACTATAATCATGCCAAAAAGAGAAACACGATTGGTGTTCTCCACATCTTCTCTGTAAATATTTTCATCATTAATAATTCATAATTACAGAGTTGCAGTGGCGCATTGGTTAGAGTGCAGTACTGCAGACTACTTCTGCTGATCACCGGCTGCCAGCAGTTTGACAGATCAAATCTCACCAGGCTCTAGGTTGATTCAACCTTCTATCCTTCTGAGGTCAGTAAAATGAGGACCCAGATTGTTGGGGGCAATATGCTGACTTTGTGAACTGCTTAGAGAGGGCTGTAAAAGCATTGTGAAGCGGTATATAAGTCTAAGTGCTATTGCTATTGCTATAGTCGGTAAAATGAGGACCCAGATTGTTGGGGGCAATATGCTGACTCTGTAAACCGCTTAGAGAGGGCTGTAAAAGCACTGTGAAGCGGTATATGTCTAAGTGCTATTGCTATTGCTATTGCTATTAATGGTACCACCATATATTTCTCACCCTTGGTTTCTTCCTTGAAGCTATTTTTCTTACCATAAATTTTCTTGCAGAAGATTCTGCTTGTTACTGTTGTTACAGGCAATTGTAAAATCAGTAATGGTATGCTTGCAAAGCAGTGTTTGGAAAAATGTGATGATTTCTGACTCTAAATAATCAGATCCTTATTCAATTCCATGGCCACTGCCCCTTTGGTGAATAATGAAACCAAAGAAAAAACCTTTGAACTGAGGAGACAAGACCACCTCCTCATACGCACTCTATCAATAACATTTACAGTACAGTAGTCATCTTTTCAAACCCTATAATAAAATGTTTCAGGATTTTTTTACCTGTCTATAAAAAATAAACATTATATTTCAACATTCTCAAGCATTTATGACTGCATTATTTTCTTTGATACCAATATTTGTAGCATTTGGTACAATACTCTTCAATTTTATTATCATTCATATTTTTAAAATACAAAATATCTTTCAGACTCTTCTCACTTCAGTTTCATCCCAAATCTTTCCATCACTTTCATTAATTTTGTCATTGTTGTATTGTTGTATACAGGTAGTCCTCAACTTACAACAGTTCATTTAGTGACTGTTCAAAGTTACAACAACATTTTTTTCACACTTATGACCGTTGCAGCATCCCCATGGCCATATGATCAAAATTTAGATGTTTGGCAACTGACTCATATTTATGATGTTCCAGGATCATATAATCAGCTTTTGCGAACTTCTCACAAGCAAAGTCAATGAGGAAGCCACATTCACTTAACAACCGTGGTACTAATTTAACAAGTGCAGTGATTCACTTAACTGTGGCAAGAAAGATCACAAAATGGAGCAGATTTCACTTAGCAAATGTTTCACTTGGCAACATAAATTTTGGGCTCAATTGTGGTTGTAAGTCGAGGACTATCTGTAATCTTTTTATCATTGATCTTATCATTAATATCTATACATTGCATAGAGTTTATTTTGAAGTAAAGCAATAGAAAAATTGAATAACAGTTTTCTTTAGTGGGATCCTCATTGTTGTAAAGTCCTTGTTTAGGTCTCCTCATCCATTCCAAAACTTTTTTAAATTTTTCCAAATAAAAAAATCAGCCAATATTTTCTCTGCCTCTTTTAGTTCTTATTTTGACTATATTCTTTGCAACTGTCTTTTTTCTCCATTCACTAATGTATGATCTACTACAGCAACAGGGGAAATATGATCATGTTGATACTCCTCCATCTCTCGATGGTTTTGACAGCACCAATCATTAAAGATTTTGAGCAAGCTAAGAGTCCAAAGTCTGTAATGGTTTTCTTGTTATCTGGATGCTATTAGAGGGAGCACTAGGAGAATTGTGTACCTTAGGCCAAAGTTATTGGGTTATAGGGTTAGGTCTCAACTCACTATGTGGCAATTATATTATTTCTCTCTGCAGTAGCTGGGAACAGTACAAGGCAAGGCAGTCAGAATTATCAAAAGATTTGGACAACTTCTATATGAGACAAGGTTTAATTTTCTAACTTGGGAAAAAAAGATGACTGAAATATATCAAATAATGAAAGACAAAGATAAAATTGATAAAGAGAAGATTTTCTTCCTTACTCAAAACACTAAGTTGGAAGTCCCTGAATAAAACCGACTGAAGGAATATTAAAATAGAGAAAAGTACTTCACATAGGGCAAAATCAGTGGAATTCATTGTCATGGTAGCGTTCATTAACCTGGTTATTAATGTGCCTTCAAACCACCAATTGCAAGGGAGCAAGGTTGGAAGAGGTGTATGTCTCCAACTTGTCTGGTCATTGTGAGAAAGAGACTGGACTGAGATGAGCATTGACTTCATCCAATAAAACTATATTTATGTTCTTATCTCTCATTTTTTATTATTTTCCCTTAATTTTATATCCAAATTAGATAATTGGTTTGGAAATTTTCCTACCTGTCTCATTCCACTTGTGAAAACAATATATGCCTGGCACGATTTAAGAGCGTATGATAATTTCAATAGACCTGGTCTAGTGGTTAAGGGACCAGGCTAGAAACCAGGAGATTGTAAATTTTAATTCTACTTTAGGCATGAAAGCCAGCTGGATGACTTTAGGCCAGTCATTTTCTCTCAGCCATGACACCAGGCTGATGAGTCAATTCCTGTCACAACTAATGGATCCACAAACAGCTGATCTTTAAAAAAAAAAGATCCTGCAGTTGCAAAAAAACACTAGGATGGAAAAAAAGTTTACTAATCATATGAAGCAAAAACTATGAGGATTATCATTTTGTCTGTTTACAACACAAGTTAAAATACAATGCCAAGACTTGTTAACTTGAGCTTGTTCAAAGTAAATGATACTGAACAAATCTACATAATACAGAAGAAACACATTTAGAAACATAACAACACATATACATGCATGCAGAATCTTCATCCATCTAGTCCAGGGCTAGAGAAAGTGCAGCCCTAGGGCCATTTGTTCTTGCCAGCATTCCAATTGCAGTCATCAGAGTTGATAGACTAAAAATATTTGCCCTTTTCTTTTTTGCAAATATTGATATTTTGGAAGGGCCTTAAAGAGCAAAATGGGAATCCTGAGTGCTAAAATGCTTTAAAACTCCCATTTCATATCTTTGAACTGAAGAACCATCCTCAAAAGCAGATCTTGGCCCTGCTACTTTTACGAGGTAGTGCTCAACATGTTATGCGAAACTTTGTGACCTCCCAGCTACACTCCTGACCTAGCTAAGACTGGTAAAGATCTTGCTTCCCAAGTTCATTTTGGTTGGAAACATCAATAGTTACATTTTAGACTTTGAACAACATGCAAAGCAGCTGCTGCAGAAATTTCAGCCTTTTTATGTTGGGGGGGGGACTAGTACTGGGCAATATACATGGGTGCATGAGTGAGAAAGATTCTTATTTTAGTCTGCAGGGAACAACATCTGTGCTTGTAACTGAGGATGGCATGTGTACTGCACATGAGCCAGTCTATTCACACAGCCAGTGAAACCAATTGTGGAATCAGCAAAGGTTGTAAAAGATGTCCCATGACAGGATGGGAATAATCAGAGGGAGAGAAGCAGCATTCTTTTTTCCATAGCTACATCCCACGTTTCCCATCTGTATGGGCAGCTGCCATACAGATGTGCCCTGACAATGAAACAGGTGGTTTAGAATTAGCAAACCAGCTAACTTCGTAACATCTCAAAAATAATCCAGATTAAAAACAAGGAGTTGTTTTTTTTCAACCAAACATTTCACTATTTCAACTGTGTACTTCTTTCTGGAGTGTAGTGTAGTTGTCCTCTTTGGAAGAAAAGAGAGGAGGAACTGAACTGGACTTCTGGGAGAGGAAGAAAAGATTCCTGTATTACAAAAAAATGTTAAAATTAATTTTTATGGCAAAGTAAAGTTGGAGAAGTGTTACTAAACCTGGCTGCCTGCCACAGGGTGGAGTTTTGTTTTGGTATCCTTTTAGAGTCTGCAGGTGTTTGGCACATAGAGGGAAACAAGGACAGCTGTGATAATTCAGAGCTGCTATTCCCCTCCCAATATTTCTCAGAAGTGATGCAGTGTGATGATGTCTTATACCTGGTATCTTCTACTTGTGTGGCATGGCTAACTACAGAAAATCTTTGCATTTTACACTATATAAAGGGAAATAAAAAGCTCTTGCAATAGTCAGTTGGCAATGTTTGTCTAAAAATATTGTACATGTTGTGATATTGGACATCAGGAACTACATCCTGTCAATGTAGCATGGGCCGCTTTTTAAATTAGCTTTCCATGGGCTCTTCCAAAATACTTGTATTTGTTGATTATAAATTGGTATGTAAGAAAACATGTTTTGAAGTTTAAGATATCCTGCATTGCTTGCTTGTTGTCTTCTTACGAGAAGAGGAAAGAAAGAAGAATAGGGCCACATTAAAAAGAAAATACATCATAATTTGCTTATGCTCCCAAATTCTGAATTCCATAACAAATTCCTTTGAATAGGTAGACCAGAGTCACCCTGTAAAGGAGAAGGGCAGCATAAAAGTTTAATAAATAAATAAATAAACAAATCATACTGGTATCAGCAGATGTTGGAAAACTGCAAACCAGGCTGGAAGAAGGAATCAAGTGTGGACCTAATTGGAGTCATTGTGCAGCTGCAAATGGCATAAGCTTGACCTTCCTCAAGTTCCAGGAAGCCTTATCTGGTCATTCCTAAAGGAAGGCAAGCAATCTGCTGAGATTCTTATAATTAGGTAGTAGACAAGCAACTGACTTTAACTATACATGAGTAGCTCTGGTTGCTTCAGTCTGACAGCAAGTGAATGTTTAAACTAGCCTTTTCCAACTCCATATCTTCCAGATGTGTTTGGATTACAATAATCTCTAGGTATGTTGGCAGGGGATTCTGGAAGTTATAGTGCCTACACATTTGCAAAACAGCAGGTTGAGCAAGTCTGATTTAAAGATTGTTGGGAATTCTTTTAATGCTGTACATAAATCTTGGACTGATTAAAGGCCTGTTTAAAAAGCAAAGTTTGGAAATGCCTACTTATTAAAAAAAAACTGCATGAAAATAGCCAGCATCATTGTAATTTACTTAATTGAAAAATGTTCTACATAATATTTGCCTTATATGTTAACCAAACATGTAAAATCGTTAAATTGCCCTGGTTTAATATCTTCATTATTTCTTTTCGCAACTGAGGACTATATTCATTCATTAAAACATTCAAATCTATCATTCCTTTTTTCTGTTTTACTTCAATTTGGTACAACTTGCAAAACTGTTTGAAAAAGTTTTCTAAAACTATGGAACAGATCTTGAAAATGTATATCCTTTAAAAGAAAGAAAAAATCCACCAACAATGTCTATGCTATGATAACCCAATACAATCTGATAAAAGCCAGAATATTCATGCTTAAAGTAAATATTTGTATGGATGGATGTAGTATATATGCATGTATGCCTGGGTGTATGTGTATGTATAGTACTACATTAGTTTAGGATGGTGGTTGGATACTGAATGGAAAATATGTCCTACACTAAATATTCTCACACCCATTAATGAAATTCCAGGAGAGAATTCATCTTCTTCAAGGAGAAAAACATAAATCTACTTTCTTTTTGTTCAGCTTTCCATCTGTAAGGATGAACTGATATCTGGATACATTTTCTATACTTTTTTATTTTCATGTGCAAGTATAATTAGAGCCAATTCTCTGGTTCTTTGGTTTTTTAAAAAATTTTTTAAATATCCCTTGCATATATGGTACACAAACACAATTTAAAGCTGACATGTTTACTACTACAAAGTCCTTTTTCCCTGTAAAATTTTAACAGGTAAGAAATAATGTTATAAAGATGTAAGTAACATTATGTCCTTTGTTATTCTCTCACTAGATTCTTGTCTATCTCATATTCACAAGATCATACTGTAGAAAATATTGCTTTTTAAAAAATAAACAGTGAGACTTTTGCTTCTCTTCAAGCTTCAAAAGAAAAAAAAACCTAAAACAAATAAAATATTGTTCTTAGATTTAAGGATCCTATTTCTGATAGTAAACTTAGTTTCAAAAACAAGACAGAAATGAAACAAGGAGACGAACATTTCAGGAGTCTCAGGGAAGAGACCTAGTAACTTAGAACTGAACTAAAAACCAGTAAATGTCTTTATTCTACTCTGAGTCTTGTAACCACTTCCTAAATCTCTTCCAAAATTAAACCTAGCGACAACATGACTATCAGGAAGTAAGTGCAATTCAAAGGAGACTTCTCTTTTAAACAGTGAAATATCAAATGGGTTAGGAAACCATGCCTTATACTTAAAATCAAATATATTCAGATACACTATGTCAGTGAATTGTATGCAATTGAATCAAGAAATACATTTTGCATAAGTTCCTAATCCATTCATTTTTCATTGTTTTGCTATTGCCAATCAAGGAAAATTGAACATCTGTCAGAAAACCAAATACTTTAAATATGTAAATGTTATTACTGTATTTTTCGCTCCATAAGACGCTCCTGACCATAAGATGCACTTAGGTTTAGAAGAGGAAAACAAGAAAAAAAATCTGCCTCTGCCTCCAAGCGTCCATCCAGTATTCATCTGGGTAGCGCCCTTGCAGCAAACAGCAAACAGCAAACAGCCTGGTCAGCTGCCTCCTCCGTGTCTGCTGCCTCTGCCGGGGAATGCTGGAGCCTTCGCCTCTGAGCAGTTGATCGGCAGTTGGATCAGCCTCCCAGAATACCGCCGATCAGCTGTTCCAGGCGGTGGGGATTGCTGCCGCCATTCACCGCTGCTGACTATTGCCCATATTCACTCCATAAGACACACAGACATTTCCACCCACTTTTAGGAGGAAAAAAAGTGTGTCTTATGGAGCGAAAAATACAGTACTTTCTACTTAATCAAATTTGTTGTTAAAATATGGTAAATTCAATTTGAATCCCTAAACTCATTTGAAAGTCAGAATCATGTTTTTAGCTATACCAATTTCTATATGTCAGTTTTAAAAAAAGGTATTGGAAAAAAGCATGCTGTACTAAATTTTACTTCTTTTTCACTACATCATGGGTAATTTTATCTAAATGCAACTCACAGAATACATATTCATCAGGGGTGGGTTCTAACTTGCCTCGCTGCCGGTTCGCTTCCTCCTGTGCCACATGGCCACACCTCGTGGGTGCGCGCGCGCATGCGCAGTCCAAATAAATAAATAAACGCCAAAAACAAGATGGCGACGCATGCGCAGTGCTGGAAACTTGGCTTCTGTGCATGCGCAGAAGGGGAAAAAAATAAAAAAAAATTCAAAAAAAATCAAAACAAATTTAAAAAAAAGATGGCGGTGCCCACAGACCGGCACCAACCGAACTGGATCGGTGACATCATTGTGACATCACCAGCGGGTCGCTACTGGTTTGGGAGAACCGGTCCGAACTGGGAGGAACCCACCTCTGATATTCATGTAAATACTGTGACTAAAGCATTCTGTCTCTCTCCTGCAACCCAATGTGATTATTGTATATACATACCTTCTACCTTCCACGAGGTAGTAACCAATATTACCAGTCTCTGACATGGTAGAAAAATTTGTTCCTGTCTTTTCCAGCTTCTAAAAACTTTCGCATCTTGAAAGGTCTCCATTGTTAGTAACTTGGATTCCTTGACTGCTTAAACGGTTAACTGTGCTGATTTGTGGATTTTTAATTTCATTTTTATTGTATTTCATGCTATAAATTGCCATAGGACAGGGGAAGACATAAGTGTATATATTGTTATCTGATATAAAGAGACAATTTTATTTCAAATTATAAATGCATACAAATGTGACTATTTTATTTGGACAATCTGGGAAGCAAAGGTTTTCCTTTCTCAGAACAGATGAACAGATGTGTCCTTATCATATGACGAATCATAGAAAATATTAGCATCTGTAAAAAGCCTAATGAGGAAGAGCATCAAGTGGTGGAATGGAGGTGAGAGAACATACTGAAGGTATTCAGGATCCTTAACATAAATTTAAAAGTTGAATAATAATTAAGTAAAACCAGTATAAAAAGTATGTATCATTTACAATAAAAGAATTTCTGAAAGAAGCTACCTTACTCTCAGTTTAATTTTTGAATTTCACCTCTCACAAAGTTACAAATATTTAGTTTTTCAGCCTGTTGCATACATAATTAATCACCACCTTAGCATAACTGTAGATATGAACACTTGTAAAATTATCTACATATCTCACTATTCAAAATCTGAGGCTTAAATATCTGGAAATTTATAACATGGAAAAATTGGCTTTCTTACTAATAAGGCAATATTCTTACTGCCCTTTCTCTTTCCATAAATGATGATGTAGTATCTACCGATACAATTCTATTTCTATAGAAATCAATTGTAACCAATAAAAGCCCTTCACCATTATCAAGTTAGTTACACACAGGACAACAACTGCTGCAAATTCAGTACACATAGCCAGGGGCTTCAAAATTGGATAAAATGATAAGTCAGCATTTTTATAACAACAATTCACCTTCTTAATGATTATTTGGGGAGTATATGTGTTGCAACAAGGTAATACTTTGCTATATAAAGTAATAACATACACGTAGCCAGTAAAGGAAAAATGTCATGTTATTCTTGTCTTTGAAGTTAAAAACACTGTAACTTTTAATCGCTGCCATCTGTCTTGTGGGGAAGATTCTACAATATGATAGGTAATAATTTTTTTTTTCTCTTTAATGATTACCATCTTCTTTTTATTGGCTGTGGGATTCTTATTCCAAAACAATTCTAATGTATCTCTGACTAGCTTTTTCCATTATGCATATTTTTGTGTGTGTTCTGAATATAAAGAAAGGCATTTTTATTTAGTTAAAAGGTGCTTCTGTTTTTTTATTTAATTCTTGCTGTTTACTGTAGCTGGTAAGTTGTTATAAAATATTCGTATTAAGAAGCAATGTGCTGCTAAGTATAGATCTGAGTAATTTGAGGAGTTAACAAAATTTCTGGTTTTAGAACAACACATCCAACAGGTTTTCTGGGATGTTCCTAGTAGTAATGGGTACTTCTCATATAAGATATAAAATAGAAAATATTGAATTAGTGCCTTATTAATGTAACCATGTTAACAATGAGGGATGGAATAATAATAGAGTAAAAAATATTTTTACTCATTTAATTTCTAAAAGTGCAACCTACTGTCATTATAATTTAAAAATTAGTATCAACATCAAATGAGACTCCTCTAGAAAAAAATAGGATGAGTTTTTAAAGTATGAAAGTACATTTATTAATAGAATTTTAGGTAAAATGAAAGTATTAAAGAGAATCTGTTTCATTATTCCTATTTGTGAAATCTCCATGGATAAAATCTTCCTTTTGTCCATTATAAATACATTAATATATTTAAACTTGAGCTTTTCAAATAAAAGTTAACTGTAAAAGTAATTACATTTTACATATTTAGCATTATGAATCATAGAAGCTGGCAACCAGCAAATTTGAACACTTTGGATTGGATCTGAAGGAGAAGGTGTCAGATATAGGGGAATGGAGAATCCTGATCCATAGAGTGGCTGACAACAATGATCATGGATTGTATTATTGGATTTAAAATGACAAGTCCACACTTGAACAAGACCCAACAGCCTAATGTTTATAATGCAAAGACCTGAATGTCAAGTCATTAGAATGTGGTTTAGGACCCTATAAACTATCCTACGATACAAAATACATGAGTTTGCATTTTTAAAAATGACTTTCACAATGTCTATAAAAAGTTATTTTAAAAGTGATGTTAGTTTTAAACTGGGGAGGTCAGCTACAAAGATTATTTGGTGATTTAAGAGTAGTTTATTTGCTCTCAGCCCAACTTATCTTGATGAGGGAATAAAGGTAAGCTGCTTTGAATTCTCAGAGAAAAAATAAAATATATATCAAACATTACTTAATTAATAGTACCAGTGATAGTAATTGAATATTTTAAAGAACATATAGCATGTAAAAGTGTTTCCAAGATAACTGACCTGAGGATCTGAGAACACCTGCTTCATGCTGTTGATTGGACCGTATGGAACTCCACTGCCCTCAAAATGGTCTAGCCATTTGGAGGTTTCTTCTTCCAAGAACCTAAGAATAAACAGGAAAAAAGAGTAAAAATGCATTTTAAAAAATAGCTATTAGTAGCAGTCAATAATGCAATAATAATGTTCTGCACATGTTCCTCAGAAATGGAGAAAACCAAGCCTGGAGGCAAAAATCATGGTTAGACTGACTTCCAATTCTATCTGATTTTCTGATGCAAGCCAGCAGTGATACAAACCAAAATTATCAGAAGTTTCAAATAGAAGTCAGTATATTTCCTCCCATTCTTAATTACGGTAATGAGCTTCACATTTTTATTTCATATTTTTAGTTTTTCACAACAACAAGAGATAGATGTGATGTGGTTAAGAGCCACATACATGAAAAAACTGTTCTATTTTTAAATACAATGCTCCAATTCAAAGTCTCACAAAGTGTTTTCCTCTGCTACATCTGAAACACATGTCCCAATTAAGAACCACAATTGTTGGTCAGATGGCAATATTGATTATATGTTTATATGTTGTATGACTGTAATATTTATCCCAAGGTCATCCGGTTGCAAATCAGATACATTATCCTTATCCTGCCTGAACCAAAATTCCACTCTTTTACTGGATTGCCTTCTCAGGACCACTTATATAATTATACTTTATTATCATATTCACATTGTTAGATACACATATCCTGTTTTTGTTAGTAGAATGAGACTTTATCCTTGTGAGATAGAGTTACTGGTAGCAGCAATTCATGCACTGTTCTGAACAAACACAAAGATGAAATAATATTATGACTGAAATCCTACATGTTACTGAATTTAAAGGAATATATTTTAAAGTATGTCTGTAATATTAGTATTTTACAATCAAGGAGTTTTCGTATCATGAAAAGCCAGAATTGTTGCTTTTTGCAATGAATGAATGAAACTTGAGAAGTTCAAACTTTACTAATTTCTAAATGAGATGACGATAGCTTTCTGATGAATATAAAATCCTGGATTTTAATGGAATATCTGGAACACAGTTCTTGACTGTGTTTCAGATATATACAGGTAGACCTCGATTTACAACAGTTCATTTATTGACCATTCAAAGTTACAACACTGAAAAAAGTGACTTATGACTGTTTTTCACATTTACAACCTCTGCAGCTTCCCCATGGTCATGTGATCAAAATTCAGATGCATGGTAACTGACTCATATTTATGAGGGTTGCAGTGTCCAGGGGTCATGTGATCACCTTTTACAAACTTCTTATAAACAAAGTCAGTGGAGAATCCAGATTTACTTAACAACTGTGTTATTAACTTAACAACCGCAGTGATTCACTTTACAACTGTGACAAGAAAGGTCATAAAATGGGGGGAAATTAACTTCAGTTAGCACTTTTGGTTTTATCACTGCTGGCTTGCATCAGAAAATTGGATAGACTTGTAAAAATTAATCAGCAACTTGAAGAAGCTTCTTGAATGAGGAGCGAAATGTTTTCAAGGGTTAAGGTCCAGAAGCTGTTTGGAGAAAAGCACTTTTGGGATATTCAATTATTGGTTATTGCTAATACTTCACAAACTGAAGAAATAAGAAATTAATACATTTTTTAAAGGTATCTGTCAGATATAGCACTGTGAAAAAATTCAAGGCTAACTTACTTTTTTCTTTGGATTAATGTATTTAATTACTTGGAGAGTTCTACTGGCTAAATATTATACAGTACCAAACAGAAGCTTATAATTATGCCATTTTATTTATATTTATATTTTTTAGCCATTTTAACTAAGCATTTGCTCACCTAATATCTGCAGTTATCCACTTTTCAGATAAAGTTATGTTTTGTTTTGTTTTTTGTATATGTTTTATTTACAGTTTTCCTTTAACAACCAACATATTTTGTGGACAGTGTAATGACTAGGTCAATACATTTTTTACACAGTGCTAACAATAATAATACAATTACATATACATAGTTTTTATCTTCCAACTTCTAACCTTAACATGCTCATTATAATTCTAATATATTCTTTTATATATCAATAATACTTTTTTCCCAATTTGTACTTATATTTTTTCCCACTTGTTGGGGTTCTTCCATATTCATCTCTTTATCTTTAAACAGTACTGTTCTCTCTTTATAATTCTTTATCGCTTTCTCCAAAAATATATTTCAACATCCATTACATTTCTTCATACAATGTGTTTGTTGACACCTGTTAAGTCACCAATATTTTAATATTTTAAATATTACTCAAATTCCACCATATTTCCAATATCTGTTTTCTATAAACACCAATAAAACCATTTATTAGTAAAATTTAATCGGTCCCAGGATTATATCTCTGAGTCCCCTGAATTCGTAGTCTTTAAAAGCTATAAATGCCAATATATTTTTTGCACACTGTTAATCATAATAATACATTTAGATAATAGAATAGAATAGATAATAGAATTCTTTATTGGCCAAGTGTGATTGGACTCACAAGGAATTTGTCTTTGGTGCATATGCTCTCAGTGTACATAAAAAGACAAGATACATTCGTCAAGAATCATAAGGTACAACACTTAATGATTGTCATAGGGTACAATAAGCAATCAGGAAACAATAAATATTAATATAAATCGTAAGGATACAAGCAACAAGTTACAGTCATACAGTCATAAGTGGGAGGAGATGGGTGATAGGAACGATGAAAAGACTAATAGTAATAGTTATGAAGCCTTAATGAATAGTTTGACAGTGGTGAAGGAATTATTTGTTTAGCAGAGTGATGGCATTCGTGGAAAAACTGTTCTTGTGTCTAGTTGTTCTGGTGTGCAGTGCTCTATAGCGTCGTTTTGAGGGTAGGAGTTGAAACAATTTATGTCCAGGATGTGAGGGGTCAGTAAATATTTTCACGGCCCACTTTTTGACTCGTGCAGTATACAGGTACTCAATGGAAGGCAGGGTAGCAGTAATTGTTTTTTCTGTAGTTATGATTATCCTCTGAAGTCTGTGTCTATCTTGTTCGGTTGCAGAACCAAACCAGACAGTTATAGAGGTGCAGATGACAGACTCAATAATTCCTCTGTAGAACTGTATCAGCAGCTCCTTGGGCAGTTTGAGCTTCCTGAGTTGGCGCAGAAAGAACATTCTTTGTTGTGCTTTTTTGATGACGTTTTTGATGTTAGGTGACCATTTTAGGTCTTGAGATATAATAGAACCAAGAAATTTGAAGGTCTCTAATGTTGATACTGTGTTGTCTAGTATTGTAAGAGGTGGTAGAATGGGAGGGTTTCTCCTAAAGTCTACCACCATTTCTACGGTTTTGAGTGTGTTCAGTTCCAGATTGTTCAGGTCGCACCACGAGGTTAGTTGTTGAACCTCCCGTCTGTATGCTGTTTCTGCTGCTTATCTTCACCTGCTGCTTCCTGTTTGTTAGGAAGATTATGATCCACTTACAAGTGTGTTCAGGTACTGCTATCTGGTTTAGCTTAGTTAGAAGAGTGTCTGGAATGATGGTATTGAATGCTGAGCTAAAGTCTACAAAGAGGTCCCTTGCGTAGGTCTTTGCAGATTCAAGATGTTGTAGGATGTAGTGCAGAGCCATATTAACAGCATCATCTGTTGATCTGTTTGCTCGGTATGCAAATTGCAGGGGGTCTAACAGTGGATCCATGATGGATTTCAAGAGGGACAGTACTAGCCTTTCAAAGGTTTTCATAACTACAGAGGTTAAAGCAAATGGTTTGTAGTCATTCAGTTCCTTGATGGAGGGCTTCTTCGGCACTGGGATGATAGTGGAGCAATAGCAATAGCAATAGCAATAGCACTTAGACTTATATACCGCTTCATAGTGCTTTACAGCCCTCTCTAAGCGGTTTACAGAGTTAGCATATTGCCCCCAACAATTTGGGTCCTCATTTTACCCACCTCAGAAGGATGGAAGGCTGAGTCAACCTTGAGCCGGTGAGATTTGAACTGCAGCTAGCAGTCAGCTGAAGTAGCCTGCAGTGCTGCACTCTAACCACTGCGCCACCTCGGCTCACTAAGCGTTTAAAGCAAGAAGGAACATGGCATATATCTAGTGATTTGTTGAAGATTTGGGTGAAGATAGGGGACAATTGGTCAGCACAGACTTTTAAGCAAGAAGGAGTTTTATTGTCTGGGCCTGGTGCTTTTCCTGGCTTCTGTCTGTGAAATAGATCTTGCACTTCCTTTTCTGTGATCACCAGGGGTTGTGAACCCAATGGGATGGGGTCAGTTGTAGGAGGTTTGGCTGTTGTTGGTGTGTCTGGGATGGAGGTTGTGGAGATAGGTAGCTGTAGTTTCCTTTAAAACCTGCAGTAGAACACGTTCCGGTCATCTGCCAGTTGCTGATTTCCTTCAGCTTGGGAAGAAGGTTTGCCGTAACCGGTGATGTTTTTAAGAGTTTTCCACATATTTGCTGGTTCATTTGTTGAGAACTGATTCCTTAGCTTTTCAGAGTAGCTTCTTTTTGCTGCTCTGATCTCCCTTGTTAATACATTTCTGGCCTGATTGTATAGCATTCTATCACCTTTTCTGTAGGCTTCCTCTTAGGAACGACGTAGCTGCTTAAGTTTAGCTGTGAACCAAAGTGTATTGTTACTGTATATTCGCAAGTTCCTGGTCGGTACACAGAGGTCTTCACAGAGGCTGACATATGATGTTACAGTAGCTGTGAGTTCATGCAGGGCTGCAGAGGTATCTTCAAAAAGATTCCAGTCTGTGCAGTCAAAGCAAGCCTGTAGCTTTAACTCTGCCTCCTCAGTCCAAGTCCTCACAGATTTAATTGTTGGTTTCATGGCTTTAAGTCTTTGTCTGTAAGCAGGTACAAGGCAGTGGTGGGTTGCTCCCAGTTCGGCCCGGTTCTTAGAACCGGTAGCGGCGGCGCCAGGAGGCTCCGCCCG
>QLTV01001376.1:505979-516718 GCA_003457575.1 Thermophis baileyi | reverse complement strand
GTACAGGCGGGGGGGGGGGGGGGGTGAGATCACAGAAAGCTGCTCCTTAAAGAAACATTCCTTAATTCTTAGCAGATGGTCTCGTGAGTATGAAATCCATACAGAAGGGACGTTGGTCTTACCTGACACGCCTCTTCTCGTAGGGTGGAGCTAACCTCCAAGAATGGGATGACACCGTCCCTTCAGTCAATGAGGACTGAGTCTGTCAAATTGATATCTTCGTCCTCCTGCCTTATTCCCCCTCTTTGACGAAGGACGATGGACAGACTCGGCGTGTAGCTCCCAAGTCCAAAAACACAAATCAGAAGATAACAATTTAGTGTTCCGAAAACCAGACCAGACTAACTTTGGGCGGGATTGGAGGTTAGCTCCACCCTACGAGAAGAGGCATATCAGGTAAGACCAACGCCCCTTCTCCATAGTGGGTGGAGCTAACCTCCAAGAATGGGACATACCAAAGCAGTCTGTCCGTTGGGAGGGCTAAGTCTGGCTGGCTACCCCAGTCTGGGGCACCACGCGTTGAAGAACTCTACAATCAAAAAACGCCTCTGCCGACGCATAAACGTCAATTTTGTAGTGGCGGATAAAAGGAGTTGCAGAAGCCCAAGTGGCTGCCCGGCAGACCTCCTCGATGGACACCTGTGTGGACCACGCCGCCGTTGTTTCTGCACTGCGTGTAGAGTGCGCCATCACACCAGCCGGCTGCGGCAAAGACTGCAGGTCATATGCCCTAGCTATGGTGCTACGTAGCCACCGTCCCACGGTTGAGGAAGATGCCTTCTGGCCCAGAGAAGTGGTTGGAAAGTGACGAAGAGCACCTCCGTTCTGCGAAGAGAGGAGGTGCACTTAATATATATCTTGAGAGCCCTCCGGACATCAAGGGTGTGCCACTGTCTTTCCAAGGCATGCGAAGGATTGGGGCAGAAATTGGGAAGGACAATCTCCTGGGCTCTGTGAAAATATGAGTTTATTTTTGGCACAAACGTGGGGTCTAGCCTGAGGATCACCCGATCAGAATGAAATATACAGAGATCCCTCCTGACAGACAGGGCGGCCAGTTTCGAGATGTACCGAGCAGAGGTGATCACCACCAGGAACGCCACCTTGCAGGTAAGGTGGTCCTCAAGGGCTCATAGGGAGCTCCCGTCAGAGAAAGGAGCACCTTCGAGAGGTCCCAAGTAGGGTACCTATGAATGACGGGCGGGCACAAGTTCACAGCTCCTTTAAAGAATCTGCGTAAAAGAGGATGATGCCCCAAGGATTCCAGGGAACCGCAGGACAGAACCGAGGAGAGCGCCGCTACCTGCCGCCGAAGCGTATTGGGCAAAAGCCCACTGTTCAGCCCCTGCTGCAAGAAGTCCAGGATCCTGACAATAGAAAGGTCCACTGGAGAACACCCCGCGGCAGAGCACTAGGAACAGAAGGTCTTCCAGGTGGCTGAGTAAATCCTCTCAGTGGACGGCTTCCTGGAAGCCTGAAGGGCCAGAATGATGCTATCAGAGACATTCCGGTGCCTTAGAGCGTACCACTCAAGCGCCAGGTGGTCAGTTGGTACCACTGGGGGTCTGGGTGGACCAATGACCCCTGGCTGAGCAACGACCCTGTCGGCGGGATCTTCCAGGGCTGGCAGACGTTGTGATTTGAGGTCCGCAAACCAGGCCCTCCTGGGGCAGTGAGGGGCGAGGAGCACCACCTCGGCCCTCTCCTCCAAGATCTTCCTGATGACCTTGGGGAGGAGAGGCGGGGGGGGGAAATGCGTACAGTAGGCCGGGCGGCCATTCGCAACGGAGAGCATCCACGCCCTCCACGCCCTGGGTCTGGAATCGGGTGAAGTACCTGGGCAGTTTGGCGTTCTCCGGGGTGGCGAAGAGGTCCACCACTGGCAGACCGAACCGGCTCACCAAGGCTTGGAAAATGGAAGGATGGAGACTCCACTCCGCCTGGTCGATGGTGGTACGGCTGAGCCAATCCGCCGTCACGTTGGTCACCCCGGAGATGTGCTCCGCCGATAGCGATAGAAGATGGCGTTCTGCCCAGCGACCCAGAGTCCTGGCCTTGTCCATGAGATGTCAAGACATGGTGCCCCCCTGCCTGTTTATGTGGGCCTTTGCAGCCACATTGTCTGTCAGCACCAGGACGTGCTGACCGGCCACCAGATGTTCCAGCTGTTTGAGCGCCAGAAAGACCGCGCGTAGCTCCAGTCTGTTTATGCTGTACTGGGCCTCAGTCGGGGACCACGTGCCCTGAGCTACGGTCGATTGAACATGAACCCCCCAACCGTACAGACTGGCGTCCGTGGTGATGGTGACCCTGCGGGGTTCCAGGAAGTAGCAACCCTTCGCGATGGCCGGAGAAGTCCACCAATGGAGCGAGCGTCGGACATTCGATGGTAAGCGGACCCTGGATGCCGACGTGCAGCGTCCAGACCTCTGAAAGGACAAGAGAAACCATTGCAATTCCCTGGAGTGCAGGTGCACCCAGGGGGTAATGTGAATGGCAGATATCATTTTGCCCAGGAGCGTGGAAAACAGTCTCAGGGGAACCCTTGACTGTGTCAGGACCTGTTGAGAGAGTTCCAAAATACTGTCCTGCCGCTCCTGGGAAAGGTACACCATGCACTCCAGAGAATCAACAATGGCCCCTAAGTGGGTCAGATTGGTGGAGGGAGACAGATGGCTTTTCTCCAAATTAACTGAGAACCCATGGTGTCTGAGGGTGGTAACGGTTACCTGGACGTACTGCACCGCCTGGTGCATGGATGATGACTGAATGAGGATGTCGTCCAGGTAACACTGGACACGCACGGGAAGTGCTGGAGGCAAGGGCCGCCAGCACCTTAGTGAAGACTCTCGGTGCTGAGGATAGGCCAAATGGAAGGGCCCTATACTCGTAATGAGTTCCTGCATAGCAGAATCTTAAGAATTTTTGATGGGAAGGCCGAATTGGTATATGTAAGTAGGCCTCGGTGAGATCGATCGAGGCGAGGAAGTCTCCCCTTCTGATGCCGGCCAATATAGAATGAAGCGTGTGCATTTTAAACCTCTTGTATACAATATATCGATTAAGACGCTTCAAATCCAGAATCGCTCTCCACCCACCTAACCCATGCATCAGAGGTAATATCCTCCCACCTGTTGGCAAAGAGGGCGAGGTGACCCCCGATGGGAGGATCGTGCGTGGATTCACTTAGCCCGGCAGAAGGGGCAGCCTCCTGAGCCACGAAAGGGCCGTTTAAATTGTCTGCCCTTACTGCCCCTGTCCTGGCCCTGTCGCTGTCAAGCCATATTGGCGAGAGAAATTCCAGAGAGAGACCAGATGACACAGTCTCCCTAACCCACGTATCAGAGGTAATGTCCTCCCATCTGTTGGCAAAGAGGGCGAGGCGACCCCCAATGGGAGGATCCTGCGTGGATTCACTTAGCTCGGAGGAAGGGGCAGCCTCCTGCGCCACAAAAGGGCCGTTTAAATTGTCTGCCCTTACTGCCCCTGTCCTGGCCCTGTCGCTGTCTAAAGCCATATTGGCCCTGAGCCCTCCCATATCCGGGACCTTGATCAGGGATCCGCCTGTTGAAGGAGGGACGAAAGGAGCTCTTACGGGCAAGGGATGGGAGGACCTTTTGCCTGTCCCTTGATTCGATCAATATGGGGTCTAGGGCTTCCCCAAACAACTGTTGGCCCTTTAAAGGAGTGGAAGCCAGTCGCCACTTATGGCGCGTATCCGCAGACCAACTACACAGCCAGTGCATCCTCCTGGCCACAGCAGATGCCCCCATGGCCCGGGCAGCAAAGCGGGCCGACTGAAGCGTGGTGTCCGATGTGAACTGGGCCGCCGCCAGAAGCTTGTTGAGATCCTGGCTGGCTCGAAGGTCAGACACTGGAAGGCGCTCGTGGAGTTGCTGCAGCCACCGCAACAAGGTGCAAGAAAAGAAAGAGGCCGTGGAAGAGGCCCAGATGGCCCAAGCCGCCGCCTGGTGAGCCCGTTGGAGCACCTGTTCCATCTTACGGTCCTCCGGATGTAATAGCTCGTCCGATTCGCCCGGCATGTGGGTGGAGGAGTACAAGGCCGAGACCGGCCCATCAATGGTGGGCAGCTGAAGATGCTGAGTCAAGTCGGGCGCCAGATTAAAATACCGCTTGTCCAAGTGGGTGGGCATGGGACCTGAGGCAGGCGACTGCAACTGTCGGATAACGGCCTCCACAAAAAGGGGAGGTGCCGGAATCACCTCCGCTTCAGAAATAGTCTCTTCAAAGAGAGGATCTCTGGCGGAAGAGTCAGGTTACCCCGAGGCAGACGATCCAAAATTGGCAGCGTTCTTCGCCTTAAACAAAAGGGACTTTAAAAGGCCCGGATGAAAGAGGCCGGAAGACGCCGGTGGGTCCGGGGCGAGACCCTCGTCTTCAGAGAGGTCAAGGTCAATCTCGCCTTCCTCTAGATCAGAGCGAGACCCTAGAGAGCGATCTGGAGAGTAATGGTCGTAGACACGGTCACCGTAGTCCACATTGTCTAAATTTGAAGCATGGTCTGAGCTGCCTTATGTCTGGACGGCTGGGACCGAGGGCCGAGAGCTCTGCTGGAGGCCCGCCTCGATGCCCTGTTTGATTGCCGCTGCAATCAAGGTCTGGATGCTTGAATCAAGCGCTGTCATTGTTAATGGTTCAGCTTGCCCGGCGACCACTGGAGGCAGGCCCATTGAAGACTGGGAAGCCAAGGCTGCAGGTGGATCGCGGCGGGATGAGGCCTCCCAGATGTCCTTGTCAGCTAGGCTCAAATTAGGGTTGTCCAATGACATGGCCTCCGATGGAGGAGGGGAAGCCCAATCCGTCCGGGGCCCCTCCCGCTCACCTCTGGAAGCAGGGGCAGACGCAACTGCTTGTATCTTGGGAGCCTGATTGGCAGAGGAGGACCTGGCACAGATCTTATCCAGCGCCTTGGCCCTGTGACTCTTTGGGCGGCCTTGGAAACCTTGCCCATTGTCGCAGAGGCTGAGGAAGGCCGATGAGGAGAGCGCTCCCTACTGGTGGCAGGACCAGCTGAGGTTGAGGCCTTCAGCTGCTGTCGTCTATGAGAGCGGCTCGATTGAGAAGCCTTGCTTGAGTTAGGCATTCTAAAAGCCGGCCGGGAGGCAGTCTGAATGTGCAAAGGCAGTCAATAAGGCCCACAATAGATCGGGCGAAAAAAATGGCTGCTGCGACAGGTGGTCGCCGCTACAGCAAGGCAGTCACGAAGGTATATAAAATGGCCGCTGGAGCAGAGATCAATAAAATGGCCGCCGCTGTAAGCCGACAGTTAGGAAGCCTGAAAATAGCCGCCGGAGCACCAAACCGCTCACAATTAGGCCGCCTTGCCACGGGAGACGAAGAACAAGGCAACACTGCTGTAGCGTTCTTTCTCCCCAGTATATGCCGCTCCAAAGTGGGCTACCATGACAGGAAGGCGGCGGGGCCGTCGCTGAGGTACAGGCGATAAGCGGCAAAAGGCGGGAAGGCGGCGGGAACGTCGCCGATTGTCAGGCGACAAGCGGCAAACCGGCCTGCAGGGTAAAAACCCCAATGCCAGGAGGAGGTGACAGCCGCCCAAGCGTAGGCGCTGCGGCGGGCCGAATATGTACCCCTCGGTGAAGCGGAAAGAGCGCGAAGCTCTTCTGGCCGGTAGTCACATGAGCGCGTAGCTCCAGCGACAGCAGCAGCAAGAACAGAAATCGGTGATGTCCTGGCCAGACTGCTAGCCGCAATGAGGAGCCGGAAAAAACCGGAGCAGAGCTCCTGAGGCCAATGGAGGGGAGCAACCCCCCCTCAGAATGAAAAGGGCCCTCGGCTCGAAATCACCGGCAGATAAGCCGAAGCTCACCCACCTCGACCCAGTGACGAGATGACAGCCAGTCAGCTGGGGAGCACTCAGAGTTGTTTTCTCGATGACAGGTGGAGTAGCCTCGAAGAATGGGAGCAATTAATACACACGTCCTACTCTAGCCAAAGACTGAGTCAAAGAGGGGGAATTAAGGCAGGAGGACGAAGATATCAATTTGACAGACTCAGTCCTCATTGGCTGAAGGGACGGTGTCATCCCATTCTTGAAGGTTAGCTCCACCCACTATGGAGAATCACAGAGAATAATAGAAAATTTAAATATGCCTAATCACAATCTTCCACCTCCTAACCTTAGTATATTTATGGTTAGAATAAATTATATTATATAATCTATATATGTATTACTATTTCCCCAATTTATACTTTCTATTTGTTTCTATTAGTTTTTAATACAATCACAGTATTACAAGATATTAGAATAGAATAGAATAGAATAGAATAGCATAGCATAGCATAGCATAGCATAGAATACAATAGAATAGAACAGAACAGAACAGAACAGAACAGAACAGAATAGAATAGAATTCTTTATTGGCCAAGTGTGATTGGACACACAAGGAATTTGTCTTTGGTGCATATGTCTCTATCCGTCATCTCTCAGCCTTTTTAGAATTTCATCATTTATTGGTGATTCTTTTATATTTCTCTCTTGGGATCCTATACTTCTTTCTAATACTTTTACATAGACTGAATCCTCTGCCTTACCCCTTATCTCCTTCTGCTGCATCATTTGGATGCCCATCCATAACCCTTTCATTATTTTTGGGAAGTCTTCTTTTTCCCCCTCTGTGCTATTGTAAGCTCTTAAGGAATTATCTATTCGATTCTTAGTATTTATTGTTATTGTCTTTTCATTGTTTATGTTTTCTTGTAGCTTATTTTGATTTGTCTCCTCCACCACTCCTTCTGATTTCTTATCTATCTTCTGAATATTTTGTTCATCTTTTCCCACCATTTGTTGAGGATCTTCTATACTCACTTCTTTATCTTTGGATGATCCCATCATCTCCTTATGATTCTTTGTCATAAAAACTTCTAGCCATCATTAACATTTCTTCATAGAACTTTATTGTCTTCTGCTGAGTTATTTTGTACCAAATTAATATATTAAAAATTACTCAATATATCTCTAATATTCCAGTATCCCAATATCTAAAAAACTCCAAAAAAGTAAATTATTAATAAAATTTATTAATCCCAGAATTATTCCTCCAAATCCCCTAGCTTTCTAGTCCTTAAAAGCTATAAATATATATTTTACAGTCTTTATAGTTTCCAACTTATACCTTCCCAATTGTTCAAATTTTAGTCTTATTTGTCTTTTCTTCTTTTTCTCTTTTTCCCCCTTTCTCCCCCCCCCTTTCTATCGCTTTTCTTCTTTTGCCTCGTAGGATGATCTATCAAATGATGTTAGTGAATCAAATACAGCTTGGCCCACCAGGTTTCCTCAAATCTTTCAAATCCACCTTTCAATGAATGGTTCAATAAAGTTTTGGTATTTATAGTTCAGTTGCTTTAAAAAACTTCAAACAGCTCAGTAGATATTTCCAAGCCTCCAAATCGCCTACTAATACAAAGTCAAGGTCAAATAGCCTTCCAGGTGTTGTTTGCTTTCTCTCCTTTCATCACTTTCACTCAAATTTCCCACGTTGCAGTAATCTTCTTCCTCCAGTAGATGGCTTCCCTGCTCCCAATTCCAGCATTCAACAGAGTATAAAAGTCAAAACAGCTAACTGTCAACCATTCAGGGGGGTTAAAGATAGAATTTAGAAAAGCAATTTCTCCCAATAATCACTTTTCACAATGATGTTCGACTTTTTCCAGGCTTTCTGTGTTTTAAAACATCCTTTAAATATTTCTTTTGCATCTCAGTCTTTAATCTTTAGTCTTTCTCTTTAATTTTTAGTCTTTAATCTTTCTCCATAAATCCAATCGCCGCTTTCTTACTATTTGGAAGTTGTTTTTTAAATTTTTAACTTGGGTTAAATCTTTGGGGTAAAAGTTGGAAGTTATTGCACCCAGTTTAACTGCTCTGTCCACGCACTGCTCCAGCACAAGATCTTAGTGTCCCAATTGTCCCAGCTTGTGACAGACCAAGATGTCCGTCGTCTCTGCTGCTGTTCAGGGGAGCTGTCTTAGGATCAACAAGGAAATTGTGGTTTCCACGTGATCGACGAAGCACCTCTCCTTTCTTCACCACCCCTCCAGGGTGGCTTGACCCCGTAGGATCTCCCAGCAAGTAGTTGCTGGCTGCATTTCACGGAGCCCGGCAGAGCTCTGCTATTTTCCAGCTGTTCCCGCTGCAACATCAACCGGAAGTCGGATAAAATTATGTATTATCTACATTGTCTGTGTGTGTGCATGCACATGTGAACCCACTTGCATGCGCACTCCAATATTTGTTGTTTGTTTCTTGTTGGTATTGTTTCCTTTCTGCCTTTTACTATTTTTAATCATTTTTTCCTGTTATGCCTATATGCAAACTTGCTCAAGAGAAGATTAATTTAGTGACATTGCTTTGAAGAAACCTCTGTTATCTGACAGTTTTATTAGTACACATTGCCCTGCCATTAATACTAGCCATATCAAAAAAGCTTAAATATTCTTTACATGATAGTAATCATTTACACGTGACACATACATGCAGAATGCTCAGTATGATTAACCTATGAAATAAATTTGCAAATAAACATATTAAATGTTTAGGACATACCTGGCTGACAATATTCCAATAAGTTCTTTCCTATTTACCACTCGCTGCTGGTTATTTTTGTATTTGGGATCATGAATGATTTCAGGCAAACTGAGAATCTAAATCAAATGAGTTAAAATACATTCAGGAACATAATGCCAGCGAAAGTTCTAAGCTTTAATGTAAGTGTATGATTTATTGAACATTTTAATAAATAAAACCACACTCTTTAAAATATATTTATATGTATGGTTATTATAAACATCATCTCTATATTTCATTCATTTAGTTATTTCAAATATTTCTACCATAACATTTCACTCTACATTTACAAAACCATTTCTACATGTCAAAGATGTTTAGAAATCTGTATATAACAATATTAATTATATTTGCCACTGTGTTGATAATTTTGATTTACTATGTTTTTATTCTGGTAAGGGTTTTAAGCAATACCAACTTCTTTGGCCTACAGTAGAAGTGGAACAAAAGACCATGTTTCTGAAGAAATGAAAAATGGTATTGGTACATGTAGCCAATCTGCCACTTAGATATTTAGGTCAATTGCTAAATAATTAAGCAGTTTCTGCTTTTTTGCTTTCATAATTTGTAACAAGAAAAAGAAATGCAAACCATAGGTTAAAAGTAATGAATTAAGAGTTTCACTTAGAATGACAGAATAAACCTATTAACCTGAAATCAGACATTTTCTCCTTCAAGTGTTGGGATTTAGGTAGATCTCCAGGTGAACTTTTAATCCTAAATGATACAATTACAACCACTACTAGATTTTCATGTGAAAATAATTTCTTCACACTACAATATCTTTTAAAACTACACATGACCTATTATCACTTTTTGAACTAGTAATAGCACTTATATACTGCCCTATAGTGCTTTATAGCACTGTCTGGGTGGTTTACAATGTCAGCAAACTGCCTCCAAGAATTTGGGTCCTCATTTTACGGATCTTGGAAGGTTCAAAGGCTGAGTCAACCTTGAGCTCCATCAGGATTGAACTTTAGGCTTTGAGTGGAGTTTGCTTGCAATACTGCATGCTAACCACCGCACCACCAGAAGTCCTAGTAGTTATTCACTAATTGCTAGTAAGTCAGAGAAACAGCTTATTTAAGTCAGTTTTTTTGTTTTCTGAATATCATACCTTGCAAACAGTAGCAAACTGTTGATTATTTCCTGCTCCTACTACAATATATCCATCTTTTGTTCTAAAAGCCTAGAAAACAGATCAAATCGTAATCAACACACACATTACATTAATATTTTTTTAATCTTTCCTGAACCATCAATTACTTACATGTGCACTTTCATGTTTTTGCAGGTAAATCAACATTTACAAAATCTAATAATCTGAATATAAAGTGTGAATGAAATTTTATGTCCTGGTCTACTCTTTTCTGAAATCATTACAAACAATTCCTCCAACTATATATCAATTATTTAAATAACTTTTTTAAAATTTATCTCCTATAAACAAAAAAAATTAAACAACTTTATTATTTTATGTCAATAAGATTATGCTACTTCAGTTTTAGATATTTTCATCAGTGTTACAAATTATGCAGATATATAAATACACTGAAATTTAGAGTCACTAAAAGATGGTCCACATATGCACATTCATCACTTGATAACTAGATCTCAGTAATGAGACTTTGTGATAATTTGTCCATTAATTTGTCCATTACAATCAGTAAGAGTTTTCACATCACTGAATAATTAAATATACCGTATTTTTCGGAGTATAAGACGCACCGGAGTATAAGACGCACCTTAGTTTTGGGGGAGGAAAACAAATCTGCCTCTGCCTCCCAGCAATTTGCCTCCCAGCAAACAGAAAACAGTACAGATGATATACACTGTTTGCTGTGTATTTCTGTGCATGTGTGCCTGACCCATAGAAATAGCAAAGAATTGGAGAAATGTACATTATGGCAGTATATTAATGCCAGAAAGTTTTCTTAAATGTAGTCACACTAACTCCTCCCAATTATTTAAATAGATCTACTCCAAACATGACTAAGTCAGGGTTTAACTCAGCTGCCTTATTTTAATACTAAAACAGGACACTGTTACATTTCAGATTATTACTTGTACTGATGCTGTTAAAACTGATGTGGCTTTCTGGAAGTATACGTTATTCTCTGCTATTTAATAGAAG
>QLTV01001376.1:483556-502276 GCA_003457575.1 Thermophis baileyi | reverse complement strand
ATAGAATAGAATAGAATAGAATAGAATAGAATAGAATAGAATAGAATAGAATAGAATAGAATAGAATAGAATAGAATAGAATAGAATAGAATAGAATAGAATAGAATAGAATTAGAATTCTTTATTGGCCAAGTGTGATTAGACACACAAGGAATTTGTTTCCGGTGCGTAAGCTCTCAATGTACATACAACAATAGTGATAAGCAACAAAGTTATAGTCATAAGAAGATCAGGAGATAGGTAATAGGGAAGATGAGAATAATGATGGTAATACTGCCTTTTTAGATAGTTTGACAGTGTTGTGGGAATTAGTTGTTTAGCAGAATGATGGCATGGGGGGGAACTGTCCTTGTGTCTAGTTTGTTCTGACGTGTGGTGCCCTAAAGTGACATTTTGAGGGTAGAAGTTGAAACAATTTATGTCCAGGATGTGAGGGGTCTATAGATATTTTCACAGCCCTTTGTGGCTTGTGCAGTATTCAGGTCTTCAATGGAAGGCAGGTTAGTAGCAGGGGTGGGTTCCAACTTACCTCACTGCCGGTTCGCTCCCTCCCGCGCCGCGTATGCGCAGTAATGAAAAATCCCCTCCCCCCCAAAAAAGCCAAAAACAAAATGGTGACTGCATACACAGTGCCGGAACTCAGCTTTTGCACATGCTCAGAAGAGAAAAAAAAAATTTTGGAAAAAAATTCAAAAAAAAAATCTTTTTTAAAACAGATGGCGCCCACGGCCCGGCACCGACCAAACCGGATCAGTGACGTCATCGTGACATCACCAGCGGGTCGCTACAGGTTCGGGTGAACCGGTCCGAACCGGGAGGAAGCCACCCCTGGTTAGTAGCAATTGTTTTTTCTGCAGTTCTAATTATCCATTGAAGTGTCTGTCTTGTTTGGTTGCAGAGCCAAACCAGACAGTTATAGAGGTACAGATGACAGACTCAATAATTCCTCTGTAGAACTGTATCAGCAGCTCCTTGGGCAGCCTGAGCTTTCTGAGTTGGCACAGGAAGAACATTCTTTGTTGTGCTTTTTCGATGACATATTTGATGTTAGGTGTCCATTTTAAGTCTTGAGATAATATAGAACCTAAAAGGTCTCTAGGGTTGATACTGTGTTGTCTAGTACTGTGAGTACTAGAGAAGTTAGGGATTCTCCTAAAATCTACTATATACTATCATTTCTACAGTTTTAAGTGTTTTCAGTTCAAGGCTGTTCTGGCCTTACCACAAGGCTAGTTGTTCAACCTCTCCTCTGTATGCAGATTCATCGTTGTCTCAAATGAGACCAATCACTGTTATATCATCTGCAAACTTCAGTACTTTAACAGAGGGATCCTTTGAGATTTAGTCATTGGTATATAGAGAGAAATGGAGAGAACACACAGCCCTGGGCGGGGGGCGGGTGCTGGTTGAACAGGTATCTGATGTGATTCTGCCTAGCTTCACTTGCTGTTTCCTGTCTGTTAGAAAGTTTATGATCCATTTACAAGTGTGGTCAGGCACGGCTAACTGATTTAGTTTAGCTAGAAGAATATCTGGAATGATTGTATTGAATGCCGAGCTGAAGTCTACAAAAAGGACCCTTGCATAGGTCTTTGCAGATTCAAGATGTTGTAAGATGTAGTGCAGAGCCATATTGACAGAATCATCTGCCAATCTATTTGCTCGGTAGGCAAATTGCAAGGGGTCTAACAGCAGATCCGTGATGGTTTTCAGATGGGCTGGCACTAGCCTTTCAAGGTTTTGATAACTACAGATGTCAGAGCAACTGTTGTGGCTTGCCCCCGTCCCGTGCAGCTGCTCATGGATCTGGACGAACAGGAACAGTCCAGGGGGGGGAAAGAGCGGTCTGTAGCGCTGGCACCGGAGTCCGAGACCGAAGAGGAAGCAGGGCCAGAGGACGATGCGCAATCAGGGCCTTCTGCACCTCCTCAGCAGGAGTTCAGTTCTTCGTGCCTATCAGTTGGATTGACTCCAGTCCGGGCTCTTGGCCAACTCCAGCAAGTAATTGTATTTGATGGACTTAATGACCTGCTTGTGTCTTTCATATTTGGAATCCTGGCCAAAGTGTTCTGTGCTTGAAAACAAACACTTTGGCAAAGAATTAGTATTCACTTTAATACTAAGCAATTATTAGTATTAAAGCCTTTTTGTTTAAAGAACAGTGTGTGTGTGTCGCTTTCTGGGGGTTTGCCGCGCTGGGACAGAACAGCAACTGGTCTGAGGTCAGTTCCTTGATGGAAGGTTTCTTCGGCACTGGGATGAAGCAAGAAGGAACGTAGAACATCTCTAGTGATTTATTAAAGATGCGGGTGAAGATGGGGGCCAATTGGTCAGCACAAGCTTTCAAGCAAGAAGGAGTTATCTTGTCTGGGCCTTGTGCTTTTCCAGGTTTTTGTTTGTGAAATAGACCATGCACATCATTTTCTGTAATCATCAGAGATGGGGGGCCCAAAGGGATAGGGTCAGTTCTAGGAGGCTTGGCTGTTGTTAGTGTATCTTATATGGAGGTGGTGGAGATAGGTGACAGTGCTTTCCTATCAAATCTACAATAAAACACATTCAGGTCATCTGCCAGTTGTGGATTTCCTTCTGCATGGGAAGGAGGTTTGCTGTAACCAGTGATATTTTTAAGAGTTTTCCACATATTTGCTGGAAAACTGGTTTGTTGAGTACTGATTCTTTAGCTTTTTAGAGTAGCTTCTTTTTTCTGCTCGGATCTCCTTTGTTAATATATTTCTGGCTTGATTATACAGCTTTCTATCTCCTTTCCTGTAGGCTTCCTCTTTGGCACGGCATAGCTGCTTGAGTTTAACTGTAAACCAAGGCTTGTTTTTACTGTATATTCATATATTATATTGTAGTATACATCATCATGGGTGCTTATACAATATTAAATGCAGGGGTTTTGAAAATTAAAAAAATTAAGACAGAATCAAAGTATTTTTCTTTAAAAAAGTGATATTATATAAAACCTTGGCTGTTTTCCCAAAGAGAAGTCTAATCTGAGACTTTACTGCTTCTAACAATGTGAAACAGGCAATTCCAAACCCAGAACAATAACTGTATAATATTTCAGCAAGTCCACAATTAGCAGATTCTCCTAACTACAGCACTTCCAGTAGAAATAATTTTTGCAAAAATAACTAATGCAAACACAAGACACTAGAGATGCAATTCAGCCACTGTATTAAAACTACAATACTATTACTGCTTGTTCTGCATGTTAATTTCACAGCTGGACCTGAATCACATCTGGACAATCATAAAGGTTGAAGGTTTTTTGTCTTGATATTTTGAACTGAAATATATTTTCAGCAGTGAGAGAGATGAAATTTAGTGCCATCGAGACAAACTGCTGCCAAGAAAAGGCAAAGGTGGAAAATGAAACAATCCCATTGAGTTTCGTTAAGATATGCTCCAATGACAGCTTGTGTTTTACAGTCTGATTTATAGCACACATATAGAGATTTTTGCTGTAAGATTTACTAAATTATTTTTAAAGTTGTAACTGGTGTATTAAGTCTATTTTTCTATTATTCTTTCAGCTTAGGAAAAATTCTTTTTCTATAGCTTAGTTCATTTGCCATAATCCCACTTCTTAGGGACTATTGGGAAGACTGGAACGGGTGACCAGACAGATGACAGGACACAATCATCTTCCTTCCGCTCATTTCTGCAGGTTTTTTTTTCCCTGGATAAAGTTCTCTGACATCCTCTTTCAGTTTGTAGATAATTGCAGAACAGTAATGTGCACTATACTGAAGGGGAAAAAAAATCTTTATCACTGTCTACCCAAAACAACTCTTAAAAAGCTCCGGAAAGTTATTCTTTTGAACAATCACAGTGCTGAACATTCAATTTCTTTAATAAAAATGAATGCTCTCCTTGTAATTGAACAAATCATAACTTTTTATAGGTTTATATTATATTGAAGGAAGAGGAACAAAAGAGAGCCAGTTTCATCAAATGGTTAAAGTATTGTAGGAAGTTAGCACCCACCCCTCTCCTAGAAAAATGAAATATCCTAGGAAAAATTAAAAAAGGCAGAATATTATACAGAATATCCCTAGAGAAATTGAGAAACATGCTTTTAGAAAGGAAACAGACTCACTCTTAGTAGCCCCCACCTTTGTCAATGGGCCATCAAGGAATGGCCCAGCTCACTCATCCCCCCACCCCCTTTGTTAATAGCCTGGACCAGTCTATTTTACATAACAAAGATCTACCTCCTTCAGACAGAGCCATATTAGGTATTGCCCAAAGCCCTTTCATTACACCACATGGGACCTGGGAAGATTACATCAGCCAAGCCTGGGAGTCTGACAGCCAATCGGAGTGCATTACATACACAGGAACAGGAAACTAAGAGGTGGGGCCCAACAGGTCATAAAACCAAGAGACTCAGCATCTTTTCGGCCCTCTTTTCTCTTCACCCAACATCTGGAAGCATGTGATCCACCTTTTCTGTTCAGGAGCCCCTGCCATGTGCTCCTGTCCACCATTAAACCTTCTTTCCAAGCAACTTCTGTGAATCCAGTGTCTTTTTCCCCACTTGTAACTGAACTCAGAAGGATATTCCTTACAACAGTATCAAGCTAGAATTCAGGAAACTCTGAGTTCTAATCCGACTTTAGACATGAAAGCTGGCTGGTGCCAGTCCCTCTCTGGCAGCCCAACTCACCTCACAGGAAAATCGGAGGAGGATGTATGTTCTCTGCCTTAAGTAATTTATGAAAATAATAAAAGCAAGATAAAAATACCTTTTAAAAAAATAGTTGCCAGAAATAATTATACGCATACTCTACATACATAAAGTGTGTGTGTGTAAGAGAGGGGGGAGGGAGAAAGAGAGAGAGGGATGGAGGGAAGGAGAAAGATGCTGTTAGGAAAAGGAATCATAGTATTTTTGTACAGAATAGCAATAGCACTTAGACTTATATACCGTTTCACAGTGCTTTTACAGCCCTCTCTAAATGGTTTACAGTATATTGCCCCCAACAACAATCTGGGTCCTCATTTTACCCACCTCGGAAGGATGGAAGGCTGAGTCAACCTTGAGACTGGTGAGTTCGATCTGCCAAATTGCAGGCAGCTGGCAGTCAGAAGTAGACTGCAGAATACAGCACTCATGGTGCTAGACAAGAAAACATAATCTTATAGGATTATGTCTATTGTTAGATTTCTGCAGTGATTATTAATAGAATATGGTTTGAGGTCAAAATGATTATCATTACTTCTAAAGTCCTGTATAGAGTGGTGCCAGTACATATCAGGTTCTACTTTACCAAATTTGATTTTTCCTATCCAACTAAGAGGGAACCTATAGAGAATCTCTGAGAAATCCATAAAGGTGAGGCAAGATTAAAACCTTTTCAATAATAGCTTTCACAATCAGTAATATTTCACCCCCAAAGTATAGATAGCTGATATTTCCTTTGATTTAGAGAGGAAAACTTTTTAAATTTTATATTTACTTCTCTTCTGTCATGTTCTTACCATACACTAAATAATAATTGGTTTGTTTTTTTTTCAATTTTCAGGCATTTTGTGACCTGTTTAGCATTTCTGTGAAGACTGCTTCTATGCCTGACATGAAGACCATTATTTTCCTCTAGACAAAGGAATGGGCAAGTATAAATGCTGGAAAGATATGGAGGTATTTGGTTTGTTAACTGTGCTTGGGAAGATGGCTGGCAGAATTATGATTAAAAGGATATGACAGTAAAAATAAACAAAATTTAGGAAACACAATATATCTTTATAGCAGGCATCAGTCAGATTTTTGCTCTACAAGTTTTTATTTAAAAAATATCTGAATATGAAAAACAAAATGTATTACTGTAATTTAGAAAAAATGTAGCATAACATGAATTATAGTTTTATATTTGCCTACTGTGGCTCCTGTCAGTGAAAGAACTCTTAACTGTCGGGATCCAGAAGAAAAGCCTTCTATATTACAGCACTCGCCCTTTGGAACATCCTGCCCTCCAGGATAAGAACTGCCCCTAACCTCCTATACTTCTGTAAGAGTCTGAAGACCTGATTCCGCAAACTGGCCTGGAAACCCAATGGAGGAGTTTGGTTCTGGAAGTGGCTGCTAGATTGATGGCAGACTCCATCTCCCTTCCCCATGCTCTTTGCTCCCCATATGCCCATTTTATTTACTAGTCATATTGATATATTTTCTTTGTTTTCTTTTTCTTTCTTTTGTTTTATTGTTCTATTTTATTTTCGCTTTGTTTAAAGCTCCTTTTTATTTATTCTTTTTTATGGTTGTGAACTGTCTAGAGTAGTTCATGGCAAGATAGGAGGTTAACAACAACAACAACAACAACAACAATAAAAATCAAGAAATTGCAGCTTACTGCAGTAACACTAGCGGAACTGCAAAACCTGTGCTACTCAGAACATCGTACATTTTAAGAAGATACTTAGTTGATACCTAGAATGCTGGCAGCAACCCGTATCAACCATTAGCGCCAGTCAATGATATTTGTGACACATTTTTAAATGTTCAGTTGACTGAGTTTTATGTTTAATGAATAAAAGAGATAACAACAACAACATTCTTGAGCAAGTATTTAGTTGAAGTCTGGTTGTTCAGTGTGATAAGGAAATATATGATGAAAATAAAACATGCATGAGAATAAACAGACTGCTTAGCAAATGGTACAACATTGAACAAATGGTTCAACAATGAACAGGAAACAAGAAACAAGACTAAAATAAACCATGCACTGATTGTTCAATGTATTTATGGAAAAATGTACAAATAATGCTTGCTGTGATGTGAAAAGTATCTTGATTGGGTATATGAATGTGCATGTAGTTTTCTATGCAAATGATGTTAGTCTGTTAGTTGATAACCTAAAAGATGTTACACAGATTATATGAGGAAAGCAGATTCTAAAAATAAATGTATGAAAGACTAAGATAATTGCGTTTACAGGAAAAATGAAGTGATCTATTGAAAGTTATACATAGATTTCAAGTTATATATACACACTTACAAGCTATACATAAATAGCAAAAAAAAAATATCTAATCCTAGAATAAGTAGATGAAGTTGTGTATCTAAAGATAGGAAAATAGAAGGAAAAATGCTGGAAGAAAAGAAGTAAATAATAGGTGGTCCTTTGGAAAGAATTAATGTAAGTGAAAATGAATGTATACAGGGAGTCTTCAACTTACAATCACAATTTCCATTGTAAATTAATGCAATTGAAAAATGAGTCACTACATGACTAGACCTGAATTTATGACCATTTTTACCACAGTCATGAAACAAATTACACAGTCATTAAGCAAATCTGGCTTCCCCAATTGATGATTCTTGCCAGACACTGGCTGGGAAGATCACAAATTGTAATCATGTGAACACAGGACACTACAATAAGTCATAAATGGGAGCCAGTTGCCAAGCACTGACTGATCACGTGACCAAGGAGGTGCAATGGTCATACTTTGAGGACAAGTCACAAATAAATTTTTCCAAAGCCACTGTAACTATGAAATGTTGTTAAACAAATGGTACATAAGTCGAAGACTACCTTCATAACAGTGTGCTTCTGACTACATTGTAACATGGCAGCACAGTGGTTAGAATGCAGTATTGCAGGCTAACTCACTGCTCACTGCCAGCAGTTCGATCCTCCCTGGGGCTCAAGGCTGATCTAGCCTTCCATCTTTCCGAGGTCGGTAAAATGAGGACTCAGATTGTTGGGGGTAATATGCTGACTCTATAACCCACTGAGATAGGGCTGTAAGTGCTGTTACTATTGCTAAAATTGAAATGAGAATTGGAGATATTAGAAGACATAAATTAATAAATAAATGTGGAATGCAATCACAATGAGATACTTAAATGCATGTCCAGTAAAATAAGAAGTGATATAGTCAAGAATAAATGAATAATAATTAATGTGGATTGAATTCAAAAACAAAAAGTGTAAAAAATGTACATTGAGGTGTTTTGTATATATAGGAGAATAAGTGAAGAACAAATAGTAAAGCCAATAGTGAAGGAAGACTGAATAAATTGAAAGGAAGACCAAATATGTGCTTCTATGCAGTTGATAAGATCATTAAAAAACAGGTACAAAACCTAAGGAACAAAATAAAATGAAACATCAATGTGGCAACAACAATGGTTTGCAAGGAGATAAAGTTAGGGAGAATATCGGGTATAAACTAATTATATTTGTTTCTTTTTCTTATCTCAAAGTTTCAATAGTTTGGCTTACTATGCATTATGTTGCTTATCTCAAAAAGAAACAGTGCAATGATGGTTGCATATATGTATTAAAGTATGTTTTTCATATGAAAAAAATTATTTGACACTGAAAATCGCTATCTAGAGTGTTACAGCAAGAAAGTAAAACAGACATTCAAAAGCATATTATCCATTGCCACATTGCTTTCCCATTAGTTTTCTCAGCAATAAAATTACTTGCAGAAACACATATGTACTCCTGTGCAAAATAAACATGCTTTAATCACAGTATTTTGCTGGAGCCAGTGTAATTAAGGTTGTGTCAGTATTTCCATGTAGGCCACTGTGTTTAAGAAGTTTATGAATAGATCATAAAAATTCAGTTCCACTGAAAAATGAAACAAATATTAAGCAATTTTTCAGAAGAAAAGCATACGTTGTTAGTGAACCATGTTATTTATAGGAGAAACAATAATTGTAATTGTATTACAATATTGTAATTATTTATGGGTTTTAAACAGCACCTCTAAACTATTTTAAAGTATTCCACCGTCCCCCCCCCATTCATAACTATGTACTGAAAGTATGAAATCAAACAATGTTTTTTTTCCTTTTATCTCTATATAGTAGATACTGTATTATTTATAATGTCTTGTAATTTGAGACTGTTGGTGTTATGTTTATGTTACCTTGAAAGCATAACAACAACAACAACAGAGCAACATCAGTGGAATAGTCTTATTAGAAAGTGAATTCCCAAAACTATGAGCAAAAGACCAGAAGCCATTAAATGTTTTAAAAATATTCATCTTTGCTGATATTTATAGTATAATTTGGCTGGTGAAACTTCAGTACCATGGTACATTATGTCTCCAGGCACATTGACACAAATTTTATATTCATATAAATCCTAATTTGATTAATCTTTATAATGCATATATTTTTCTTGGGTCACAGGTTCTTTCTTTACCACTGAAATTATTGCTAAAAATCTTATAATAGAGTCAGAATGAATACATTTTTGGAAGAATAAATTACAATCTAATATCATAGCCAATCTACTTAAATTCAAGGTTCTGTTCAAAATTCAAACAAAATATCCCTATTTTAAAGAACTACCCAGAAGATCGGGATCTTAAAAACATACATCTTATAGGTTTCCAGAACTGAGCAAATAAAAGAAAATTTAATTATTCTTTTTACTAAGGAATAACAGTTCCTATCTAGAACTTTGGTACAGGTTATCACCAGAAGTGATCGGGGCTATGTTAATGTCCATAACACATAAGAATTCTACCTTATTGATTGAATTCCCTTCACAGAATATAGTTTTTATTCACTTTTATGTGAAATTCAGGAAAATGCTTTATATGACTTTTGTTATTAGCCTTCTTTGAATCCATAGCTTATTATTTCCTTGATTGTGGAGGTAACATATCTTGATCGGATGTACGATTCAATAGTGAGACCAAAGGGTTTTGTTTATATTCTTATTTCTCCTCTTGCCTTTTTTTAAAGGCTTGGGTGGAAGAACTTAGTAATTATTGTTTTGTTATGTTCCTCATTTCTTGTAAGGATTCTGGAGAAATCACACTACAGATCTCACTGAGATCTGTAATATTCAATCACTACTTCTGAATTATATATTTTCTAAATTATAATCTTTGACATAAAAAAAAACTTTAACTCTGGTTTTCCTTGCCATCATCCATTTCAGTGAATCTCTTGCATTGTCCCTGCCCTTTCACTACGAAGTTCTCCTTATCTCCTTCAAAATGTTCAAACTATATATTTTCCATTATAAATTTCTCTACAGAGATTTGAAGGATGTACAAATATTAATGCCCATGAACCTGAATACAATTAAAAGTAATTCTTTCTATAAAGCTGATCTGTCCTTTTCTGTTTTTAATTAATCAAAAAAACAGCTTTAAATTTATGTAAAAGTGAATGTGGTATTCTTTCACTTGACATATCTGAGTCCCAAGCTATTTACCTTATAGCTTATTTAAATCACGGACAATAAAGTGTTCCATAGGAAATTCTGCTTGATTACATTCCTGGTGTCCCGCTGATTTGGTGAGAGAATGAGAACACTGTTTTGATTCTCTATGCTGCATATAATGAATGCGAGAGGGTAGGATCCCATGAATTATGTGGATCATCTCCAGGATGATCCACATGAAAGGAGAAATCATAATTGTCAAGCTAAATAATATTCCAGCATTTGTGAAGCAGCTGAGTCATTATAACAAAATGTAGTGGAATCTCATATGATATTCTTTTCAGTGTTGCTGATTTAGTAATTTTGTTCATATTTATTGATGTTTAATTGAAAGTTGTCTAAAAGGTTGCTACCACCTTTCAGATTATTCATTTGCTTAGTTTAAATTAATTAAGACAGAATATAATAGAATTAATAATTTTATTTAAAAAATAATCCGAGGTTTTGGCACTGAAACAGTGCTCTTCTGAAACTATGGTATATCAGGGCCTTTTATTCTATATATTTGGACTTACATCATGCATTAATAAATTTGGGTTACTTGGTCATTGCAATTAATTTTGTGTGTTGACATGCACAATGGCCACAATCCCCAAGTGCCATATGTGGATGGAAGCACCTGGATTTTCCCCTTATTTCATTTTCTGGGATGTATGTGTACAAGTGTTTTTCCTTCAGCAACTGTCCTTGCCAAATTTCTTTCTATGCTTGAGGAAGTTTAAGAAGTGGTTTGTTTGTGGTTTGGCTAATGAAAATAGATGAAAAAACCTGGACAAAAATGCATAATTTCTCTCAAGGGCAAACATTGTTTTTCTGCCCTGAGAAACTGTATAAATGTAAATCACCTGATTCCAATGGTTTTTACTATATATTTATGTAGCTTTGTGCAAATTAGGGTGATTACCCTATAGCTGGAGACAGGACTGAAATATATACCATAGCCACACCTGTGCTGCATGCTGCATTTTACTTCCCCTCCCCAGATGATGTAGGATAAAGGCAGTGATTATATCACGGTATCAGTGTAGTAACTAGTCATTTCTAATAAGTAACAAATACAGCTTTTAAAATCTTCCATTACATTATATGCAATAGACAATATAAATCTACAATTATGGGACTGAAACTGAAAGATGACAGATTCATTTTTTTCTCTAAAAGTCCCTGCCCTTACCAATATCGCTACAGTACTTGTTAAAAATAAATTAAATGTACTTTCTGACAATATACAAGATCTTATTAGCCAGAAAAATCTACTCCTTGGTATAACCCATCTCATTCTGTTTCACATCAGAACTGACATTGTGGGCTTTGCTTATATAGTACAAACATGACATTGGCCAACTGAATTATGCTTCATTGAATAGATTGCTCCAAACAACAGTATTTGAAACAACAGTAATGAAAGTTAGGGAATGATCTAATATGGCCAAAGCAAAAGCAAACTTTCTGTATTTTTGACATACAACAACTTTATTTCAATTTTCATGTACCCATAGGTATACAAAAATATCCTGACATTAAAAAATGTAAAAGTAAAGGGTTTTCCCTGTCCAGTCATGTCTGACTCTAGGGGGTGCTGCTTATCTCTATTTCTTAGCTGTCTGGAGACATTTCCATTGTCATCTGGCCATCATGACTATACACTGAAGTACATGGAATGCTGCTACTTTCCCACTGAAGTGGTACTACTGGTATTTATCTACTCGCATTTGCATGCTTTCAAACTGCTAAGTGGGCAAGAGCTGGGGAAAGTAATGGGAGCTCATCCCATCATATGACACTTGGGTCTCAAACCTAGGCTATCAGCTTTCCAGCTGACAAGCTCAGCATCTTTAACTGCTATGTATAAATATTTTACTGTCACCTTCAGTCAGGCTGGTCTGTAAAAGATTTACCATTGAAAGTATGGTCTGTGGCTTATTTTCAGAGTACTGGGTTAGAATTTTTTTTTCAGCAATACAGCAAATTTATGTTTCTCATATCTTTAGCAAACTATTGGCTGATTATGGGCCATCAAGATGATGTTGACTTTTAGTGACCACATAGATCTCAAGATGATCTCCCCTTAACCTAGTCTTTCAGGTTGTCCAATGGTGCACACATGGTCTTGTAACTAAGTTGGTCTACCCTGCTGCTGATCATTCTCTTCTTTTCAATCTTCTGCTATTCATGCCATTAGAGCTTTTTCAGAGAGCTTAGTAAACCTTACTGGACAGATAATATACCCCTGCCCTTAGAAGTTTCACTCTATTACTGAACAGTCAAGAGGTCTCATCTCAATCTATGACAAAGACCAAATGAGATTATAAACAATGAAATATACAATTTCTCTGATCATCTATTCTCCTGGTACAGAGTGTACCCTTCACTTCAGAATGATGTTCAGATTTACAAGACAGATTTGGTCTGCAACACTATTTTACCTGAGATGAAGAACTAATTGTTTTGCAGGCCCACTTCCACAAATTATCTTCTGGCAAAAATGAGAAAAATAGCCAGCTTAAAAGATATTATTGTATATAATGCACTGAAACATTAAGGTAAAGTTATTGTAAAGTGAATCTCTGGTTCTTTACAGATATCTAATTTTGTGAAGAAGAAAAATTTACTAGACATTCAGGACATACACAGTCACCATTATAATTTACATTTATATGTATTGGCCCAGAAATATCTATTTGTTATATGTAATATCCAGATTCTAGAAATAATATAATTGAAGATTTTAAACCATCAACTTTACTTCTCAGTTCTTTCGTTCCCACTGGACATGCTATTATTAGCCAAGAGAGATGATAATAGTCTTCTTCATGCCTCAACAGAGTAGAAACATGGATTCAGAGCAATCAGTATTTTCCTAATCAATAAGACTGAATGAGCAAGTCTAACTCTTCACCAACTAAAGAATCCTATACATTTTTACAGCAAAATAAATACCATCATCAATCATCCTCAGAAGTTGCCAAATCAAAGGTGGGTTTTCTATTTTTTAAGATAGACGAACAGGAGTGAAAAAATACTTGGCCATCTATCCAGGGGTGGGTTCCACTTACCTTCCCTACCGGTTCGCATAGCGATAGAAGTGTGCGTTTTGCACGCGCCGATGTCACGTCGGGGAAATGACCATCTGCGCATGCGCAAAGCTTCTGCGCATGCGCAGAGGGTTTTTTTGCCAGCCGCGGCAACCGGAGAACCATCGCTGCCAGTTCGGCGAGCGGGTTCAAGCGGGTGCAAATTTCCGTCACCGGTACGGGAGAACCGGTCCGAACCGGCAGCAACCCACCACTGCATCTACCCCATATGCAAAAGTATAGCATATGAGAGAAAAAAAGAATAAAATTATACATCTTCAGAAAATTATACATGGAAAGTTGACAAAGGATGAATGAATGCATGAAGTCGGGCCTTATCACTGCTTATTCAGCCCACCACCTACCCCTTAACATTGCTTTCCTAGAGATTACGTTTCGTAACAGATGCTATTCTGAGATAAATCTAGAAGATTGAAAATCACCAAGCATATAGCTGACCTTCCTGCCAGATAAGATTTGTGATTGTCCTTGTCTAAAGGACAGTGTGCCTATAGAAATATTTTTGAAGTTGTTAATGTTTATTTTTTCTTTTGATTTTTGAATTAAAACTGAATGAAAAGAAACAAATGAAAGATGTTTATAAAAGGCACAATGAAAAAAAGCTTCTTATGCTATGTGCAAATAATATAGCAATAGCAATAGCACTTATGTACTGCTTCACAATGTGTTACAGCCCTCTCTAAGCGGTTTACAGAGTCAGCATATTGCCCCCCACAATCTGGGTCCTCATTTTACCGACCTCAGAAGGATGGAAGACTGAGTCAAGCTTGAGCTAGTGATAATCGAACTGAACTGCAGTCAGCTGGCAATCAGCTATAGTTAACACTGTTGTATTATCCCATATTTCTGCAATAGGACATACACATCAGCATCAAGGAACAAAAGACCTTGCCTAATTTTTTATGGCACTTGACTTCAGTGAAATTGCTACGAACTCTTTGTTTGGGAATCTTTGTTTCAATGACCTTAGGATACATTCATCAATGTATGTTACTGTACTTACCCAAGTTAGCAAAAGGATAGATGTATTTATTGCTTGTTATCATTCCATTTTTCCATCTCAGCAGTTTGAGTAAGAATTAGGTAGGATATCAATGGAGTTAATGATTTTTTCTAAAACTTTTGCAAAGTTTCCATTAACTTACCTTGGAAAGAATACAAATGTCTCCATTTGCCAACCATTAATCTTTTGAAGCACTAAATTTGTATGTATATTTTTTCAAAAAATTATGCAATTTTTATCATCTTCACAAATTTTTAACTAGCAATATGGCAAAATAATTTTGTGGCCTTTAATAAGAATATATTTCATTTTGACAAGTAAAAAGAATTAAAATAATTCTAAAAGCACTTATTAATCAAGCAAAAGGATCAGTAAATAAAGTTACTGTATTGTTGTGGCTCAAGCCTAAAAGCAATAAAATTCCAAATTTCAGAATTAAAGTTCCAATATCAACTCACAATAGGGTGCAGTTGTATAAACGCAAGGCTGGCATAACAAAGTATTTAAATATTTGAGATTTGGATTGATTGATTATATTTATTCATTCATTCATTCATTCATTCATTTATTATTTATTTATTTTAGCTTTGAATTGTCTTTCATTTATGATCTTAAGCCAAAGAGCAATTCTTTGATTTTAATCTTGCCTTCAGTTAATTTCTTTGGGCTTTTTAAAAATTGTTTACACAGAATTATGCAGCACCAAGTGACAGGACTAAATAACAAATCATCAACTAATTTCATCTGCTTAGCACACGTGCCATATCATTCTAAGCCAGTGGTTCCCAACCACAGGGGGGCAATTTGATTTTTAATGGGAGCAACTGGAACCTTGTTTAAACCAAGTTAATGTCCTTTTAGGCTTCCTCCGCATGAGTAGGAGTTCACTTTTTGAATAGTAAGAATTATATGTCATGGGGGGGCATCAGGATTTTAGAGATGCTTAGGTGGGGCATGGCCAAAAAAAGGTTGGGAACCACTGTTCTAAGCTGAATAATCAAATTTTAAATGGAATGGCAACACAAAACTCCACAATAAGAAAATGGAATTCTTTCTACCTCTTTCTTTAAAAATATTTTATACTGTATAACAGCTTTGTGTCTATTGTTCGGTTACTCTTACATATAAGAGCCGAGGTGGCACAGTGGTCGGAGTGCAGCACTGCAGGCTACTTCAGCTGACTGCTAGCAGCAGTTCAGCAGTTCAAATCTCACTGGCTCAAGGTTGACTCAGCCTTCCATCCTTTCGAGGTGGGTAAAATGAAGACCCAGATTGTTGGGGGCAATATGCTGACTCTGTAAACCGCTTAGAGAGGGTTGTAAAAGCACTATGAAGTGGTATATAAGTCTAAGTGCTATTGCTATTGCCCATTTTTTTAAAAAACCCTCTCTTAAGACTTTTGTATAGCACATTGACTTTGGTCAATATTAGGAAGGAATACTAAACAGAACTATGAAATTTCAGAAAGAAATCTCATTTAGAAGTAAAATTTTCCTGCACTGCAAGATTAGAAGAAAGAAATGAATGGAAATCACACAAAAGCAAATGTTGGTTAAATGGTAGGAAAAGCCTTCTAATGGTAAGTACTTGTTTCAACAGGTAAACTCTCATAGAGTAGAAACATTTAAGCACAAGTATGATATTCCTGGACATTATTGAAATACCACTCACAGCATCCCTTAGGCAATATCAATTACAATAAACCACAATAATGACAAAATGACAAACATTCATATGGTGACACCATCGAACAAATGTAACCATAGCATACACAAGTCTTACACAGGGACATAAGTCACTGCATTTGCAGGATATTGCCTTCACATGTTTTTGCTTCTTGCATCCTCCTATCTCCTCATGCAGATATCCAGGCTGAGGTTTGTAGCCAGTAATATCTGGGTGCCACAAAGGGGCTTTTAAATTTCTGTGACTAAGGTAACACTTCTGCTTTTTACTTTCTTTATTTACAGTTCATGACTGAACAGATATCACAAAACTACACACACCATATCAATTATACCATTTTTATTTCCAGTCACTGTCTCATGTAAATAACTTTTCCTTTTGTCCTCATTTTGGGCATCTATTATTAAAATGTCAATATGAATGGATTAAATCATTGTTCTGGGCCAGTGGCTGATTGAATATCAGAGTCAAAGGAGAGTTACAGTATGGTGTAATGATCCTAATACAAGACTGTTTGAGACTTAAACTAATATCACTATTAACTAAGTTATTCAAATTGATTATAGAGTGAATAGAAGGCTACCTCTCCTTTCTCATTTCCAAGACACAGATGAAGACCTAGAGCAACCATGTGAAAATTTAACCTATCCATCTCCTTTTTATCTTTCATGAGTGAGATGAAAAGGGACAGAATATGAATGGGGAAAATTCTAGTAATGCCACTATGAGATTAATGATTCTAATGAAGGGGGGGGAGGTAGCAATCTCCCTGCCTCCTTCATAGTGTCTGTGTCGATTCAGCCTATGTGATTGAATAAATTATGTTCTTCTGGTGAATGCTAGTACATCACTTGCTCAGCAATATGTATCCAAGAAAAATGTAAAATAATGTAAAGCAAGATAGTTTTGCATGTTCACAACCATATGGAGATATGCCTGTAAACAGTTTATGAAGCAACATGATAGCTTGAAAAGAAATACAACTGCTTTATTGATTCAAAGAGAACTGCTCCATATATATTTCTGCATATTACAATACATCTTTTGAACCAGTTGCACAGCTTTGATATGTTTGCTAAATTTGATAAATTCACAACTACTTTGCAATGTCCACCTACCAAAGGCTGTGCACAATATAATCTTGCAAAAAAGAGAACACAGTAATATATTGGATGCTTTCCAAGAAATCTACATAATAACCCTCACCCGAAGCAAATTACTGATTACTCAAAACTCATTTACTGTGATTGTTTTAAACTTACAAAGCTGCTATTATTTCTCTTTCTACAGGCCTAATTTATTTAATAGGTAAAGGCCTGCAGCAAGGGAAATAATAGCAGCTTTTTAAGTTGGGTGTGGATATTTGATCCAGGACCAATCATATTATTTTAGCAGTTGCTTTTTTTAGGCATTTTATATAGTGGTACTGCTTTAAAACAATCCAAATTGGAAATAATGTTTGAGTAAAAGTGTCAAAAGCTATAAATGAAATAATCTTTGCTGAATAGGACTGTTCAATAAACAGAAATTAGTACATTGCTCATATTGGGCTATAACTAATTTTGTTTCTATAAGGCTGTGGAAGTTAACTGGATTGAACAATCTTGATAGCTGTAACATATTCTGTTTCTGTATTTTATCAATCCGCAAAAACCTCAGAGTTTTTTTAAGGGAAGGAGGTGGACACTAGAAAAAAGACTGTTTGGCAACATGCAATTCTTAGGTGAAATCCTTTTGATGAACTCATAAAGACTGTAGAAAACATTCAGAGGCAAGTGACTATAAATAAATTAAAACCACTAAAGGAATGTGGTTTCAAACTAATAGGTTCGCTGGGAATGAATTTATCACATTTAATTGGGGAACAATTTCATTTGGACTTTGGGAAGATAGACTGGCTTTGGAGATTGGACATCCAATCTCCGTATTTAATCAGGCAACAATTGATAAAAGATGTATTAAGAAATAAACGTGGATATTTGATCCAGGACCAATCAATGTTAATTTTGAGGACTTCCAGTTGATGTCACAGTGCTATCAGATGCGAAGAGCGGGGCTCCATGAAATCGCGCTGAATCCCTTCATTGGAGGGATCCACAAGGGGCTAAAGTCACCCTGTAGGGGTGACGAAGAGTGAGAAAGCAGTGAGAAATCAGATTTTACAGATGGCAAGGAATACTTCCATAAAATACAAGACAAAAGAGATTGTGATTTTGAAACAAGTGCCCAGAAGAGTGAGAGATATGAGGAAAGGATATCATTTTCTGACTAAGTGTTTAATTAAAAAAGGAGTGAATTTTAGATGGCTGATACCGGAAGGAGCATTGGTGAACTGGCAAGAACAAAGATATAGATTAGATACACTGGATAAAGCGGAATCATTTTACTATCAAAATATTGAAGAGTTTGGAGAAACAAACTCCAGAAAAGAAGGAGGAGGAAAGAGTCAAGAGTTAGAAGAAAGAGAAACAAAATCCAGAAAAGCAGGAAGAGAAAAAGAGAGCAAAGAAAGAGAAAGGCAAATAATAGAACTAAAGGAGCGAAAAGAAAGAGCGACAAAAGAAGGAGCACGAACAAAAGAATTGCAGGAACAAAGAGTAACTAGAGCAACTAGTCAATTAAATAAGTAAAAAAAAAGGATGGAAGAAGAGATGAAAATACTTTCATTAAATATAAATGGACTAAATTCGGCAATAAAAAGGAGAAAAAATAGTAAATA
>QLTV01001376.1:441321-467142 GCA_003457575.1 Thermophis baileyi | reverse complement strand
GGGGGGGGGGGCAGCTAGCTAGGCCGTGACTCGCAGGCTTACTTACCCAGGCAGGCAGATCAGGGCCACTCAGTTGGACCACAGGCATCATGTGGGAAGGCAGGCAAGCTGCAGAGACTGTGTGGTCAATGCAAGCGAGGAGCCACAGAGTGTGCTATGCCGAGGAGGCGAGATGAGGGGGGGACAGAATTTTTACTACCGGTTTGCCTAAACCGGCCCAAACCGGCTGAATCCCACCGCTGTTGTATCCCCTTTACTAATCTTTTAAGGGGAATAAAGAAGAAAAGAATGTTTTACCTATTCCTCAAATCTCCCCTGCTAATAGCTTAATGGTAATAATTTCTGCTTTACTTTCCATATGATTCATTGTTTTCATAGATTATATGACACTGAACCCAGTTCAAATATTTTTTTGTATTCTTTCTTAAAGCACAGAATTATAAGTAAGCGAAGAATATTCTTTGCAACATAAGCACCAGTGTTCATTTATTTGTACTACTTTGTGCCATATTCTGGGGGAAAGATGTTGAAAAGGAACCGTAGTCAAGGAAATAGAGGCAAAAGAGTAAACTGGGTAAAGGATTTTATATGCTGTTTGTGGCTAGTCAGTGCTGGAAACAAAACATTCAATTCTGGAGACATTTGGTCTAACTTAGGAATTTTTGTGCCGTCTTTTTTTTCTCTTGAAAAAACCTTTTGGTCTTACTAAACAAACAGCTCCACAGTGGAAAATATAACTAGAATAATGTATATAGATACACTACCCAAATGTAATGATGTTTGACAGAATTCCATAAAGCAAGGCAGGTCAAGGGAAGGAACAGAGTTCAACCAAGGATTATTTTTTTTAAAAATGTGCAGAAATATGAATAATTTCCTCTCTCCTCTGTAAAAATAATAAGAAAAAAAATATTTCTATGTATTTTCTTTTCATTATTAATCAGCTCTAAGCCATGGGAACCTTCACAATTCTTCTTGGTATGTTAGAAGTGCTTAGCTAAGAATGGGTTGATGATTAGCAATATACAACTTTAGCAGAAAACCTCAGAATTGAAATGCAAGCCATAAAATAAACCAAGAACATCATACTATTTGAGAGATTCTAGAAATATTTTTTTTAAATCATATCTTGATAAATTATCAGTTGATATTGGAGTCACTTTCCACTAAAATCCACCTTTTCATTATTTTCTCTAGATACAACGAAAGGTTAGATTACAGCATACTTTATAAAACAAACAAACAGAAACTCTTTATAGAAGAATTGTTTCGAATTTTACAGTTAATTCCATCCCAACTGTCCCTCCTTTTTTTCTAGACAGCACATAAATAAATCTATGTATAGATAATTCTATAGCACAAAGTTGATGGAATAATAATTCAGTATTTAAAACACTTTTGCAGTTGATCAAAAAAATCAGGGTACAGTTTATTTTTCCTCTCATATTTTTTTACAGACTGATTCTCAAGAAAAAGATCTGGTAAATCAGATTGGGAAATGTTTGTTAAAAGATTAAATCAACAATGCTTGTTTCCAGATATCTTTGTAGAATACTTATCTTTAAATCTAAGTCCCAGGACCTTAATAAAAATGCCCTCTTCGGTTTTAGAAGCAGACTTTTAATCATGTTTAGAGTTCAGTTACAGTAATTTACCAGCCATTCTAAATGTTAATCTGATAATTCAGATTAATCCAATCTCTCTCCTTTGTATTTTTACCTCCTCAATGGTACAAAGATAAGTGGGCATCACTCATAAATTTTTAACAACAAACTTATGACAGATTAAAAGGTTTTACACATAGCCTTCATTTGAACTAACTGTGACACGATTTAATTTATTACTGAATAAAACTGCCAGGACATTCTTTAGTTTTGGACAAGGAAAGTTTAATATTGTTGTCTTATCTTCATCTTTTTATTTTCTGCCAGGTTAGTGGCTACAGAAGCTTAGAATTTTTTCAAAATATAATACAGATTGGAAAATGATAGCAAAGAGAAAATTAATGCCTGAAAAACATAATTTATAAATGTAGCAAAGCCCAAAGGGAAATGAAAATCTGGATATAAAAATGAAGTTGTTGAAAGAATAAAGCAGCACATTGGAAAAAATAATAATTCTGAATTATATAGATGCATGGAAAAAATGAGGTTTGTGAACTCATTTATTGGTTGTGTGACAGCTTTTGCAATATAGTTTCCGCTGAGTTACGGCGTAGTGGCTGGAGTTAATCTGAGGTCTCTGATGCAAACACTTATGTTTGCAACTCAATCATTAAAAGACAGTAGACATCATCACTATAACCAGACATAATTTACAAAGTTGGAAGTTGTTGGTCAAAAGAGACAGAATTTAAGCTATATAGAAATTGAAATTTCTTTCACCCTGAAAGCAGTGCATCCTATTGAATGAGCTGACTCAATGTGAAGAATTTTACAGGCATTTTTAATAGACTTTTATTTCTAACTCTGCTACTCTCATTTCCACATCCATTTAATCAGTAATTAATAACCTACATATGTTTTTCCTACTTAGATATGCATGTGTATGTATGAGAGAGAGAAAGAGAGATCTGCCTATATAGTTCAAGAATCTGAAACATGAAAATACAATTCCTAGTGGAAGAAAAACCAGAATAATGTTACAATACATAAACCTATACTTTTTCCAAATGTCATTACTCTAGTCTACATAAACAAGTACAACCCTGTTTACATAACACACTTCAGGGTGCTACCAAACTGTAATTTTCAGTGTGATACAAAGGACAATGCCTAAAGATTAAGAATATTACCTAGATTTAGTTTCAATTATATACCATATAAATAACATTTTATTTTTATTTTGGTCCAGTTACTACTATTTGGAGTGAAGCCCTTGGGATACCTCTCAACAGCCAAGTGTGACTCTTGGACTTGGAAAAGTTGCCCATTCCTGCTATATAAGGAGAGGCTTTGAATATGAGAGGAACTTTGTGTGAACAATAACATCCTTATATTGCTGCCAAAGTCAGTAAACTAATGCTTCTACCATAAAATCAAACCAGATCACTGACTGACTTAGAAGAAAAATTATGTTTTCTATTCAGTTTGTTTGGGACAGAAGGAATTCTATTAATACTTCTATGGATCAGATGGCGCAATGGAAGAATACTCAACACCCTCACATCGCTTTTAAATAAAATGGTCTCTTATGAAGCTGCCAGTAGAACCTTTTGCCAACTGATTCACAATCTAGAATTCCATGGGGGTAGGGGGGAGAGCAGACCTTGCAAGTTAATGTGCTGTACTTCCTGCTGTGCTCCATTCCTACAAAAGTTGACAGCAAGGTGCTAGTGGGGATTGGGTAAATGGAACAGGTTAGATTAACTATATGAACTGTCTATTTGTACTGATTTAAGTAATATTAAAATCCAAGAACTGCAACCAATAACATATTTCAAAAAAATTCAGAAAAAGCCTTGGTCATCATGGATTTGGAAGACTGGAAAAACAAAGTATATAAACATGGAACCTCTACTAATTCTAACTAAAGACCCTTTAATGGTGGATCTGATAGCAGGCTTATAAAAATGCAGGCAGACCTTTAGGTAATAAAAACCAACAGCTTCTATGTGGGAAGGACAGGAGACTAGATCTGTCATCACTGTAACAGCAGCCTCTGGAATATATTCTTTTCTATCCCTAATTACTTACATATCATCTTCTCTGCTCCTCACAGAAGGCCACTACTCACTAGCCTTAATGTTCTACCATTGGTGGTTCTGGAAGAGAAGTGTGACAACATTCCCTTTCAGATTTTTTCTGACTTTCCACATGGAATCTACCTATGCATATGGATGTAGCAGAATCTACATCACACATTTCTTTTCTCTCTTTTTTAGTATTATTTTTTATTATACATTTTTCTTTGTTATATATAAAATTTCCATATCCACAATGGCAGTGTACTGACTGGGTATAAACTCTTTTAAATACAAATAATAACTCTTATACATACAGTAGCTATCACTATTATTCTCAAAATCTATTCATCATATTCTTCACATATCCTTATTAAACATTTTCCGTTATTTAATTAAACGCTCTATTCGGTTTTATCTATAACTAGCTGAATACCCGTGCTCTGCTACTTTGCCCCACAGAATCCTCTCCTATCCTATCCTCTTCTCTCCCTCAGCCTTGCCCCACAGAATCCTCGCCTATCCTATCCCCTGCTCTCCCTCAGCCTTGCCCCACAGAAGCCTCCCCTATCCTATCCCCTTCTCTCGCTCAGCCTTGCCCCACAGAAGCCTCCCCTATCCTATCCCCTTCTCTCCCTACGCCTTGCCTCACAGAATCCTCCCCTATCCTATCCCCTTCTCTCCCTCAGCCTTGCCCCACAGAAGCAGCAGTGAAACACTTCCTGAAAGGGGGGCAACAAACGGGAAGGGCACCCGGACTCGCAGCACTTTGTTTTGATTCAGGCACTGCTGCTGATTTGGTAGCTGTAAGAGCGGCTTTTACACTTAAATTTTTGTATGCCGTGTCTCCCAAGAGGTCTCATGGAGATGCGGGCAAGCCCCTCGTCCTTAGCTGTGTGGCTCCCCCCCCCCCCCGTTTCTCCTCTGCTTCAGCCCAGCTTAGCTCTCTTCCTCCCTCCGATGAGGGAAGCCAGTTTCAAAGGGGATGGGAGGGTCGGGACAAATATACAAGAAACAGACCCTTCCTTCCATGCTGGGTTCCTGCAAGCAAACCCGGGGAGCAGCCAGTGAAGAGGCAGCCCTCGAGCGACCACTCTTCCTTTCTCTCCTTCTTCCTTCCTTCGGAGATGAGAGATGAAAAGCCTCATCATTTCCAGCTGCCGTCCTACCGCCTGTCTTTGCTTGCGGAGTGTGCAGTGGAGTTGGAGCACCAGGTTGGACAATGGGGGCTAAGCGTGCAGGGGCCGCAGCATGGTGCCACCCCTGTCCCGCCACCATTTTTCGTGTTTGGCCAGGCGGGGGACACCCACGCAGAGGTCGTGCCTCGGGGCGCCACCCTGAGCAGGTGCCGAGCTGGAGGGGGGGGGTCAGTCCACTTACCCTGTTGCCTTCTGCCATTTCTCATCAAATGTCTGTGTGTGTGTGAGAGAGAAAGAGAAACGGCTGAGAGGAAACCCTGAATTGCAGCGTTGCCTGCAATCCAGCTGCCTCAGCTGATCCGTTTAAGGGGCTGAGTAGCCATGAAGTGACCGGGGAAGGGGTGCCTCCTTCACTAGGACTTATTTTGGGGGTAGGGCGTATATTAGCCCCCCCCAAAAAAATTAGGCTTGGGCTTATTTTCGGGGTGGGTCGTATTTTTGGGGAAACACTGTAGTTGTTCTTATCTCTCTCTGTTCTTTTGCTCTTGCATCTTCTCGTTCTGCTCATTCTCTTTTTTCATTTTCACTCTCTTCTTGTTGCGAAGTCTTTTCTTCTGCTTGTATTTCTTCTTGTCTTTTACTTCCTATCTCTTCTCTGCTTTCCTGTTCTTCACTTGCAGTAAAATGATCTTCAAAAAAATTCATATGCTTTATCTAGTGAATCCAATCTAAATCTTTTATCTTGCCAAATAACCAGGATTCCCTCTGGTATCAGCCATCTAAAAATCACATTATATTTAATCAATTGTGCTGTCAGAAATTGATATTGTCTTCTTTGATCTCTTATTCTCCTAGGGATCTGTTTCAAAGTCACAATTTCTGTTCCTTTATATTTCAAAGACTCGTCTCTTGATCTTTTAAGTATTTCATCTCTCAATGTCTTTTTAGTAAATCTCATATGTACCTCTCTTGGGAGTTTATGTCTTCTTGCGTAGTTTGTATGAATTCTAAATATTTCATCTATTTCCCCTTGAACCTCTTGTTTAGTTTTCTGTAGAGCTCCAGCCAACAACTCTGTCATCACGTCCATCAGGTCTTCCCCTTTCTCTTCTTCAATATTCTGGAATGTCAGGAAGTAGGCTGCCTTTTCCATCTCCAGGGCAATTACTGTCTCCTCCAGGCCTTTGTTAACTTGTGCTACTTCCTCCACTTTTTTCTCTGTTTGTTCTGCTTTTTCCTCCATTTTCTGTATCCTCTATTCATTTTTTGCTATCATTTGCTGAAAATTCCCTATTTTTTCATCTATCTTACATATCTCACACATTTCTTGACTTGCCCATTATACCATCCATTACACTTTGTATTAATATTTCTCTTCTATTATATGGAAGACAATGTGCTGGTTTTTGCTTGCAGTTAATTTTGCAAAAATCTCTAAAAAGATTGCAGAGGAGAGCAGGGCAGGACAAGACAGACAGGACATGATATGATGGAGGGGGGAGGGGAGGGGAGGAGAGGGGAGGAGAGATTTACTTTGTGCCTTAAGCACAAAACCAGCTGGATGACCTTGAAACAGTCACTCTCCTTCAACCCTAGGAAAAAGCAAAGGCAAGCGACTTCCACTTGACCAGGCAGTTACCAGGATTCAACACTGACTCAAAGGTACACACAAACAGGCAACAATATTGCCACTCTATTTATATTATGATCACATCTATACCTACTGGAAGGATCCAATAAATGTAATAACATTTCTGTTCATATTCCCAACAATCAGAATTTGGAGACTTCCACTTATGATAATGGATATTGTGCACAAACATCAAGACTAGCAATGGTGAATATCCCAATTCTCCACAAATGTGTTTAATCATCTTCTAAAGCACTACAAGTTGATACCTATTTATTGTACCTAAATTCCATAAGTTGTGCTAGGTGAAGGGTTTTATTAACTAGTAAAGCTACTTCTGGAATTTTTTACCATTTCTGAAGATCAGAGTAAATTATAACTGTACCTTATTAACTCCTTTCGTTGGTTCATTTATACAGCTACTAACAAACAAACAAAAACCCTCAGGGCCTAATAGTGTAGCTTAATTACAGGTAATCCTCGAATTACAAATGTAATATAGTGTGCCAATTACATTCGGAACCTGAAGATTCATTAATTGGGTCACGTTAAATGAACGTGATCCCTCCTTGCTTTACCCCATGCATTCATTAATCGAATGCATAGGTCAAGTGCACATGAGATATCTCAGAGAATACCATGGGAGGGGCCTAATGCTTCTGACCACCCAAGGCCTCCCCAACCCACTGAGATATCTCATGCTTTCCCCCACATCCTACCCTGCTGGGTCTCCACAGGCACAGCGCCTGTGGAGACACACCTTTCAAAGATCTCGATGACCAAGCAAGCTGTCTCCTCTTTGCCACAGCTTCTTTGTCGGCTCCCAGTGTTCCAAAAGCAGAGCAGTGAGAGCAGAGGCAGAGCAGGACCAGCCTGCCCTGCTCAGCTTGGCTGACTCACCGTGACCACCTACATAGGACATCTGATCTGCTTTTGGAGTGCCGGGCAGCCTTGGTGAATCTGAAGCAGCACTATCTTGCACTCCTTCAGGTCTTTGTTCTCCACGCCACAAGCTTTTGCAAAGTGGATGGAGCCTGAAGGAGCATAAGATCGCACCCCCAAAGGCTTTCATCTTCTTTGCAAAAGGCTTTTGGTGCAGAGAACAAAGGTCTACAGGGGCATGACATTACACCCCTGCAGGCCTCCAATCACCACGCCAAAAGCCTTTCCCTTCCATCTTCTGTGCCAAAAGCTTTTGCAAAGGGACAGAAGCCTTCAGGAGTGCGATCTCGCACCCCTGCAGGCCTCCTGCTCCTTTGCAAAAGCTTTTGGCGTGGAGAATGGAAGTCTTCAGTGGTGTGATCTCGCACCCCTGCAGGTCTCCACTCTCCATGCCAAAAACCCTTTGCCTCTGTCCTCCACGCCAAAAGCTTTTGCAAAGAGGACGGAAGCCTTCAGGGGCATTATCTCACACCCCTGAAGGCTTCTTCCTCCTTTGCAAAAGCTTTTGGTGCAGAGAATGGAAGTCTTTGGGGCCTCCATTCTCTGCACCAAAATACTTTTGCAAAGGGAACAGAAGAATGTGTAAGAAGATGGCCACTGACTCCGCAAATCTTCGAAAGGAAATGAGCAATCGGTTAACGGGGGGGGGAATAGGCAGGGGGAATGTTGCATTTCTGCAATCGGTCATAAGGGTGAACGATTGCCGTGGTGCTGCGATATTCATAACTTTGGGACTGTGTTGCAAGTACTTTGTGGGTGGTGTCATAACTTTGAGCCATCATTAAGTGAACTGCTGTAATTTGAGGACTATCTGTATTGTTTTTTTATTAAAATATTAGTTATACTTCTTATATTATTATTATTAATAATAATGATTAGCTAATTATATATTACTGAGCCATGTTCGTGTCCAAAATAATTTTTTATCTTTAGTTGCTTTTACAACTTGTTGGTATCTTGAGTTCTGGTGCAGACAGCAAGTGTAGTTAGAGGAGTAAGATTCACTGATGCTGACCATTCAACTTAAGACTGCACTGTATTTCAATATTATTTGCCTTGTAAAGTATTAATAACACATGGACCACAGTGCTTGTTCACATTACATAATCCCTCTTGTTCTGCAACTTTTCAATGAACAGTAAATGAGAAGTTTACCAGCAATTATACCTTCACATATGAAAAAACTTTCAACATTTATTCATGTTTTTGTACCTTTTAGAACATTTTGCCAATCTGGATTAAATACTTATGTACTGAATGATCACCTGAGCTGTTTAGCAACAGATCAGTTATGACTTCCAGATTGCCTTTAATACTGCCAATTGATGTGTTTCGTAATTTAATGAGATACTGGAATTTGGCAAACCCTCCAAAGCATAATTTGGAACTATTAAAAAAGAATGTTCATATCATAGCATATGGCTATTCAAAGAATAATAAAATCTAGTTGACTATAGAAAAGTCAATAGAATTCTTTAGACTATGATAAAATTATAGCTTTCATTGTTAAATGCTTAGCCAATAAGCAATAAACAATACTGGAAAGTGTCTAGTTTAAGTTATTAAATCTATTGCTGCAAGTCTTTTAAGATCTTCCAAAAAGGCCTGGTTGCATCTTTCCTTGGAGATAAGGGTCGAGTTAGCAAGCTCAAGGTTAAAGACTTTTTAGCAACTTTACATAAAGAGATATAAAACCAGCTAATATAATCTTTTAAATGATAAAGACCTTTTGATTAAGGAACACTGCATACTTGATACATTGCTGGCTAGAACTAATAATTGCAGTTAGAGTCTCTGATAAGAGTTTTAAACTTCTCATGAGCAGTGGTGAAATCCAATTTTTTTTACTACCGGTTCTGTGGTTGTGGCTTGGTGGGCGTGGTGTGGCTTGGTGGGCGTGGCTTGATGGGCGTGGCAGGGGAAGGATACTGCAAAATCTCCATTCCCACCCCACTCCAGGGGAAGGATACTGCAAAATCCCCATTCCCTTCCCACTCCTGGGGGAAGGATATTGCAAAATCTCCATTCCCACCCCACTCTGGGGCCAGCCAGAGGTGGTATTTACCAGTTCTCCAAACTACTCAAAATTTCCGCTATTGGTTCTCCGAACTACTCAAAATTTCCACTACCGGTTCTCCAGAACTGGTCAGACCTGCTGAAACCCACCTCTGATCTGAATGTTGTATTTGTTCAACAATTGTTAACTTTAGGAAAACAAAATTTAGATTACAAATATTATTACATATTTCTACTGATTAATAAAACATGCTTTTGTGTAAATTTATTCAATTTAATTCAATTAAAACTATCATGCACAAATTACTTAGAATGTCCAATAATCAATGAAAAAAATATTCAGAATGTTCCACAATCAATGTATTAGTATTTCTCACTTTTGGAACTATGTCTTGTAGGTTTTTTAAAAAATATTTAAAAACCTAATTATTTATATTTAAATTATTTTAATTCACAAAAAAATTTTCTTTAAAGTAAAAAGAACTTTTACATATATAACTTTCAATAAACTAAGGAAAATAAAATTATGATTAGCCTAAAAAAGTATCCTTATTAAGGTTGCTTGCTTGAGATTTGGCTATAAAATGCCAAAAATCCTCAAATTTAAAAAAAAACCATAGAAATTATTCCTAAAATGATGTGCTCTATTATTCCAAATTTTAGCCAAAAACTTAGCATCAAAGAAGTTAATTTCTGTTGGCAAGCAAAATGTACAGAATGTCCTTAAGCTAAGTAATAAAAACCATAATGTGAAATTGTTTGTTATTAAATGGATAACAAATACAAAGCTCAAATCGCAAATCAAAATGATAGGTTAACCAAACCCTTTTAAAATGTTGCAAACAGATGTAATTGATTCAAAACATCATGTTTCTCAATGTGCTTTCTATAGAGAGTATATTAATACTCTGGAAAAAATCCAAAGTGTTAAAACATAAAAGTTAAAGAGTATTCTTCACACACTGAACTTCATTGTGGATCAAGATCATAGCATAAGTTTAAAATCTTATTTGATGTTATCTTTACCTACATATATCTAGTCAGTTTTCTTGTAACATGAAAAATTGTAAAATTATAGGTAGTCCTCGACTTACGACCAAAATTGAGCTAAAAATTTCTGTTGCTAAGCGAGATAGGTTTTTTTGTTTCAATTTTATTTTATTTAGAAGATTAAAATAAAAAAAAGAAAGAAAAAAAATTAACAGAGAAAACAAAACTAGACAAGAACTTTAAAAATGTGAATTAAAAAAGAACAAAAGACACATACCTGTGTTTTCCCCAAAATAAGACTGGGTCTTATTTTCTTTTGGACCCCAAAATATGCACTAGGGCTTATTTTTGGGGGGTGTCTTATTTTTCCCCCCATGTACAGGAGGTCTACTTCTGCTTGCTTGCAGCAGGGCAGGAGGCCATGAGGTGTGCCAATGCCGTTGCTGCGAGGCAGGAGGTGAAGCTGCCTACGAACCCCGCACTGGCTTATCTCAGGGCCCCCGCAGCCAGGCCACCCATGCCCCGACACTTGCCTTGCCTTGTGGCGGCTCCAGCAGCCCGATCCAGCAGGACCCTGTGTGGCCACAGCTGCGGTCACGTGAGGTAGGGGGTGAAGCTACACCCCGCGCCCCGCAGTGGCTTACCTCTGGGCCCCAGCAGCCAGGCCATCCACGCCCTGACACCTGTCTCGCCTCGCAGCCACGGCACCAGCACAACTGTTTGGCCTCCTGCTCCATTGCAGCCACAAGCAAGCAGAAGTGGGCTAGCAGCCACGTGGGCTTCTGCTGTACATGGATGCTGGTGCTGCCGCCATGAGGCAAGTGTTGAGCTGTGGATGGCCTGGCTGCGGGGGCCCTGAGGTAAGCCACTGCGGGGCGCATGGGGCAGCTCCACTCCCCCCCGCCTTGCCTTGGGGTCACAGCACTGCAAGCAACCAGACAAAATGGGTGTGCGGCCGATTGCGCAGGCTCTTAAGTAGGGCTTATTTGGGGGGTAGGGCTTATATTAGGCGCACACGTACAAAGCATGCTAGGGCTTATTTTCAGGATAGGTCTTATTTTCAGGGAAACAGAGTATTATTTCTCCTAGGTGAACACTGACAAATCTATTGCAACAATAATAGTTTCCTCTTACAAAGCAGCAGAGGTGGTATTCAGCTGGTTCAGACCGGTTCTCCTGTTTGCCTCCCTCCCCATTTGCCTCCGTCGCCCATTTGCCTCCGCTGCCTAATTTTTGGTAAGTTGCTCTGTCTCACATGTACAGGGACTGCGTGACCCCCCTCTCCTACCCCCGTTGCATTGCCCACAGGAAAATCTGCTCCAAGGTTGAATAAATCCAGATTGAAATCTAGCGAGCTTTCACAGGGCATATACGACAAAACTGAACTGCTTCTTTCATTTTCTGACTGTGAGAGAAATCAACCCATGAAACAGCTTGCCTTCAGAAGTTGTGGAAGCTTCACCACTGGAAGCTTTCAAGAAAAGACCGGACATCTGTTAGAAATGGTGTAGGCAGTGGTGGAATTCTTCAGCCAGTTAACTTTTTGTTCAGTTTTTGGAATTGGCTAAAGCCTCTCCTCTCCCCATCCCTCATAGCCACAGCCACTCCTCGCCTTGTCGGGATGGAGGGAGGGAGATTGCATCCCGGTCCCAGCTGCAAGAAAGTGTTCTGACCCAGCTGCCGGCCCAAGGAACACAGCACAAACAGCGTCCAAACAAACCTTGTTTTATTATTAACAACGACTAATTCTCTTTCTTAGCAATCGTTCTAAAGTCCATGAAAGTATAAATCAGTCTTTTCGTGCAACAGCTGTTAATTAACATTCTTAACAGCCGACAATAGTCCAAGCCAAAAGAACAAAAGTCCGACGAAGAGTCTTTCTGATAACAGTAGATAATCCACACAATCTTACTGTTGTTGGCAAAATGCCCAGAAGCAATTTGCAGGAAACTTGACGCTTTTCAAACAAGAGCCGAACAGGAGTTTTGAAGTCAAGACAAGACGTGGAATGAACGAAGTTGTTTCCTGCAAATTGGCTATGGGAGTGGCCAATTATCCACAAGCCTTACTCCCGAGTAGTCCTTCTCCTCAGGAGCCATTCCTGTCTTTTGGCAGCTCTGCGCGCGTGCGCATTGAGAACAGGCTCCTCCTCTTCTTCTTCTTCACTCATGGCAGCTTCTGGAGGTTCTGACGGCCCTGGCTGAATCCCTGCCTCTGGTACCGAGCCCTCTCCAGCCTCCTCGCTGTCCAATTCTGGTGCCAGCTGCACAGGCTGCTGGCGAATCACACCAGCCTCCTCACTGTCTGAATCAGCTACCAGCTGCACAGGCCGCTGGCGGGCCACAACACAAAGCTCAGCAAAAAGCTGCAAGAAGCTCAGTTTTTCCCATCTCTCGTTCTTTCCCTCCCCAATGTCACAGCCTGCCTGGATGTCTTCTCCCTCACCACCCGTCTTGCAGCCTTTTGTGGGGATTTATTTTTCTTTTTTCAGTCTCTTTTATTTTCTTTTTGAATAAACCCTCCATGTGAAGATTCAGCTGCTGCCAAGCTCCCCTTACCTGCCTCCAGGGAAATGGGGCAGGGAAATAGGGCAGCTTAAATAAGTTTTTACGTCCACTGCAAACATTTCAGCTTTTGTTGCTGCAACTTCCTTCCTGGCTGCCATGTGCACACCTGCCCCTCCTCTGCTGCTGAGGGTTTGGTTGGGTTGAATAAGCTGGGTAGTAATGGCCGGTTTCATCCAAAGGAGTTTTTGTTTCAGGTGGGTCTCCTAGCTTTAGAAGGAGAGAGGGAAGGAGGAAGGGAAGGGATAGAAAGAGAGAGACAGAGAGAGAGAGGAAGGAAGGAAGGAAGGAAGGAAGGAAGGAAGGAAGGAAGGAAGGAAGGAAGGAAGGAAGGAAGGAAGGAAGGAAGGAAGGAAGGGAGGGAGGGAGGGAGGGAGAAAGGAAGGGAGAATGGAAGAGAGAGAGAAGGGAGAGACAAGAAAGAAAATAAAGAAAGAAAAAGGAAGGAGGGAGGGAGGAGAAAGGGAATGAGATGGATGGAGGGATGGATGGATGGATGGATGGATGGATGGATGGATGGATGGATGGATGGATGGATGGATAAGATACATGGAGGGAGGGAGGGAGAAAAAAAAGGAGAGGAAGGAAGGACCACAAACCCTGGCTTCAGAAGACTCTTTGAAACAGCACAACAATCTAGGGCTGGAAGGGATCTCGGAAGTCATCTTCTAGTCCAACCCCCTGCTCCAGCAGGAGATCCTTACAGAATCATAGAATAGCAGGGTTAGAAGGGACCTTTGAGGCCATCTAGTCCAACCCCCTGTTCCAGCAGGAGACCTTATATCGTCTGGATTATTTTGGTGCCTCTAACAGAGAGGAAAATTGCCAGAAAAGGGAAGGAGTTTACTAGGACAAGGCTGCCATGCAGAGGAAGGCAGAGATAGTCCTTCACTTATAACTACAATTGAGCCCAAAAATTTGGTTGCTAAGCAAGAGTGTTGTTAAGTGAGTTTTGCCACATTTTACTCAATCCATAACATCTCCTGGGTCTAACGGTCATGTGCAGGCTAGGGAAGTAAATTTGAAGGTGTGAGTAATGTTCTAATGTACAAAAGTTATAGTTAAATGTGTGGCAGAAAGTGGACTCTGGATGTGTTTTTCCAAACGCAGTAAGTGAGGTTGAATGTGTATAGTTTTAGAAGAGGTGTGTGTGTGTGTGGTGTGTGTGTGTGTGTGTGTGTGTGTGTGTGTGTGTGTACATATACATACAGTATATATAGTAGATAATATATCTTTTTGTGTTCCTATACACACACTATACTATGTAATATGTATGACCACATATATACATATGTACACATATGGCATATATACATAGGATTAAATAGTGTATTTTGGATGTTCAGTAGTAGTAAATAGACTGGGAAATTGTATCTTGTTGAGGCCTTTGAGGCGAGGAGAGGCCAGGCAAGGGACCCTTTGACGTGAGTGACGTCAAGTTGGCCACGCCCACCCAGTCACATGACCACCAAGCCACACCCATCCAGTCACATGACCACCAAGCCACACCCACCAAGCCACGCCCACAGAACCGGTAGTAAAAAAAATTGAATCCCACCACTGCAAAGCAGGCATAAAATTTCTAAGCTTCTACATCTATTTGCAACCCAATTGACCTGTCATACTGTACGTATATGAAAGAAAAAATAGTTAACAAGTTAAAAAACAGCAAAGTTAAAGTTCAAGGCACTGTGTTAATAGTCTGTTATTGTAATTTACTTGCAGAAAGTCTACAGGCTTCTTATTTACCCCAAGAGACAAGGCCTTGACCACCCAGCCCCAGGATCAAATTTGCTCGTTTGGTTCTTAATAATGAAACCTTTCCTTAGTTTTAAATTGGGAACTTTTCCAACAATTGCATCTCATTTCCAAAGTTTATAAGTCCGTGTTATAAATTTCTCTGCAATATCCATTGTTGAAAAATTCCCCTTAAAAAACAATACAGCATTCCTTTTGCCAAGAAAGTCCAGTTTTGTTCCATTTTACAATCTTTCCTGCCATAGTTGGTAATTGAATCACTGCAGTTGTTAAATTAGTAAAACAGTTGTTAAGTGAATCTGGCTTTCCTATTGACTTTGCTTGTCAGAAGTTTGCCAAATGTGGCAAATCCAATTTTATTCTCTTTTCAAATCATCAAATAATTTATTTCAGCAATGTCACAAGAAACTCTCTTTCTCAATAGCTTCATTATTTGCTTGCTTCCACCTCCCAAGAAAATACAGGGAGCATATTAAGGACAATTTAATACCATTCTGTATCTAAAATAAGTCATTTGATTTAATAAAGGATTGCCTGAATATGATTATTTTCCTTTTCCATCATGTTTAACATTTTGCTTTTCATTTCATTATATCCAATTATAGGCCAATAGAATTTCCCAGTTTTTCTTGAATAGAACTGGAGTTTTGATCAAGCATTTATGAAAGAGGGAGGGAGGGAGGAAAGAAGGAAGGAATCAATTAATCTCATAATCTCTAGAAACAGTGAGAAGTGATTGGTAATTGGAATGTATGATCTTAGCAAGTGATTATAATATCTTATGGAAACAACACAACGCAAGACAGGTCCAGTTAATTTTCTCTGTGTAAGGCCAATATTTCAGTCTAAACTAAACTTCCCAATTTGTAAATATCAATAACTGCATAACTGATTTCCAGCTATGGCAGACTAAAATGAAAATAGTTTGTCAGTTATGTGTAAATCTGGCACATTCTGATGATTGTATAAACCAGCACTCATCATCTTTATTTATACTGGCAACAATGAGTAGTTATTAGAAGAACTTTCCAGTGATTTTCCTTCTTTATCCACCCTTAATGCTGGCCTTTTCTTCTACTTCATACCTTTCCAAGCATAGTAGTTTTATCTAGTCCAGGAGTGTCAAACTCGATTTCATTGAGGGCCGCATCAGGGTTGTGTTTGACCTCAGAGGGCCAGGGTGGGCGTGGCCCAGGTGGGCATGGCCAACTCGATGTCACTCATGTCGGGGGCGCCTGTGGTGGCCCGAGCACTCTGCCAGCAAAAATGGGCTCCTGAGCTCCGTTTTCGGCTGTGACGGTCTCCTGCACCCCTCTGCCAGCGAAAACGGAGCTCGCGAGGGCCGCCTCCTGAGCTCCATTTTCCCTGACAGAGGCACCGTGGGCCGATCCTTTGCTGTTTCCAGGGCAGCCCCGCGGGCCAGATCTAAGCATCCCGCGGGCCGGATCCAGCCCCTGGGCCTTGAGTTTGACACCCCTGATCTAGTCTATCATCTGCTTCCATTGTACTTGAGTTTCTCAAATTACTTGAGCTTCATTTTAGTGATCACTATCTCAAAGAAGTAGCCAATTTTTATTTGTTCCAAATCCAACTCATTATTTTGCAACCCATAAAACTTTTAATAAATAACTCCAAATTCAAAGTTTGAAGGCATCTACCTTTTTGTAACTTCCTCTTTCTTCAGCTTACACAAATGTTGAATTACCTCTGGAAAAAACAGAACTTTCCTAATCTTTGTTGTCACAGAAATCTTGAACTTTAAAAAACAAAATTTTATTACGTAAATTTTTTTCAGCTTACAAAGTGATACCATCTGCAGCTCCAGATTGAGGCACTCACACCCAAACAGGAGCAGAGCAGAGCAGCTCCAACAGATGATACCAGGTATTGGTACCCTCCAGTAAATTACCTCTTGTTTGACAAATAAGATGGCAATTCAGAGAAATATGCAACCTGCATTATTCAGGACTAATGCACAGTACAGCTGGGAATGGAAGATACCACTATTCATTTTCATTTCCTCCTTACCCCTTCCACCAGAAATTTTACAAGATGATCTCATGAAGTTAGCAGAACACCACTACTTGAAAAAAAAGGCAACAGTATAAATTAGATGCATGTTTGTATTTAGATAACCTGACCACTCTGCATATGAATGTCCTGCTAAGACACGTTTTCCATAGCATGCACAAAGTAATTTAATTGTGGAAAAGAGTTGGGTATTTTATAAGCATATATCCTAAGTACTCTAAATCTATTAATAACCATAAATCTAATAATATGTTTGACAAATTGTTAATTGACATTCTTCTATTTATCATGCCTTTATTATTACCACAACTACTCCATTCCTCGCTATTTGTAGTAGTGGCCGTCACAGAGAGAAATTATATTATAAATGGTTAATTAGATACATAATTTTGGCATACTTTTTAAGATTCTATCACAACCACTTTATAGAAAAACAATAATTTATCCCTGGCAATATTTTTCAGAAATCCACAGGTGAGTCAGTAAAGTCATTTATCATTTGGCTTTAGTTAGATTTTTTTAAAGTCATAACATGGAAAATAAAAAAAAATCTTGGGGGGGGGGGAAGGGGGGGATAGAGGTTATTTTAAACAAAAATTGGAATGATTCCTTAAAACTACTGTAAGAACAATGAACACATTATGTGGACATTTTTGTGCCACATTTAAAGTTAATGTAATTTTTCCTATACATTTGCCCTTGTTACTTCTGGGAAGGTTAGCATTATTTGCCACTATTTTATAACTAACATGCAATCATATTTACTATGTAAGATTATTGGCAGTAGAAATATAATGCTGCATTACTACAGTTTTTAAGCATTGTACTTTCCTATAATATCACATCTCTTCTGCTAAAATAACACACAGTGGTCTGAAACATGAATTGGGGATATCCTCACTTGTATCTCTAGTGAAATGCAAGTGCATAGTAACATACAAACAGTATTTAACAGTGGTTTCAAAGAAAATCAGCTGAATTGGGACAGCAGCTTTGGGAAAATTGATCTGTTCTCTATAACCATCTCATTAAAGAACTTTGAAATCCAAGTTCTTTTGACTAACTGACCAAACAAAATAAATCATAATTCATACCTTGGGTTGTTATGAATTTTTTCCCTTTGAATTGCAATTTTAAAAAATTAGTAGACCAGCAAAATGCTGTGCATATAATTTACTTAGATTTCAGTAAGGCATTTGATAAAGTTGACCAACTACTTGATAAGATAGAAAGATGTGGGTTAGGCAGCATCACCACCAGATGGATTTGAAACTGACTGACAAACCACATGCAGTATGTAGTCCTTAATGGAACTGCATCTATATGGAGGGAACTGAGCAGTGGGATATCCCAAGACTCAGTCGTAGGTCCAGTACTCTTCAATATCTTCATCAATGACTTAGACGAGGGGAATAGAAGGGGAACTCATCAAATTTGCAGATAACACCAAGCTGGCAGAAATAGTGAATACTCCAGAAGATAGGCTCAAAATATAGAAGGATCTTGACATACTTGAACAGTGGGCCCTATCTATCAAAATGAAATTTAATGGTGAAAAAAGTAAGGCTCTACATTTAGGAAAGAATAACCAAATGCACAAGTATAGAATATGTAGTACCTGGCTCAACAATAGTAACTGCAAAAGGATCTTGGAGTCATAGTGGACGATCACTTGAATATGAGCCAGCAGTGTGCTGCAGCTTCCAAAAAAGCGAACCCAGTCCTAGGCTGCATTAATAGAAGGATACAATCAAGATCATGTGAAGTGTTAGTACCACTTTATAACGCCTTGTTGTATCACACTTGGAATATTGCATCCAGTTTTGATCACGATATAAAAGAGATGTTGAGACTCTAGAAAAAGTGCAGAGAAGAGCAACAAAGATGATTAGGGGACTGAAAGCTAAATTATATGAAGAACGGTTGCAGGAATTGGGTATGTTTAGTTTAATGAAAAGAAGGACTGGGGTGATAGGATAGCAGTGTTCCAATATATGAGGGGCTGCCACAAGAACATAAGAATAACCTATTCTCAAAAAGACCTGAAAGCAGGACAAGAACCAATCGATGGAAACTGTGCTCTCCCGCTCCCCTCCCCCCCACACACACATACAGCAAGAGTTCTACTGGTGTTTATTCAAACCCCTGAAACAGGCCCTATTGTGCAGGTCCAGATTCCAAGCTCAGAACAGCAAGAGTCACTGGATAACTGAGTCCAATGGGCACACACAGAGTCGAGGAAGGCAGTCCACAATTCAAATGGGTCAGGATACATGGCATGAGCACATAAAGCATGGAACTGGGTACATTGCTCCAGCAACACTCAAGTCCTCAGGGTGGGATTAAGTAGGTAACACCAGTGTAGCCCTTCATGAGAGGCAAGGTTGCCTCCTCACGAGTAGTTCAGCAGCATTGTGCTTGTCTCCTCTCTGCTCTGTGTGTCCTTGGATCAGAATGAAGTCTGAACTCCACCTCCTTCTCATTGCTAATGGGTGGCAACTCCAGGTGAGGATCTGCTATCGATCCTCACCTGGAGCGTCCTGGTCAACTTGCTGCAGCTGTGGCTTGCCTTGCTCAGTTTCAGTCTGTCACTCATCTGATGACCGAGCTGAGGCTGTTCCATCAGGTTAGCACTCTGAGCCCCGATCCTGACCAACACTCAGCTCCGTGCTTTCCTCTGCCATCTCAAATTCACCTTCCTCCTCTGAACTTGCATCCAGAGAGGAATTTGGAGGCGGATCCATGACAGAAACTAATCAAAGAGAGAACCAACCTAGAACTAAGGAGTAATTTCCTGACAATCAGAACAATTAATCAGGGGAATAACTTGCCTCCAGAAGTTGTGGATGCTCCAACACTGGAGGTTTTTAAGAAGAGATTTTCTGAAATGGTATAGGGTTTCCTGCTTGAGCAGGGGGTTGGACTAGAAGATGCCCATGGTCCCTTTCAACTCTGTTATTCTGCAATATTTTTGATTTACTATCAAAAATGATTTACAAACATTTTAACTTATATAAGAATATTGCCTTCAAGCTATTAAGTCTTTTGAATCTCTCTCTCTCTCTCTCTCTCTCTCTCTCTCTCTCTCTCTCTCTCTCTCTGTGTGTGTGTGTGTGTGTGTGTGTGTGTGTGTGTGTGTGTGTGTTTGCACAAGAACAGACAGAATAATGTAACTTGCCCATGCAGGTGCAAAGCCACTTATCTGGGACAAATAAGGCACATAAACAATTCTTGTGTGCCTGGCAAGGTCCGATGGGCCAGGCACAGATAGAGACAGATCATTACACTCGTCCAGTACTCGGTCTCCAGGATGAGCCAATGTGCGAATGGAGTGACAGGAGCTGCAGCATCTCCAAAGCAGATCAGGTGCAGGGCAACCAAGGAGCGCACTGGCAACTGTGGAGTCTCCCCCTTCCATCCAAGGCGCAACCCCCGCACTTGGCGGCCACAGGCCTGTCGCCTCCCTTGCCACAGGAGGAGGCCAGGAGAAATGTGCACATCTTGAACCCGTGCACACTGGTCGCTCTGGCACTGCTACTGCCACTGCCACTTTAGAGCCCACCGAGGATGGCAGACTAGCAGCGCACCGATGATCAGCTGGGAGGCGGGGAGGCAACTGACATCCGGGATGCGAAAGTGAGCCCCGGAAGAAGCATCCACAAGACCCAGCAAGTACAGGGGTGTTTCGCTCCCGCTCTGGAATATGGAGCAAGTCTCCATCCCCCGCCGTCGCCCTTAACTTCTCAGGCTAGGCGAGCAGTGACTGGGAGGGGAGAGTGAGGGGGAGGGCCAGCCAGTGGTGGGATCACCTGACAGGGAGCTGGAGCACAGAGGCAAAAGAGCCGCATGCTGCTCTGGAGCCGCCGTTGCCGACACCCAGTCTATGCAGTCCAATGATCCTCTTATATGAACCTGCTTCTTCACATTCTCCTCTAGGCACTATTCTAATTATATGTTTATAATGCTTGCATATACCGTATTTTTCGGACTATAAGATGCTCCGAAGTATAAGGCGCACCTAGCTTTTGGGGAGGAAAACAAGAAAAAAAATCTGCCTCTACCTCCCAGCAATTTGCCTTCTTGCAGCAAACAGCAAACAGCGTGGTCAGCTTCAGCACAGCCTGATTTAGCATGAGCAGCTGATTGGTGGTTGGATCTGCCTCCCGGAATACCTCCTATCAGCTGTTCCAGGCTGCGGGGATTGTCACTGTCTATTGGTGCTAGTGCTGCCCATCGCCGCTGCCACCTATCGCCGCCTCCACATGCCCCATTTTCAGCCTCCGCGTGCCCCATTTTCGGTCTCAGCGCGTCCCATTTTCGGCCTGTTCCAGGCAGCGGGGATTGCCACTGCCGCCTATCCCCGCCACCTGGAACAGGCCGAAAATGGGACACACGGAGGCCAAAAATGGGGCACGCAGAGGCCAAAAACAGGATGCGCGGAGGCCAAAAATGGGTTGCGTGGAGGTGGCGATAGGTGGCAGTGGGGATGGCTGGCAGCAATCCCCGCAGCCTGGAACAGCTGATCGGAGGTATTCCGGGAGGCTGATCCAACCGCCAATCAGCTGCTCGTGCTAAATCAGGCTGTGCTGAAGCTGACCACGCTGTTTGCTAAAAGGAGGCAAAGGGTGGCGGCTGGCAGGTGGGCAGGGCTTCAGCAACATTCACTGTATAAGATGCACAGACATTTCCACCCACTTTTTTTTGGGGGGGGGAGTGCGTCTTATACTCTGAAAAATCCGGTAATTTATATTTCAGGCATGAAAGTCAAGGCTCTTATTGAGTTTGTATCAGACAGGTTTGCTACCTAAAACAACAGGACATATATTATTCAGAATACAAATAACATAAAAAGAACACAAGATTTAACTTCATACAATCAGAGCCACTGGTAAACCAATCCAAAATCAGAAGGCAAATAAAAAAATGGAACATCAATAAATTCATTCAAAAACTAATATGAAATTCTGAAAAAATGGTACAAGCTGCTCCCAGTTAAACCAATGAGTATTCTACTTGTTGTATCTTTATCTCCTAGAATTCTTCCCTTTCCACTTAACTTGTCTTTTTTATCAATTTCTGGAAATATTCTCAACAAAATTCTGGGATTTTTTAATTTTAATTTTTTAAAATACTAGTAGACCCAGCAGACCCAGAAGTACTGTTGTATGAAAGATGCTTGAGACTGGTACTTTGGTTTATACATGCCGGTCCTTGTTCAATATTTTACAGATAATTAAGGTGATAGAAATGTTAAATGGAGTAAAGAATCTAATAGATTCAAAAAGTGGTGTCCATGACCAACAAATTGCCTACTTGTGATTTATTAGATCCAGTACTGCAGAATATATTTGCCACATTTTATAAAGACAAATAATGACAATGGACAACCTGGAACACATTTATCCAATTTGCCAAAAAATTACCATAGAAAGCTCAGAATCTACTCATTCATCTATCTATTGATGATTTCAGTATCTTTTACTTCTTTTAGCCAATAGAATTTGCATTAGCAACTGTTTCCAAGGTCAGCCTAATTTTTAAAATGACATATAATAACCGGTTCATCTTGCATTAATCATTTTGAGTTCCAAATTCTGTAATCTCATGTTCCTTGCTTAAATAATATTTTGTTCTCTTCTCAGATACATTGCTGCAGCCAAGGGGGCTACCACATACAAAATAATTTGGCATTAGAAGATTATGATATAGCCAAATACTATTTTGAAAGCTTTCTATGAAAATTAGTCAGCATGTTTTGCTGTTTAACTGACATTGCTAATCAACAGGGAAAGATAAATAGATGTTAAAACACAGATGTACAGCTGCTCACGATAAAATAGTTGTAATGCCACTTGTACTCTCTGTGAGCACTTCTTTTATAACTAATTTGTAAATATTTTGCTGCATGAATATAATTTTTGTCCATCAATATGCATAAATGAATATACCACAAGGAAAGATGTTATTTTCCTCTTTCTCAAACCATTTGGTATGTTCCATATTTATTATGTTCTTTTTTTCTAAGAATAATATATTGTAAGAGTTTTGGAACATAAAGTTTGCAGTCATTAATTAAGAAATACTTTAAAATGATTGAATTATTTACCGTATTTTTCGGACTATAAGACACTCCAGACTATAAGACACACATTAGCTTTAGAGGAGGAAAACAAGAAAAAAAATCTGCCTCTGCCTCCCAGCATCCATCCGCTATTCATCTGGCAAGCATCCTTGCAGCAAACAGAAAACAGCCTGGTCAGCTTCAGCACATTATTGCAACCCCAGCACGTGGCTTGTCAGGGCTCTGCTCCGTTGCACCCAAGACCAGTCACCTGAACTGCTGCCGCCACCGGGAAGCGCTGGAGCCTTCGCTGCAGAACAGCTGATTGGCGAATGGATTTGCCTCCCAGAATACAGCTGATCAGCTGTTCTAGGTGGCAGGGATTGCCGCCACCCATTCACCGCCGCAATGGCCCATTCGCCGCCGCTGCCCGTTCACCGCGACCTGTTTGCGGCCTATTCTCCGTGGCCTGTTTGGTGAATGGGCGGCGGCGATAAGCAGCGATGGGCAGCAGCGGCGGTGGCAATCCCCGCTGCCTAGAACAGCTGATCAGCACCACACCAACCCCCCTCCCCCACTGCAATATTCGCTCTATAAGACACACAGATATTTCCACCCAATTTTGGCGGGGGGGGGGAGTGCGTCTTATACTCCGAAAAATACAGTATTTTAAAATAAATCCCATTAATTTCATTGGGGGCTGACCTGGAAGATTAAATAGATTCATGCCATAATAAAGGACTAAAACATAAAGCTTAGCCTAAATTAAAACTACTATGGGGTGGAAAGTTGTATTAGCTGTCTCATTTACTAATAAAACAATTGAGATTCATTTATTTTTAATCTGCATGACCATTCTGGCTCAGCAACTAAACAACTTTTTTTTTCCTTTTGCAGTTCTTAGGTAATCTTTAACTGCTGTGATAATCTGGCTGCCCTAATTTGGCTGTCAAGGATGTCATCAAACATAAAGTCTCATCAGTTACATATATTTTCTCTTCACAGTCTTAGCTGAATGAGTCATTCATGTGATCATCCAGAAGGTAGGAACAGAAGAAGAAGATTTAAAAAATTCTACTAAAGCAATGTAACATTGGGGAACAATGCTATTAGACAGGATTTGAAAAAGCAAATGTTCACATATCCCAAGTATTTTTCAAGGAAAAATTCTGACTCTGCAAAATTGCCAGTTTCTGTTGAAAACTAAAAGGAACCTGTGTTAAGTACAGGTCTAGGAAAAATGAATTTCAATCTGAAAGCTACAAAGCTACATCTTCACACTGCACAAATCAGAGGTGGGTTCCTCCCGGTTCGGACCGGTTCTCCCGAACTGGTAGCGACCCGCTGGTGATGTCACGATGATGTCACCGATCTGGTATGGTCAGTGCCGGTCCGTGGGCACCGCCATCTTTTTTTTTTTGAATTTTTTAAATATTTTTTCTTCTGCACATGCGCAGAAGCCGAGTTTCCAGCACTGCGCATGCATCGCCATCTTGTTTTCGGCTTTTTATATTTTTTTATTTTTTTGGACTGCGCATGCACGCGCGCGAAGCGTGCGCCCATGAGGCGCGGCCACGCAGCACGGGAGGAAACGAACCGGCAGCGAGGTAAGTTAGAACCCACCCCTGAATCAAATGTTTATATATTTCTCTTTCAGTATTTTGCTTTCTTTGCATTGAGACAACTGTATTAAATGAGAAAAATATTAGCAATGTTTCAAGGCTAATTATATTCAGTTTCCAAAGGGGAAAAATGTTTCCATATTTTAACACATATCTAATGTGTTTATAATAAATAGGAAAGTGTATCAACTTTTGCTACTCTATTTCTGCCAACAAAACTAGGAAGGGAGGGGAGGGCAGAGGAGGGGAGGGCAGGACAGAACAACTTGTGCTCTTACACAATTATTTCTTTAGATTCTAATTTAGAAGATTTAATTCTTTAGGCTTGAAGACAGTAGATGGAAATTAGAATCTGCACAGGGATGGAATTTCCTCTAGACAGCAAATTTTTTTTCTCTTGGATTTAATAAAGAACTACCTGCCCAGAAAATATCTGTTCCTGTAAAAGATTTGAGAAAAGAAAAGGTAATAATACTATCAAAGTTGTCAAAGGCAAGACTACTTTTGTTAGAAACTTCTTTCTATAAACCTCATGCTTGCAGACATTAGCAGGGAGACAAGGGGAGACTAATAAACAAAAAGTGTGTCATAATGTTGTGACACAACCCCATACCTTTATACCTGCACTATGAGATGCACTCTGTGATTTTGAAACAGATGCTCTATCATTTCACCAAACCTTTGCTCATGCTAAAATGTTGCACAAGGGCTTACTTTATGTGAAAAAAATGGGAATTATTATTGTAAAACACAAAGAGATTACAGTGGGCTGACCAAAAACAGACATCTCACTGTAGTGTTGCTATATCTTTGGTTGTTACTACATGACTATATGCTTGAGGAGAATTTCAATTAAAATCGAAAAATACACTGGAAAATATTTATTAATCCAAGGGTATTTCATCTGTTCTACAGCACAAAAGTGTATTTAGAATAGAATAGAATAGAATAGAATAGAATAGAATAGAATAGAATAGAATAGAATAGAATAGAATAGAATAGAATAGAATAGAATAGAATAGGAATAAAAAATTTTATTGGAATGGAATGGAATGGAATGGAATAAATAGAATAAGAATAAAACAAGAATAGAACAGAAAGGATGTAGGGTCTCCTGCTTGGGAAGGGGGTTGGACTAGATGACCTCCATTCCAACTCTGTTAATCCAGAATAGTTTATTATCCAAGTGTGATTGGACACACAAAGAGTATTAGATATGTCAGCCACCTTGAGTTATTTATTAAAATAATAAAGGCAGAATTAAAAAGAAACATTAAAAAGACATACCTTTTCCATTGCCAGAAGGGTCAGCCATGGTGCTAATCATGATTTCGCCATTTCCCAGGCAATGTGAGGTGTGAGGATTTGCCAAGTTGCACTTCCAAG
>QLTV01001376.1:360908-373098 GCA_003457575.1 Thermophis baileyi | reverse complement strand
AATCACACTTGGCCAATAAAAAATTCTATTCTATTCTATTCTATTCTATTCTATTCTATTCTATTCTATTCTATTCTATTCTATTCTATTCTATTCTATTCTAAACTTTTATTTTCAATTCTATACGAGAATAATCAAGCTATGTGAGACTACCACTCTATAAAGCCTTAGTAAGACCACACCTAGAATACTGCATCCAGTTTTGGTCACCACACTATAAAAAAAGATGTTGAGACTTTAGAAAAAGTGCAGAGAAAACAACCAAGATTATTAGGGGACTGGAGGCTAAAACATACGATGAACAGTTGCAGGAACTGGGCATGGCTAGTCTAGTGAAGAGAAGGACCAGGGGAGACATGATAGCAGTGTTTCAATATTTGAGGGGCTGCCACATAGAGGAGGGGGTAAAGCTATTTTCCAAAGCACCTGAAGGCCAGACAAGGAATAATGGATGGAAACTGAACAAGGAAAGATTCAACCTGGAAATAAAGAGAAATTTTCTGACAGTGAGAACAATCAACCAATGGAACAGTTTGCCTTCAGAAGTTGTGGGAGCTTCATCACTGGAAGCTTTCAAGAAGAGACTGGACTGCCATCTATCAGAAATGGTGTAGGTCTCCTGCTTGGGCGGAGGGGTGTGTGGATTAAATGACCTACAAAGTCTCTTCCAACTGTGTTAATCTGTTACTTGCTATTTACTATTCTCTTTATCAAAGCCAGAGAGTTCAGGTGCTCATGGACTGATATTTTTAAACAAACTACCAAAATTGAAATTATATTAGCACATATTTTAGCTCTCTAAAAATAGCAGCAGTGTTAGGAAAATAACAAGGGATAGGAAGGAGTCAAACAATCCAAGGATGTATGAGCTTAGTTGATTCATGAAAAGCTGACTAATATCTGGAATAGAGATTTTAAACCTTAAATAACAGGAGTCTGAATTGTCTGCAATATTTTGGATTCTGCTTCTAGAATACTTTATTTGGTTTATATTTTAATATTAAGAAATACAGTAATACTTGTGCTTTGTGCAAAGTTATAGATTGTTTTAATGGCCTAAGTGACCCTGTTTCATACATAATGTTTAAGCATAGACTACAGAACTTAGATTCATACTTTATGCTAAGCCAAAATGAAACAATGCAGTTTGTGAACCTGCTATGAATATCATACAATGTAGCTTTTCTTTTTAAAAGCATCCAACAGGGTGTACTGAGAAAATTAAAATGCTGGAAATTTTACATGCTCTAGAGATCCATCAGCAAAAGATAGGTATCGAGGCAGATGAAATACTTAGACTAAATAAGCATGATGTAAGGAGATACAAGATCCCAAAAGAGAAACATGAAAGATTTACCAAAAAATCAATAACATTAAATTCATATTTTATTGCAGCTTCATATGCATAGCCCAGAACATATGAGAGTGCAAGGTGTTGTTTTTACTTGTTTTACTTCAATTTTTTTTAAAAAAATCATAACTTACGGATTAACATCATTTTTAATCCAAAATGCTCCCTATATTACCTTTAACCTCCCAAAATCAAAATCTGGCAAGATTTTGGTGATCACACCATAACTTCTCTACTTAGAACCCAAATCATGAGATTTTTTAAAAGTTACTTTAATTTTCATTTTGGAAGATAAATCTATATGTCTATGGCCACAATGTTGTCTACCCTTAAATAAGTTTAGAAAAAATATCAAATAGGATACAACATCTTTAAAATACAGGAATTTGTAAAAAGAAAGGGGAGAGTTACACAATTGTATATAATATTCATAAATGAAGGCACTTGCTACCAGATTCTTAGGAAAAATTCTACTGGACTCAAAAAACTCAAGTTTTCTCAAAAAAGCCCAGGATTAAGCCAGCTCTTTTCATATTTTTATCATGAATCATAAAAGTAAAAAAAAGATATAGGTAGCTGGATGGAGGGGAATATACACCAAACTTTTATACAAAGATTTCACAAGGCCCAGGTCACTGTCATCCTATTTTGAACCTTCCTGAATCTAAATGGCTCTTTTTGAGTTCAATTCAGACTTCTTACCACAACTGAAGATATTTAAATACTGTTATTATGAACAGCAGACTTACAATCATTAGGACACAAATTCTCATTTATGATCATTTGGGTAATATTATAAACATGTTAATCCCATAAAGTCTTCATTGCTATGGTGGCAGCATTCTTCTTCTCTGGACTGAAGAAATCAGGTAATCCTCAATGGATGATCACCACTTGGACCAAAGCTTCTACCACTAAGCGATATAGTCATCAAATGAGTTGTGCTCAATCTTTCAACTTTTTTTGCCATGTCATAAAGTGTATCACTAATTAAATGAATCACATGGCCATTAAGCTTCCCCCATCAACCTTGCTTAATCAGAAGTCCCCTGGGAAGGTCACAAATGGTGAGCCCAGAATGTTGCAACTATCATAAATACATGCCAGTTGCCAAGCTGGATATTTTGTTCATATGCAGATGGAGTGAGGACATAAGTGTGAGGATGCATCATAAACCACTTTTTTCAGCACTGTGGTAACTTTGAACATTCATTCAACAAAAGGTCTTAAAAACTACCTATACATACAATAAACTTGGGAGTCCCTTGGGAGTTGGGCGGCATACAAATTTAATAAATAAATAAATTTAATAAATAAAACCTTTAAGCTGGTGAAAAATTAATATGTGACAAAAACTATTCAAAATATGTTTATTATTATTCAATCATTGACAGCGGTGGGTTGCTCCCGGTTCGGCCCAGTTCTTAGAACCGGTAGCGGCAGTGGCAGGAGGCTGTAGTAAAGGGTTTTAGAACCCACTACTGATCATTGAGTAAATCTTTACCTGAGATGAAAGCAGATTGCAATCCAAGTGCATTCCTTTCCCTGTTTTATGTCGTTGAAGAAGTGCAGCCATAATTGCTCCATATGCATATAATCCTGTAGCAAGATCAGTCATAGCTACTCCTGGCCTAACTGGCTCACCACCCTAGAAAGAAAATATCAGGATGACAAAACTGATGTATCATACCTCTTTCACTCCCAAAATGTTTTCTTCTTTAAGTTACAAATCAGACAACACTACTTACACCATGCAACTATGAAATGTCTTTAGAAGCAAGATTCACATTCTATGATATGAGCAATTATATACATTTGCTAAATTAATTAATTAATTAAGCTAGCTGTTTAACCATTTCAGTAACTTAAAATAGTTCAAAAAATCTGAAGTGAGCTGAATAAATCACTGTATTATGAAGGGTAATTCTCAGTATAGATGCACCAGCTGTTGAGATGGTATCTTTGTTTAGATAAACAATAATATCTGTTTAGGCAAAGAAAAGCATGCATTATCTGATTCACATTTCAAGATTCCAGAAGCAACCATCAAAGTTACATAATATTCCTTCTCTAACTGGATATTTGCAGGGGGGGGGGAATCATCTATATTTTTAGTCAATTTAGAATACGAATGAGGAAGGATCAGGAAATATTAAGCATGCATTCTCTTCTCTGTCTCTGTTGCATTTAAAAAAGAATGTCTATTTTTGCACTCCAGAACTGTTTCTCTTCTGGGAACGGGAGAAGAAACTTCTGCAAAAAACAATATATTTAAGATTAAGAAGAACCATGGTGGCGCAGTGGTTAGAATGCAGTATTGCAGGCTACTTCTGCTGACTGCTGATTGCCAGCAATTCGGCAGTTCAATCCTTACTGGCTCAAGGTTGACTCAGTCTTCCAACCTTCCGAGGTTGGTAAAATGGGAACCCAGATTTTGGGTGCAATAGGTTGACTCTGTAAACCATTTAGAGAGGGCTGTAAAGCACTATGAAGTGGTATATAAGTCTAAGTGCTACTGCTATTACTATTTATTTGGATTTTTCATTTATTTCATATTCTTTGGATTATCAAATCTGTTACACTATGGATTTATAATAGCTTTTTTTTAATATTAGCCAACCCAGAATATCTCAATTCATTGCAGAGGAAAACTAGACTAGAGATGAGATCACATATTTGGCTACTTGGGACTCTATGATATTTTTTTCATTGGAAGGTATTGCAAAGTATAGATATCAGCACAGAAAACCATATTGTCTGGCTTCACCATCCTTCATCAATCAGTCTGAGCATTCAACATGATGCTAAATCAGTTCACATGAAAAAATAAGAACCTGTTGTATGTGCCACTTGACATGCTGGACCAGAAATAAATATAAGGGCTCCAAGGCTGATATCAGCATTAGAATCTGTCTAAAGATGCCAGGTGCTGACATCAGTCTCCAAGCACAAGTATTATGCAAGCTTCAGCACAATTGCAAAAGGTTAGGCTTTCTTGTCATATTCTCAAACTTCGTTAAATTTTACAGTGATGTGCTTGTGAATATATTGATTTGAATAATAATGCTCTGCTTAAATCATCTGCAATTCATATTTCAGTAGGTTAGAAACAGCATTCAAATCACATAGAATACTTTCTTCAATGGGATATTTGCAGGAAAAATCTCTTAAATCATAATTATTTGCTTATATTGGATAGCACATAACAACAAATAGAGTTTATAAACCCTATGTCTATAATGAGAAGATGTTAAGATAGCAGAATGATGCAAAAAAAAATAAACAATAAAAAGGCATTGAATATATCTGCATGGTTTCAATCCTGAGAGTCAGTCCCACTGAAAATATGGATTACTTCTAAGCAAGCGTATATAAAATTGCACAGTAAATGAAGCATATTGTTTCAAGGTTCATTAGACATCAGAACCATGAGATTAAACCAAATAGAGTGCAGAAAAGGCTGCTTGTACTTAATGCCATCATCTGACACCCAACTCATTATCTGTCAGTTCAGAAGCCAATTTCTTATTAATTTCAGCCCTCTCTGCTAATTTAGGATTATTGAAAATTGCTTCCAGCATTCAGGCACATTTGGGATGCATTCCTGACTTATTCTAAAGGACCAAGTGTCAGACAAAAGAATGTGCTTCAGTTATAGTGGCTATAATAATTAAGCAAAAGTAATAATCCATTAAAATGATGCTATATAAATATTTGAAACCATATAAATTAATACTGAATTAACCACTTAATGATAATAATCTTATGTAATAGAATTATACTTCTGTAACTTTAAGAAATTGAAAAATTGGGGTGGGGGAATGGAACAGATTTGGATACTGTTAGTAATTTTGTCTTGGATTTATTCTCTAAATGTGCCACCATTTCTCTTACTCAGGCAATATGAGCTCTACTGCTTTGGCTTTAATCTTTATCCAAATGTGTTGGCTAGAGATCAAAGCTTTGCAGGCAAATATATATCTAAATGAAATGCCATGTGCAACATATACACATACACATCCATCACATCATTCCTTTCAGGATAAGCAATGTTATACAAAGCACAAAAATAGAGTAATAGTAAACCAAATAAATTAAAGGCATCTGATAATAAAAGGAAACATACTAAAATTACTTTTCACCTATACCCATGATGGTGAACCTATGGCACGCGTGCCAAAGGTGGCAAGCAGAGCCCTCTCTACTGGCATGCACGCTGTCGCCCCAGGTCAGATCTCCATAGCTTTTCTTTCGTGAGCTTCTGTTTCCCTGCAAACGACGAAAGAGAAGCTAACGAAAGAAAAAGATCTTACTTCTTGCCGCGCTGCCGGTGTTGGGATGCCCCACCTTCCACCGGCCAGCTGGTCTTCGGGTCTCTGCTGCGCATGTGCGCATGTCCGTGCATGTGCACGTGCATGCATGCACATATGCGCATTCGTGCACATTCACACACACACACACCTTTCAGTTTGGGCATGCGCACGCGGTTTGGGCACTCAGTGTCTAAAAAGTTCGCCATCACTGACCTACACCATTAACTGAATTTTTCTGCCATTGCAAATAGCTTTGCCCGCCACATCCATATAGTTTCATACACTTTTTCTTTTCTTTTGTAAACTTCTCACTTTTCTTTTCAAAGATCCTTTAACGCCATCCAACCACAACATTCTTCATTTCCCCTTCTTTCCAACAGATTAACTGTTACTTGATATATTTGTATATGAGAATATTCATTATTCAAGTATTATTCAATATTTCTCTCAAACATTCATCATACACAATCAAATCTATCATTCTTCTACCAAGTGTAAATAAGAATAATCTTATTCTTTAATTGTGTATATGAAACAAATTTATTTCTAAACACCAATCATGTCATCATTTATTCTTGAAAGTCTGAATGATCTAGTTACTTGTTTGGTAATATCATCCCATTCCCACTCATCCATTCATGTCACTAACTGACTAGAGCTGTGATGGTGAACCTATGGCACACGTGCCAGAAGTGGCACGCAGAGCCATCTCTCAGGGCACGTGAGCTGTTGCCCATTGCTCTCCGGGCATGTGAGCCGTCACCTGCGCAGCCCCGCCACCCCAGAAGAGCAGCAGCAGCAGCGGCAGCCGCAGGGAGAGGGGCAGGAGCAACCGGCCGGCCCCCGCAGCCGCTCCCCCGCTGGCGAGCTGGACCCTTGGCGGCGTCTCCATTCATGAGGAGCTGTGCTCTCCTCCGGCCCTCCTGGGGCAGCTCGCCTCCCCAACGGCAACTCCTCCTCCTCCAGCATCCCGGCCAGAAGCAGCAGCGCAAAAACTGCTGCCGCCCCCTCACCCCTCGCCCCCAGTGGCGGCAGGAGCAGCGGGCGGGGCGGCAGACCACCCAGCCAGCAAATGCTGCCCCGCTGCTCCATGTGCCCGAGCCGGCCAGGTGTTCTGGACTGCAGACGTGCGTCGGTGCCGTGGGCTGGAGGGCTGGGGCCGCGCAAGAAGGAAGGAACGTCTGTCCGGCGCCGAGGTAAGAGGTACAGGAGAGGAGGGGGAGGACGGCAATAGATAGATATGAAAGGGAAGGGGCAAGAACAAGAGCTCAGACAGAGACAAGGAAAGGAGGCCCAAAAGAACTATCAAAGTGAAAAAAGAGATGAAGGAGAAATAAACTTGATATCATTGAACATAAATGGATTGAACTCCCCTATTAAAAGAAAGAAAATATTATTCAGACTTTTAAAGCAGAACCCAGATATCACATGTCTTCAGGAAGTTCATATTAAAAGAGAACAAGGCACTATTCTGGAATATTCAAAATTAGGTAAATTATATTCGGCTCTGTCAACAGTAAAAAAAAGAGGGGTGGCAGTATACATTAAAAAATGGTTAAATCCAAAACATATATATACCGATGAAGATGGCAGAATATTAATAGAGAAAGAAAACGAGATGGTAGACAAGAGAAAAGTTTATAAAAGTAATAACAAGAAAAAGACAAGGCGACAACTGCCGGGATCATTCGATGAAATTAGACAAGAACTTAATTTGGTGGATTGATGGCGTCATTTAAATCAGGATAGTAGGCAATACACATTTTTCTCTCACCCACACAAAACTTGGTCTAGGATCGATATGGCCTGGATGAATCTGGAACTAATTAACGAATTAGCAGAATTAGAAATAGTACCAAATGCCTGGGCGGATTATAACCCGTTGATAATAAAATGGAAAAGGCGAAATAAGAGAAAGAAAACGAGATGGTCATTAGACCAAAGGATAGTAAAGGAAAAGAATTACATACAAATGATGGAGAAAGAATTAAAATATTTTTTTAAGGTTAACACCAAGGAGCAAACTTCGGCACAAAATCTGTGGGATACTACAAAGGCTTATATTAGAGGGTTAATGATAGCTTATCTAGCAAAACGTAACAAAGAGAAGAAGAATAAACAAGAGATATTATATACAAAACTTAAAGAATTAGAGAATAACTTGCAGAAAGACCCAAAAGATAGTAAAGCCAAGGAGGAATTAACTATAACCAAACATAAAATTAATCTGACAACCCAAGAGGAAATGGCAATAGTGAAGTAATAGTGATAGTCAAAACAAAAATAGTAATATTGTAAAGTGTAAATATTTATGAAAACACTACGAAAAAGCTGTAAAAGTGATTACATGTCACTATGTTTGTGTTTGTCTTATGTGTTTTTTGTATGTTTTTTTTATATGTTGTTTTTAAAGGAAAAAAACCTAATAAAGATTATTTTAAAAAAAAAAGGAAAGCTGATACTAACTCTCAAATTGTGGTTATATGATGTCATGCTTAAGAACTGCACATGGTTCATTGTAAGTCAGGCATGTTCACATGTTTCACCTAATGACAACATCACTTAACAAAAGTTGCCAGTGCAAATTGCAATCATTACATGAGCAGTAACTACAGTATGTCACAGAAGTGAGTACACCCCCTCACATTTTGTAAATATTTAAGTATATCTTTTCATGTGACAAGACTGAAGAAATGACACTTGGCTACAATGTAAAGTAGGGAGCATACAGCTTGTATAACAGTGTAAATGTGCTGTTCCCTCAAAATAACGCAACACACATCCATTAATGTCTAAACTGCTGGCAACAAAAGTGAGTACACCCCTAAGTGATAATGTCCAAATGGGGCCCAAGTAACCGTTTTCCCTCCCTGGTGTCATGTGACTTGTTAGTGGTACAAGGTCTCAGATGTGAAGGGGGAGCAGGTGTGTTAAAATTGGTGTTATCGCTCTCACTCTCTCATATTGGTCACTGGCAGTTCAACATGGCACCTCATGGCAATTAACTCTCTGAGGATCTGAAAAAACGAATTATTGCTCTACATAAAGATGGCCTAGGCTATAAGAAGATTGCCAAGGCCCTGAAACTGAGCTGCAGCACGGTGGCCAAGACCATACAGCAGTTTAACAGGACAGGTTCCACTCAGAACAGGCCTCGCCATGGTCGACCAAAGAAGTTGAGTGCCCGTGCTCAGCGTAATATCCAGAGGTTGGCTTTGGGAAACAGACGTATGAGTGTTGCCAGCATTGCTGCAGAGGTTGAAGGGGTGGGGGGTCAGCCTATCAATGCTCAGACCATACGCTGCACGATGCATCAAATTGGTCTGCAGGGCTGTCATCCCAGAAGGAAGTCTCTTCTAAAGATGGTGCACAAGAAAGCCCGCAAACAGTTTCCTGCAGACAAGCACACTAAGGACATTGTGGTCCGATGAGACCAAGATAAACTTATTTGGTTCAGATGGTGTCAAGCGTGTGTGGCAGCAACCAGGTGAGGAGTACAAAGAGGGGTTGTATATTTAATACTACATGTGTTGACAGCAGCAAGAATTGTATTTGCACAATCTTGGAAAAATGAGGAAATTCCTACAGATGAAAACATAATTAAAAAAATATTAGACTATGCGGAAATGGATAGGTTAACATTAAAGATAAAGGATAAAGAAGATACAGAATATTTTTAACATGGGATTTGTTTTACCAATGGTTAGACAATAGAGGTAGAAATTAGAAGTTGGAAGAACACCACTATATACAAGTAAATATTGTTACTATTATTGATATTATGTATAAGTAAATTGACCCAGACAATACACTGTTTATTAAGCACTAATCTATGTTAAAGAAAAATGTACAAATATTTTTTTTAAAATGTCATAAAAATGAGTCCAATTCATGTTACGACAGTTTTGGCATACAACCCTAATGGGCATACTGCATTTAGAAGTGTATTGTTTTTACTGTCTCATGTTCTTATTCATTGATAATTTTATTTTTCTTCTGTTAGAAATAGGTAGTGAATATACTGTATGCTGTCATAAATTAATTTCAAACTGGCTAACAAATATAGTTTGCTCTGTATATGGAGAAAATTCAGGAATCATATGATTATAGGAACAAGTTGGCAATAATTCTTATGGCTAAGAAAGCTTTTTTTTCTTAGTATCAAAATCTCACAGATTGCTGATAATCTGAAAGCAATTCAATAATTACAACTTCTCATGTAATTGAAACAATCTGAGGTCATTTGTACTTATATATTTACTGTATGTTCTTTCTGCTGATTTTTATTTCCTAACTTTATTAATTCTGCTCATTACTACATGCCTTATATGTACCAGTGAAGTTTTCAATTTTAACAGGATTTTATTTTACTTACAGAAACATACCTCAGGTCCTGTGATATGCAAGAGTCCAGAAACAGCAGCTGCAACTGAGTCATAACCTGCTTGTTGAAATTTTGGACCAGTCTGACCATAGCCTTAAAAAATGGGGGGGGGGGGAAATGAGAGAATGTAAACATACTAGCAGCGAACTCTGACGCAACTAAATAGAAGCATTATGCTATCTCAATTACAAATATTCAGAACTGCAGGTGATTTATATGATTCTTCTGGGCTAGGAAGAGTCCTAGAATCATCCCACAAGATCCTCCATACAGCAATGGTCTGCAAGTAGCTTCAGGAGCTATGCTTCGAAGCAGCTGGTGAGCCAACAGCTTGGAGGGCAGGGCTGCAATCACTTTATCATTGGAAAAATAGCCGCTTTGGAATTTATTTCTCAAACATATAGTTGTGCCTTTCATTTCTTAATCAATTTATGAGACTATTATCTTTACTAGCTAAACGATTAAAGTCCTTCTTTCATCATAGCCTGTTACTCTTTTTTAAAGCTCTGTGCCATTTTTGTTTATTGTTAAAGGAAAAAGATTACTAGAAGTGTGGAATATTTCTTCTTCTTAATTTTGATGGAGAAGTATAAGGATACAAAGTAGTGATTCAATTTCATTATCACTATAAAGTGTAGCTCTGGATTGCTTTGTTATGGATGGTTGAAATGCCCTGATTTTTATGAATTCTGGCAAGAAAAACAATAAATAAATAATTAAATTAAATATATATTTTGACCATTAGAGGGAGCTATGAAGATGCGTAAACCTAGCTCGAGTTTATTATTAGGGAAGCCTTTGAAAAGTCTCTATAAAATAAAATAACTGATTTTGTAAACCAGATTGGTACTAAAGATATAGATGGTATAGATGGTATAAAAATCAAGAGGTGCAATTAGACAAAAGACAAAAAGAACAACTATAAGAAGTGGAAAGAGGGGGAAATAACTAAGGCAGAATATCAGCAAATAGCCCAAGCCTGCAAAGATGAAGTAAGGAAAGCTAAAGCTCAAAATGAACTAAGGCTTGCGACAAAAGTAAAATATAACAAACAAACGAAAAAAAGTTTCTTTCGACATGTTAAAAACAATAAAAAAAAGTCAGGGAAACAATTGGTCCATTAATGGGAGAAAGTGACAAAAAGGTGACAAGCAATAGGGAATAAGCAGAACTGCTTAACTCGTTTTTTGCATCCATCTGTACACAAAAGGAAAAAACAGTCCAACCTATCAAAAACAGTACCATAAAAACCAGATTAGGAATGCAAGTTAAAATAGGCAAGAAAATGGTAAGTGAGCACCTGCCCATCTTAGACGAGTTCAAATCACCAGGACCAGATGGATTACACCTCAAGGTTCTGCCACAACTGGCGGACATGATCTCAGAACCATTGAACTATATCTTTCAAAGATCCTGGAGCACTGGGACATTACCAGAGGACTTGAAAAGAGCTGATGTAGTTCCCATCTTCAAAAAAAATGGAAAAAAATAGATCCAGGAAACTACAGACCTATCAGCCTGACCTGAATACCTGGGAAAATTCTGGAAAAGATAATCGAACAACGAATTAGTGAACACCTAGAGGTCATAATCAAAAAGCCAACATGGGTTTGTCAAAAAAGATCATGCCAGACTAATCTTATTGCATTCTTTGACAAAGTGACAAAATTAGTGGACCAGAGGAATGCTGTGGATATAATTTACTTGGACTTCAGTAAGGCATTTGATAAAGTAGACCACAACCTACTACTTGATAAAATGTTAGTTAGACAGCATCACCACCAGATGGATTCATAACTGGCTGACCAATCGCAGGAGTCCTCAATGGAACAGCATCTACATGGAGGGAAGTATGTAGTGGGGTACCCCAAGGCTCTGTTTTAGGCCCAGTACTCTTCAACGTCTTCATCAATGACTTGGACGAGGGGATAGATGGGGAACTCATCAAAATTGCAGATAACACCAAGCTGGCAGGAATAACCAACACTCTAGAAGATAGGCATTAAGATACAGAAGGATATTGAAAGACTTGAACATTGGGCGCTATCTAACAAAATGAAATTCAATGGTGAAAAAAGTAAGGTTCTACATTTAGGCACGAAAAACAAAATGCACAGGTACAGTATATGTGGTACGTTGCCC
>QLTV01001376.1:337862-352473 GCA_003457575.1 Thermophis baileyi | reverse complement strand
TATCTGAGGCGGGAGGGAGTTTTGCTCCCGGACAACTGTGTGTCAAAGGATTGGACTTTGAGATACCAAATCAGTGGCAGGATTCAGAGGCTGCTTCTTTCTTGGCAAAGCACCTGCCTTTCCTCCTTCCTCCGGCAAGCAACCCTTTCTCTCGGCAGGGGGGGGAGAGTGCACGTAAGATACAGCACCAGGACAAGGAACCTCTTGGCTGCACACAACAAATCTTTCTCTCCTTTCGCTCCAAGAGGCTGCGCCGGCGCGACGAGTCTCACAAAGACTCATTTCTTGCGGAGTTTTGAAGAGAGAAAGATTTCTTGCGTGCAGCATGCAGCCAAAAGATTCCTTGTCCTGGTGCTGTGTCTTACGTGCACTCTCCCCCCCGCCCCGCCGAGAAAGTCTTCTGGAGTCTTTCTGCTCTCTGGGCTTGATCGCAACCATTCCTGGCTTTGGAGTTGATTTATCCACGCCTTCCCTTAGTGGGTGACTCCTCAGCTCGCCCCCCATCCCATTCCACCCTGTAGAGTACCCGCCTGTGTATGCAGGGTACGTTTAGAAGAGACAAGGAAGTGCGTGCCCGGCTGCTTCTTCTGCTGAGCCCGGCTAGAAGTTTGGCTGTCAGCTTGGCTTCCTCAGGCAGCCCGCGAGAGTTTCCTCCCCCTCCCTCTTCACTCGAGAGCCGGAGGCAGGGGAGGGTCAGTCTCCTTACACAGTTGCCTGCCCTCCGCTGTTTTCATCAAGTGTGTGTGTGTGAGAGAGAGACAGAGAGAAAGAGAAATGGTAGAGAGAGAGAGAGAGAGAGAGAGAGAGAGAGATCCGATCCAACCTCGGAGAGTTACCATATACCAGAGCTGGCGGCGGTGTGCTCTGTCTCTCTCTCTCTCTCTCTCACACACACACACACAGAGAGACCAGACATTTGATCGCTTGAAAGGGACAGGCTGTGTGTTGTGTCCTAGCATGGCACGCCCTATGGAAAATGATGCACACACATACTTTGTCAATAATATTCTTTAGTATTAATAAACTCCTTAGTAACTAGAGGTTAAAAATCATTAAAGCATAAGAAAGTCCGGCGTGCCAAAAAATCCAGTAGAAAGCTGGCCAGAAGTCAAACCCCCAAAGTAAATAGCCACTTAGGTCCTCTGTTATCAGTGACTCACTGACGTTGGCAAAAAGCCCGGGATGAATTAGTCAACAAAAGGAGAATCCAGAATTTCCAAGCCGTAGAAGTCTCAAGAACAGCAAGAATGTAAAACGTTGTTTCCAGCAGTCGGCTTCAGCGTGCTGAAGCCTTAAATAGCCTTAGGGCGTGGCCAATCAGCCTGCAGATTTACTCACAAGGAGACCTACTTCTACAGAGCCACTCCTGCCTGCTAACTGCCCTGCGTGAGACCTCCTCCTGCATAGCCACTCCTGCCTGCTAACTGCCCTGCGTGCCCTAGCATCAAGCAGAGGCTCCTCCTCTTCTCCTGAGTCACTCAGCTCCCACTGAGGAGGTGCAGAAGGCCCTGGTTGGCTGTCATCCTCTGGCACTGAGTCCCCCTCGCTCTCTGACTCAGGCGCCGGGTGCACGGGCCGATGGTACCGTGCCACAACCGCCTCATCGTCCTCGGGATCCCTGAGCACCGGCACGGGACGCTGGCGGGCCACAACACTGTGCTTTGCTTCTATCGTAAGCATGTACTTCCCACAATCGCCTGTCCTTTTCTCAAGCAGCAGCAGCCGGGTAGAGGGGGGGGGATTCTGACGGGCTGCATGGCTTTCTGCCTCATTGTAGCAGGAGCCTAAGCAACACCCGCGGAGCGCAAGCCGTGGTCGCCGCTTGCTCCATAGCCACAAGGTGAGCTGCAGAACAGAGGGGCTCTTGGCTGCAAGGTTGCCTAGTGCTGTGGGCAGAGCTGGGGCTAGAGTGCGCTGGAAATATCTCCAGGTGCCCGGAGAGACAGAACTTCCGGCCCTCGCTGGATCAGCTGATCCGCGGGCTGAGGTTAAGGGGCCAGCAACGATGAGGTGATCGCACTCGCCGCCTCCTGCACCTTAAAAAAAAAGACCCCCAAAAATAAGGCCAAGGCCATATTTCGGGGGTCAAAGGAAAATAAGACCCTGTCTTATTTTCGGGGAAACATGGTATTGCAAATCATTCTCACCTTTGAGTCTTATATCTCTATTTGTACTTGTACAGTTTAGATAAAGAAGACACATATGTTCTAGCACTGCCAACGAGAGAGGGAGCAAATGATTGCATACTAGAAATGTTTCCCATAAAAATATCTTTGCACAGGATCAAATGTCTGATTTCCTTCCTTATAGATAAGATACAGCATCAGATCACTCTAGATGTTAACTAGAATTGATATCTTATTTAATATCTCTGATTATTGAATGGATGGCTCTCATCATTAGGAAATTGGACTGATGGTCAGCAGGTTGACATTTAAGATCCAGTTGCTGCCGCACGGCAGAGTAAGCCCCCGTCATTCGTTACAGCACCTGCTATAAAAGTTCAGCACCTAAAAGTTCGAAAGTGGGTGAACACAAGAAGATAGATGAGTACCACTTCAATGGGCAGCTTAACAGGGACACAAAAGGAGTCCCCAACTGGGCATCCCCCAGGCAACAGTAATGTCACCAGCTAATCCCTTCAACCTGGAAACGCTTTGATGTTCCTGACACAACTGTAATAGTAGTAGTAATACATCTGGCAGAAGGTCAACTATCTGAAATTATGGCCAAGTCACTGATAAAAAGTGCTACCAAGCCATCTACAATTGTTATTGTTTATATTTTATGACCCTTACAAAAAAAAAGTATAAAGCTGAAGGAAGGTGGTCTGCATAACATTTCTTAGTATTTATTGAATAAAATCTTTTTTTTGGGGGGGGGGAGTTTTATTCTGATTTGAGCCTCTTCCCTCTGAATCCTAAGAAACCTATTGGGGACTGTTATACAGCATCAGGTTGTCCACTTCTCTTCTGGTGAAATGAAGTATCTTTCATTTTCATCTCCATTCCTTCCTTTATCAATTACCATATTTTTCGGAGTATAAGTTGCACTTTTTTCCCCCTAAAAGAGGGTGGAAATGTTGGTGCGTCTTATACACCGAATACAGCCATTTTTGGCCTCCCAAAGCCCCGCCCCACGTGAAAACGGGTGCGCAGAGGGTTTGGGAGGTCTGCAGAGTGCTCCTGGGGGCTGGGGGAGGGCAAAAACACCCATTTTTGCAAAAAATGGGTGAAAAATGGCCCGTTTTTCACAAAAACGGGGTGTGCAGAGGGTTTGGGAGGTCTGCAGAGTGCTCCTGGGGGTTGGGGGAGGGCAAAAACTTTTTTTTTCTTATTTACCTCTTCGAAATCTTGGTGCATCTTATACACCGGTGCGTCTTATAGTCCGAAAAATATAGTAAGTGCCCAAATCACAAATACCTTTTCAGCTCAAATACCTGACCATGACATTTTAAACTATCCCTGTAAACTTGTATTTTTTTTACTTCATAGTCTCATTTTGGTACAGAATCCTCTTCCCTCTTCTTTCTTTCCCATTCCATTTGCTTTTCATCATTTAGTTTGAAAATCTCTTTTCATCACAATAAACTACTATTAGCTCTCTTGGGCATTCAATGAATATAGATACTTAACAAAGAACCCCTTGTTTCAGCTTCCTTTACATTCAGGTATTGATTGTGCTGTAAAAAAAATTCCTAACTTCATAAATACAGCATCAGAACAGCTCCTTCTTCTGACAGTTGGACACTGCTGAAAAGCTCTTTGGGAAGCTTTGCACACCAAAGAGATAATTTTTAGTATAAAAATCTAGGCAAGCTCAGTATAAATTCATAATAAGCACAATCTGTTACCTCCTTCACCTTCCACAATAATCCTTTAATCATCCATTGTTAGCTGTTGCTCCCTGAACCTTGGGCATTGGCATTCTCACACAATGCAGTAGCTAGTGCAATGTTACCAAAAGTAAATTGTAAAATAACTTTTTGAAAAGAGACGAATGTATTTGCTATTCCATATACAGGTAGTCCTTGACTTACAACAGTTCATTGAATGACCATTCAAAGTTACAAAGGCACTGAAAAAAGTGACTTATGACCAGTTTTCACATATGCAGCATCCCCATGGTCATGTGATTTGCATTCAGATGCTTGACAACTGGTTCATATTTATGACGATTGGAATGTCCCAGGGTCATGTGATCACCTTTTGTGACCTTCTGGCAAGCAAAGTCAATGGGAAAGCCAGATTCACTTAACAACAGTGTTACTAATTTAACAACTGCAGTGATTCACTTAACAAATGTGGCAAGTAAAGTAATAAAATGGAGCAAAACTCACTTATCAAATTTCTCATTTAGTAACAAATTTTGGGCTCAATTGTGGTCATATGTCGAGGACTACCTGTATTATAGAAATAAGATAAGCCATCTGAGAGAAGGCCAACATATAGATAGAATCAAAGTATTTCAGGTCTACAAAGAAAAGAATTGAAAATATATAGAACCAATAAATATAACTGAATGATATGGAAAATTTTCATGAACTTCAAAAGCAGCTCAAAATTGCCAAGCAGGCCCTATAGAACTTCTTGCACTTATGCAATGAATCCGGTCATTCAAATTAAAAAAAAAAATCCTTCAGGCTGGCATAAGGTCCTGGAATAAACAGAATCTTTGGGACATATAAACAGCAGCTAGGCTAGATTTTTTGGTATCCAACATGTATATCGCAGAATTGCACAGATTGTGCAATGCAAGATGAGCAATTGTAGCTGAAATTATTACCGTTTCCCCCAAAATAAGACATCCCCTGATAATAAGCCCAATAGGGCTTTTGAGTGCATGGCAATAAGGCCAAGTGCTTATTTCAGGGTTCAAAAAAATATAAGACAGGGTCTTATTTTCAGGGAAACACGGGTAATACGTATTTTGTATATATGGAGAGGAAAGCAGACAGACTACATTACGTAATGTCATATTGATGATGATACATGATGATGATAGATTTGTTTTAAGACAAAAAAACAAATGTATTTTCATATATAGATGAGTTCTTTTGGTTGGCACCAGGTTAATAAAGCACCAAAGAGGACCACATTAAAAAGAAGGGAATGGAATATAAAACACATAGGAATCAAAGTTAGTGGTGGAAAATAAAAGCACTGAGCAATATCCTGGCTTTGTTCAGTCATTGCAAGGCTTTGATGTCATAATGTTATCTGGTGATCAACAAAGTTGAGATTCCTAATGGGCCATCGAGCCCAAAAAGTATAGAATCAACACAGTAAAACTTACAGATGAATTTAATTAAAGCTCCTTGTGGATTGCCCAGGATCAGTAGAAATACATCGATTTACAAACTAAGTATATACAAATATTTAAGCATTTGGGCCAAAGGAGAAAAAGTGACAATCAAAATTGTTCATGAATTGGTATTCAAGCAATTTAAAATTATTTTTCTTTCTTTATAAATAAATAAATTCCTTTGCAATATGTGCATTATTTCTTTGGAATTTAAAAAATTTATTACACAAACAAGAGAATATTCATTTAAATGAAAAATGTTAAGGAGACAATTGTTCAACTTATACAAAGTGAAATATTACATGGAGGCCATTAGTCACCCATATAATGGCTTAGGATGAATGCTGTCAAGTTACAAGCCAAACTGAGGCTGTAAGCTCTCTTGAGTCACTTACATGAGCAATCTAATTTGTATGAACAAGGATTCTCCCATTATAGCATCAGTCCTACAGAAAGTCTTTAATATTCCCATGAAGCAAGATGCTAAATATCTAAAAATATCATATTATAACTATATGAACAATCTGTTATAAGTATAATAAGAATTTGGTCTATAATCATACTTTAAAAATAGCTTATAGTTTAAAACTTATTTATATTTCCCTGATCTTTCCTGCATTTGCCATTCTGGGAATAAGAAATGGAATATCATTTCACTTTTCATAACAAGAATGAAAAATAAAAGGAGCATATAAAATACCAAAGAAAATAAAGCTAATGACAGAATACTGTACCACTGAAGTCAAAATACCTGTTATTGAGCAGTAAATAATATGAGGAGCAACTTTGTTGATGTCATCATAACCCAGACCCATTCCAGCCAGTTTTCCAGGGACATAGTTTTCCACAAGGATATCACAGACAGCTGCTAGCTAAAATTTAAAGTGGAAATGAATCAGACTCTTAACAAATTTCCAAACATTCAGCAACAACAAAAAACCATAAATATAATTTAAAATTTCAGTAAACAAGACAATTTTAACATATCTGTGTTCTATAGAGTCCAATTATATAGCAGATATGGCAAGTGCTTTAGAGATGAATTTTCTAGTAAAGTATTCAAATTGGTCATTGGTTAATCATTATTCACAGTGAAATGACAGCATAATTGTTTTTCAGCAGTAGAAAATGGATCTGAATTAACCACAGAATGATTCAGATAGATCAGAAAGAACCTTGATTTCAACACTAGCAAAAGTTAAAATCTCATTTTGAGAATTGATTGATTGATTATTTATTAATAATAAATTATTTCAATATTATTATTATTAATATTTATTTATTATTCTAAAACATTTTCCCATGTCTTTGTCAAAAGTATTCCCAAAGGATCTTTCATGCAATTGATTTTAAAACATAATTCCTGTCCACAAATTAAGTAACAAAGGGAAAAAAGTGACAAAGAAAACATGAGGCGGAAAGGGGAGGCGATGGGAGGGGAGGGGAAAAGAAATAAAACACAGCAACCAATTCTTAAAGTACCAGTTCTGAAACTGAAACTCAAGAATAAGAAGAGCCTAACAGAACTGTCTATTTTGCTCATTCAAAATATTTCTTTACTTTGTAATAATCACATTTAATCTATGATAATGGAACCAAGGCATACAAAATTTCTAATCCATAGATCAAGTATGCAGCATCTTAGAGAACATTCTCTAATTTCATGATGCCTGAAAAAAAGTCTCCACTGATATCACTGAAGCTGCAAGGCATTTTCAAGAAAAGTTGCTATTACGAAAGGGAAGAGAGCTATAATCCTTTATTCCACAATGTTGCAGAAAATATTACATGTGTGAGTAAAGACACATACCAACTAAAACCAGTCAATTAACATAAACTCAATCTGTTTCGCAGTATTATTTTGGTTTGCATGTGGAAGAATAGGGGAGAGGGGAAGAATGAATAACGTGTGTTATGAGTAATGGGAAAATGTGTTGGGGATTGCTTCTCAAAATGAATACATTTTACTCCCTATTGGTTGTGGCCAGATTCACCAAAATGTTAATATCCTTCCATCAAGCCAATCTATTATTGTGCCAAAAAAAGTAACTGCTCTTCTTTTCAATTTCAACTTTAGTTGTGGTTTCTGTCCAGCCAGTAATAAAAAATAATTTTAGTTTCATGACAAAAATATTTCCCTAAAATGACAACGTTGAAGGAGATGTTTATGCACCGAAGACAAATTCCTTGTGTGTCCAATCATACTTGGCCAAAAAAGAATTCTAATTCTAATTCTAAAGAATGTAATGGAGACAAACGTTCAGTGATTTCAAAAAGTACCCTTTATTATCGTCACATCACTTTTTAAAGAATCTACACCTACAATTATAATGATATTCTTTTTTTACTGGTAGACTTAACCTACTGTATTTTTCGCACTATAAGATGCACTTTCCCCCCCCCCAAAAAAGTGGGTGGAAATGTCTGTGCATCTTATAGAGCAAATATTGTGGTGAAGGGAGGGGGTTGGTGCCTGTCACCGCCGCCGCCTGTCATCACTGCTGCCATTCACCGCCACCGGGGAAAGCTGGAGCCTTTGCTGCCGAGCAGCTGATCGGCGATTGGATCGGCCTCACGGAATACTGCCAATCAGCTGTTCTAGGTGGTGGGGATTGCCGTCACCAATCACCACCGCTGTCTATCACCGCCCATCGCCGCCATTGCCGCCGATCAGTAGCGGCAGCGATCGGTGGCAAATGGCGGCGGTGAATGGTGGTGATAGGCGGTGGCTGCAGCGATCCCCGCCACCTAGAACAGCTGATCAGCGGTATTCCGGAAGCCGATCCAAACGCCAATCAGCTGCTCGGCAGGGAAGGCTCAGCATTCCCCAGCGGTGGCAGCAGCTCAGCTCAGTTGACTGGTGGTGGGCACACAACAGAGCAGAGCCCTGACGAGCCACGTGCTGGGGCTGCCATAACGTGCTGAAGCTGACCAGGCTGTTTGCTGTTTGCTGCAAGGATGAATACCGGACAGATGCTGGGAGGCAGAGGCAGATTTTTTTTCTTGTTTTCCTCCTCTAAAGCTAATGTGCGTCTTATGGTCCGGTACGTCTTATAGTGTGAAAAATATGGTATATAGACATTATTGTGAATTTTGGAGTTAGTTGGGTAGCCACTCAGGATGTACTAAAGACATATTTTTTATTTTTCCTTTAATGTCTGAAAAGCAGCATTAGTGATTGACAAAGTTTTGGATGGGCACAATCTATTTAGTGCTAAACTGCTTTCCATAACTACTTCCCACCCAGACCTTTATACAGCAATCAGTTTAAAAAGTACTGTATTTTCTCTCTGTTATAGCCAGACAAAAATCCATGTTTTAGCTTTCCCATTATGCATAAACCTTTTTTTTACAAATAGTTTCTTCATTTTTACATTACTTTATTGAGCTCATTTACACTAACAGAGAACATTGAAAGAGAAAATAATTACCATGTTTCCCCGAAAATACGACATATCCCGAAAATAAGGCCAAGCCTGATTTTTGGGGTGGGTCTAAATATACGCCCTCCCCTGAAAATAAGCCCTCGTGAAGGGATGGGCATGGCCAGCACAGGAGAAAGCCCTTCCCTTCCCTGGTCACCTCAGGGCTTCTCGGCCCCTTAATTAGATCAGCTGAGCCATTCATGAAACAGCTGATTCGCGGGTGCCGCTCAGGCCACCGCCTCCAGCAAGCGCAGCTGCTTTTGCAGCCAATTGTGGCTGCAAAAGAAGCCAGAGGCCAAGCGACACACCCCACACGCCTCGCGCCCTCCTTAACTGTGACAGTCACAGCAGGCAATTCCGTCCACAGAACAGGAAAGGAAGGCATGGAAATTCATACACTTGGGACATCTGAAGAAGCCCTGCAACGAGACGCTGCTGTCGATGTGCAGGAAATCTTCCCCCCCACACACACACCTGCAGATCGTCCTTTCAAAGAGGAGTTTCACCAAGATGAAGAGGTGGCTGGAAGCAGCATTTGCATCAGGTTGGGCTTTCTTCACGAGGGGGACGATCTGGGGAGTGAGAGATTTAGGAAGCCTAGGTTGGCATGGGGCAGTTTCTCCAGTGAAGCATCTGATTTATCCCCAGGGGTGAGCATCTTGTGGGCCGGCCGGAAAGGAAGAACAGGGCGGTGACGGCGGCGTCAGGACTTCTTCAGGCCTCTTTTTCGGTCTGTAGTTTTTGGTAGTTTTCGGCACAAGAAGCCTGCAGCCGCCTCTTTTTCGGCACGAGAACCCTCCAGCCACCGCCGGCTCGGTTCCGGCTGGCAAAGAGGCGGCGGCTGCAGGCTTCTTGCACCGAAAATTACTGAAAACTATAGGCCGAAAGAGACCTGAAGTCCCGTCGCCGCCCTGTTCTTCGTGCTGGCCGGGCACGCGCACCCCATTGCCTGCCGGTACGCATGTGCAGCTGCACCCCATTGCCAGACCCGGCCAGGAGAACGGCCTGCTGCACCGGAGGGACAGCGTCGCAGTGGAGCTGCTTGGAAGGCAGCCGGACTGCAGTGTCTCTTTAAGGTACTTCAACGTGGGGGGGAGGGGGGACCATAAAGGGACAGGCCGCAGGAGCTGCTTTTTCTGCCGGTTCTGTGGGCGTGGCTTGGTGGGATGATGTCGAGTCAGCTACACCCACTCCACCTTGCTGTGAGTGACATCCAGTTGGCCACGCCCACTCAGTCACATGACCTCACTAAGCCACGCCCACAGAACCGGTAGTAAAAAAATTTGAATCCCACCACTGTAATGTTAGAAATTCAAAACTGAGATCAAAAACAGGCCTGTGTAGCCTTGTGACTTGGATTCAGTCACTGCTGCAACGGCCACCATTTTTAACTCTGTGACTTGGCTGTGCTGTTTGGGGTTATGAAGCCATTTTTTGTTTTGTTTGCATTTGCCTTGAAACTGCTTGTAGAAATGTTAGCCAGCATCTACCCAAAGTATTCTATAATGCTGTGTTTCCTTTTCCTTGCTTTTATTTTGGGGAATAGTGTATATTACTGTAGTTTGTAGGCTTTAAATTTAAATTGCCTCCAGAAGTTGTGGGTGCCCCATCACTGGAAGCTTTTAAGAAGAGACTGGATAGGCATTTATCAGAAATACTCTCTTATGAAAGCAGTGGGTTAGACTAGATGACCTCAATGTCCCTTCCATCTCTCTTACTGTTGCAAGCCGAGAGTTCTGTAAATCCCTCCTCCATCTCCCTCTGGGTGCCTGGCTGGAGATTCTTAAGTTAATTAGTGGCGAGTGGTTTTTTTCAAAAAGCAACTGCAATCGGAAAGTTCTATAAATTATCGCCCCCCCCCCCTCCGCTGTCTGTCTGTCTGTCTGTCTGTCTGTCTGTATCTCTCTCTCTCTCTCTCTCTCTCTCTCTCTCTCTCTCTCTCTCTCTCTGTCATACTTTTTAGTATAAAGAAAATAATATTCATCATATTCACTACGTTTGACAAGCTTATATAGTTCTGGTAATAATACACATATTTATGTTAAATTATAATCTTCCATTATTTAGTTATTCAATATTTCAATGTTATTTTTATGCCGATCACCATATTCTGAGTGTCATTCCTTTTAATACAAATAAAATATTATTAATCATATTTGTTACATTTAGCAAGCTTATATGGTTCTAATAATAATACACATATTATACTTAATATATAGCATACTTAATACCATCGTCCAAGTTCAGATTTCCCCTCTTATTACTTCACCTTATTATATAAAAATGTGTATTCCATTAATCCCACTCTCTCTAGTTTCCATCCCTATTATAACTTTTAATTCTGCCACTTAAAAATATTCCATTCCTATCCATCGTCTCTTGCCCGCTTTAAAGCTTTAATTGTTCGTTTCTTAGCTTGCCTCCCATATTCCTCTCTTGGATCTTTATCTCTATCTGCTTCCACATCTTGACCAATCATTTTAAACATTTCTCCCTTCTCTGCCCTTTTCCATTGTCTAATTTTCAAAATATCTACTCTTGCCACTATCTCTCTTCCAAAAAAGTCTTCCTGCAACTCCAGTTCCTTTTTTAATTCCCTTAAAATACTCTCCCCTCAGCTTATTTCATCAGTCACTATTATTTTTGTTGTTATCTCCCTCTTATCATCTTGTTTTATTTGTTGGTTTGTCTGTTCTGTTTTTTCATCTACTCTTTCAATTGGCTCTTCTTCCTGGGCATCTTGGTCACTCCTTGTCCTTTGTATCATGTTATCCAGCTCTCCATCTATGCTCTGCATTTTATTCATAATCTCGTTATCTTCTTGTTAAAGTATCCTTAATACTTTGAATTTCCAACACCGTTTCTTCCCAAATTCCACTCATTTCTTGCTGGTGGAGCATCTCATTTAATTTTATTTTGTCCCTCTTTTGTCCAACAATCCAAAAACCATATATTCAAACCTAAAGTCACTTTTCAAAAAGTTCAATATTCATAAATCTTTATATACCAAAGCTGATCGACCTGTTCTTCTGGATAGTCCCAATTTTTTTTCCAGAACCTTCATAATCCCTCTATAAATTCAGTCTTGTGTTGTAGCCTTCAGGGGTCACTTTAATAATAATGTCTTTCTTATTCTCACGTTTAAATCTCCAATAGCAAAGTATTTCCAGGATTTTGGGAATGTGTTATGCCTTCGTTTTGTCAGCAGGTGGCACTCTTAAGTCAAATTTCAATATTAACCAGTTTTATCCAATTTTAATGGTAACAATCCAAAATACAAAGATATTAGTTTTTTAAGTAAATAGTTTCAGCATTTTGAAATGCCTATCCAAAACAATGTCTGTCCAATTCAGAAATCCAATTTTCTGTATTTTTAAAGGTTTTTGCCTTTCTCCCTTTGGTTCTTTTTCCTTCAATTTTGACATTCTTCTCAAAATGTTAAATCGCTGCTTTTAAAAATAGCAGTGAGCCTCTCTTTTCCTGGATATTACAAGAGCCGAGGTGGCGCAGTGGTTAGAGTGCAGTACTGCAGGCTACTTCAGCTGACTGCTAGCTGCAGTTTGGCGGTTCAAATCTCACCGGCTCAAGGTTGACTCAGCCTTCCATCCTTCCGAGGTGGGTAAAATGAGGACCCAGATTGTTGGGGGCAATATGCTGACTCTGTGAACCGCTTAGAGAGGGCTGTAAAGCCCTGTAAAATGGTATATAAGTCTAAAGTGCTATTGCTATATTCTTTTGGGGTTGAATTTTAAATAAAAAGGATTCTTCTCAGCCAGTTCCAGACACTGTTCACCGTCTCCGCTCCAGTACAGTTCTTAGGTGTTTCTCGGCTGTCCCAGCTTCGTGGCAGCCATCTTTAGACTGCCTCTTCTCCTCGCCATGGCATAGAGAGAAAAAAGCCCGGGGTTCAGCAGGAGAGTTGTGATCTCTCCTGCGATCTCTTAGGGCACCTCTCCTTAGCTTCGCTGCCCCTACAAGACGGCTTTAGCTCCTCTTGGAGCCCACAAACAGGGAGAATTCAGCACAGGGAATGCGGAAGCCCATTCCCTGCTTCTGATATCGCCACGACATCAGCTGGAAATGGAACTTATTTCTGAATACCAAAAAGTATCTGATATCCATCCCTGATATAAAAAATTCAGGGAAATGGCTTAAATTTATAAAACCATTAATCTATCTAGTTTAGGAAATCTAGAGTGATTGGTAGAAACACGTTAATACTTTAGACCTTGGAGATGACACAGATTGAATGACTACTTATTAGCAAAACCTATATTCTGTCATTAAGTGACAACCTCTCCCTCAAACATCATTGCATATTTTACAACGAGTACTTTCCCTTGATAAACAAAGATTTATTTTTGTTTAAACTCACCTCTTTAATTATCTTTGCTCCCTTGGCCTTCTTCATATTAACAGCTATACTCTAGTAAAAAGGAAAAATGTAATTCTCTTAGTAATATAAAAACAACTTTCTATTCAGTTATCGACTCAGAACATTATTGGGGAAAAAATCCACTTAGAACATTAATGAAAGACTGAGTCAATCGCATCTGGGATTCAATTTTTTTTTACTACCTGTTCTGTGGGTGTGGCTTGGTGGGCATGGCTTGGTTGTCATGTGACTGGATGGTCATGTGACTGGGTGGGCGTGGCTTGGTGGTCATTTGATTGGGTGGGCGTAGCTGGGTGGTCATGTAACTGGATGGGCGTGGCTTGGTGGTCATGTGACTGGGACTGTTTTTTGTTTTTTTACGCTTAGCACATTGCTTCTCTGTCGGTTTGTTTTCTCCCATTTATGAAGATGAGTTTTCACTGACCCAGAGAGCACATGGAGCCCTCCACGTATTCTCCGGTGACCTGTCTTCTCTCCCCTGCTGCTCTTGTTGGAAATGGGAAAGCGTCTTTTGCAGCACAGCAAAATTTAGCTTTGGGTCCTACTTCACTCCCATCGGGAAAGTGCTGAGGGTGGCAGAGAAAAGCAGCCAGGTTGAATGTGGTTTCTCTCTGCTGCCCGCAGCGTTTTCCGGATGGGACAAAAAGGTAAGAGCCTTACCTAAACCGCTTCAGCCACCTGCGCCCGTGAGGCCCCCCCTGCTCACGCTGCCCCCACCTGCGGCCCTTCGGCCAAGTGCGGTAGGCCGCAGGCCAGGTAAATTGCTTCGGTCTGGGGGGAGGGTGTAGTTTGAGGCCTGCCTGGGTTCTTTAGGCGAGCGTGGGCAGCGAGCCTGGCCACGGGGACCGCCGGGAAAGCAGGGAAGCATGGCGGGGCCGCAGGCCATGTGGAAGGGAGTAGGAGAAGGCAGGCGGGGACGGTGAGGTGGGGTAGGTAGCTAAGCCACAGCCAGTGCCGCTGCCTGGGATGGAGCCATGCCAGCGGCTTAGCCAGCCAGGCGAGCCCGGGGACAATGGGGGGGGAGCTAGCTAGGGCGCGAGCACCACGGCCCACGTGGAGCAGAGGCAACCAAGCAAGCCAGGCAAGCTGGAGGCCAGGGATGGGCGGGCTAGCGCGACTCGCAGGCTTACTTACCCAGGCAGGCAGATCAGGGCCGCTCAGTTGGGCCGCACGCACTGCATCGGAAGGCCGGCAAGCCGCAGAGCAGAGACTGTGTGGTCAACACGAGGAGCCACAGTGTGTTATGCTGGGGAGGTGAGGAGTGGCGGGGCGGGGCGAGCGGCAAGCGGAGCGAGTGAGCAAGTGGGCGGGGCGAGTGGCGACTGGGTGGGTGGGGGCGGGGCCAGCCAGAGGTCACTACCAGTTCAGCGAACCAAGTCAAAATTTCCCTAACGGTTTGTCCGAACCGGTGCGAACTGGCTGAATACCACCGCTGATCTAATAGCTGTTTCACCTTTAAACAATGCTGTGTATATGCATATGCAAC
>QLTV01001376.1:330362-335362 GCA_003457575.1 Thermophis baileyi | reverse complement strand
CCCGCGCGCTAGCCTGCCATCTTGGTGCCACCGTCAGCAGGGGTGAAATGCTCCTGGTTCAGCCGTGCCTGCGGGTCGCCGGACAGCCGGTAGCGACAGAACGGGCTTGCCTGTGGGTCGCCGGACAGCTGATAGCGACGGAAGCGGGAGACTCTGCCCGGACGCCATTTGGGTTCTTTTACCCTCTGCGCATGCACAGAATGCTTTGCGCATGCGCAGAGGGTAAAAGAACCCAAATGGCGGCGTCCGGGCGGGTGGGCAAAGTCTCCCGCTTCCGTCGCTACCAGCTGTCTGGCGACCCGCAGGGACGCCCAAACTGGGAGCATTTCACCCCTGGTGCCATGCCCCCTTTGTCACCTCATCGCGCACGTGGAGGGGCCAGGGAGGGGGTCGCGGCGGCGGGGTGGGGGTCACGACATTAGGAAGGTTGAGAACCACTGAGATAGACAGACAGACAGACAGAGACAGACAGAGACAGACAGATGCAAGGAATCTTCTGCAATAACAGATATGCATGATATAAACACCTATAGCAATTACTTCAACATCTAGAATTCTGATAAGCAACGCATGCACATTTATCATTCCACAGCAAAAATCTTTATTAAATGCAGATGTGAAAACTAAAAACAGGTGCTGTATTCCTTTCCAGAAGTTACCCTGAGAGTTTGTAGAGTCACCTATTGCCTGGAAAGAAGAACTAGGAAAGAGTTCATAGAAATGTTTTTCATACAAGACAACACAACTTAAGGGCTATGAGCTCTTAAGACTTCACACAACAAACATCCTTTATCATTGATATCATTGGTTTTCTTATGTTTTTTCTAACCTAACATTTATAGCTAATTTTGGATCTACAGTAACTTCAAAAAAATTTGCAGAGCAATGCTGACAACAAATATCTATCCTACATAGATCTATGTATCTCTCTAAAAATCTGTGCTACATAGATTATAACTTACAGATAAATACCGTGTTTCCCCGACAATAAGACATGTCCTCATAATAAGGCCAATCAAGCTTTTCAGCGCATGCGCTAAAATAAGACCCCCCCAAAATAAGCCCCCTGAACTACTTTCCGGAGAAAGGGGGGGAACATGCCCCACGTACCCCACACACCCTTACCGAGGCGCATTGCTCGCCGCCCGCTTTTGCCCATTTGTTCCAACCCTCACCCTTTCCTCGGATAGAGAGAAGGTGGCAGCAGCAGCAGCAACTCACCCAGCAATTGAACTCATGCCCAGCGGTGTAGTGTGGTGATTGGCGGCGGGCGGGCCCCACTACGGAGCCCACCAAGAGAGTTGCCCACCAAGCCAGAGGTGCAGGGAGGCGGATCCCGGGGTGGGCGGCTGGAAGGGCCCTTCTGCGTCTCTCCACGTCGCGCTGGCGGATGGGGGGCCGGGGCTCTCCTCTTCTCCCGCCGCGGCGGCTCCAGAGCCTCGATACCTGCCTCGCCTCCTCCTCCTCGCAGGCAGCAGCGTGTTTCAAAATGCCGCTGGAGGCAGAACCCGGAGGAGGTAAGCCAGTCCCGTGGGGTGTGTGCAACGCCGCGACAGAGGGATTTGGTAAAACTGCCTGTGTGCGCCCGCCTCTCGCTTGTGCTTTCTCTCTCTTTCAGCCGGGAGATGCTTTTTGCGGCGGGCGCTCTTTTGGCGATGGAGCTACAAGTGTCAGGTAGGACGCACGTCTCGCGGTGGGGTGCAATTTGGGGGGGGCAGGGCAGGGTTGGCCACGAGATGCGTGTTCTACCTGGGACTTGTAGCTCCATCGCGTTCCTCAGTGTTGTGTCCAGGGAAGCACGTTGTAAAAGAAAACTTCTCACGTGTTCGAGAAGTTTGATTGAACTCGTGAGAAGTTTTCTTTTACAATGTGCTTCCCTGGACACAATGCCAAGGAACGCGATGGAGCTGGAAAGGTAAGACGCGCATCTTGTGGCCCACCCTGCCCCATCTGCAACCCCCAAATTGCATCCCTAAAGGGGGCGGGTGCTAAGCAAGGGGCAGGAGCCCTGCCATGCCTGGCGAGGGGTGGGGGAGAAGAGACGGCAAGGGAAGCCATGTCTCGCTCCATGCGTCTCGCTTCTCCCCCGCCCCACCTGCCGTCTCGATAAAGAGACGGCGGAGAAGGGAAGCAGCCAGGCTGCTGTTGCCATTAGGTCAGGGTGGGACGTGTTGGGCCGCGAGACACGTGTCTTACCTGTCCAGCGTTCCTCGGCGTTGTGTCCAGGGAAAAAAATTGTAATAAAAAAAACCTCGTGAGTTCAATCAAACTTCTCGAACTCATGAGGTTTTTTTATTACAATGTTTTTCCAATGCCGAGGAACGCGACGGAGCTACAAGTCCCAGGTAGAATGCGCATCTCGTGGCCCAACACATCCCACCTGCCAGAAATGAGTCTCTGTGAGACTCGTCATGCCACCGCAACTGCCTCGTGGAGCAGGACTCTGCAAGGCTTGTTGTGCTGTTGCATGCACTAACGGCAGCACTACCGCGAGGTTCAAAATACCGGCACAGCCGCGAGCGGCAGGACGCCAACTGTGTCGGTATGATGAAGCTCACGGCAGTACTGCAGTTCGTGCATGCAACGGCACAACAAGCCTTGCAGAGTCCTGCTCCACGAGGCGCTGGCAGCGGGCCAGCCTTTCGGCTGGTGCCAAGAACAGGGAGGGGAGGCGGCGGCGATGGGACATCCAGTCCCACGCTCGCCGCCTACTGCACCCCCAAAATAATAAGCCTGCCTGATAATAAGGCCAAGGCCATATTTCGGGGGTCAAAAGAAAATAAGACCCTGTCTTATTTTCAGGGAAACACAGTATATACCATATTTTTTGCTCCATGATGCACTTTTTTGTCCCCCAAAAGTGGGGGAACATTGGAGCGAATATTGCGTCACAGACCGGGCCTATTGCCGCCACCTATCACCGCAGCTTGACGCCACCGCCTATCAGTAGTTGGATCGGCCTCACGGAATACCGCCGATCAGCTGTTCCAGGCGGCGAGGATTGTTGCCGCCTATCACCGTGTTGCCGCCATTCACTGCCGCTGCCATTTGCACAGGAACAGCGGCAGCGGCAATAGGCAGCAGCGGCAATAGGTGGCTGCGATCCCCGCCGCCTGGAACAGCTGATCAGCAGCATTCTGGGAGGCTGATCCAACCGCTGATAGGTAGCGGCGGCAGCAGTGGTGAGTGGCAGCGGCAGTGGCGAGTGGCAGCGGCAAGCGGCAGCGGCAGTGGCGAGCGGCAGCAGCGAGCGGCGGCAATAGCCAGGGATCGCTGGCAAAGGCTCCAGAGTTCCCCGGCGGAGGCAGCAGACACAGAGGAGGCAGCAATAGCACCATTTCTGGTCGGCCAGCCCGCTGATTGGCGGGGCTGCAGGAGGCCATGATCCAGCTGTCATTCAGCTGACCGGTGGTGGGTGCAACAGAGCAGAGCCCTGACAAGCCACGTGCTGGGGCTGGGAGGCAGAGGCAGAGGCAGATTTTTTGTTATCTTGTTTTCCTCCCCAAAAGCTAGGTGCGTCTTATGGTCCGGAGCGTCTTATGGAGCATGTTGAGTGCAAATGTATTTATAATCAAATACATGTTGAGTGCACATGTATTTATAATCTATTTTAGAGAAAACTAAAGTAGATGTTACTATTTTTCAGCCATCTTTTGAAATGCGGGACAATGCATGCAGAATTTAGCCCATAGAATCAAGGGGAAGTTTATAATCATTTCCACAAACAGCAGTCACCTATCAGATTTGTAAATAAGGATATATTTCATTTCATCTTCACCATGAGCAATATATGGCTTTACAGTTGTTACTAGATGCCAATTACTATCAACTCTTTTGAATATGCTAATTAAAAAGATGTTAATTCATGATAATCAATAACAAGAGAAGGAGCACATATTGTCCACACCCTTCTCATTGCTTTTCATAACCTCACAACTGAGATCATGCTGAGAGACAATTGGGTCATTTGTAGCACTTTACCAGGGATTCCAACCAATAGATCATATTTATTTTCACTGGTCACTCCAGATGAAAAACATGATGATAGAGAAGTTAATAATGAGAGTTCAATTTTTAAAATATTATCAAAATTTAAAATTCTATTTACAGTTGCAAGAAAAAGTATGTGAACCCCTTGGGATTACGTGGAGTTTTGCATGAATTGGTCATAAAATGTGCTCTGAACGTCATCTAAGTCACAATAGAAAAACACAGTCTGCTTAAAATAATACTACACAAACATTAGATGTTGCCATGGTTTAATTGAACATAACATGTAAACATTGACAGTGCAGGGAGGAAAAGGTATGTGAGCCCCTAGCCTAATGACTTCTCCAAGAGCTAATTGGAGCCAGGAGTGAGCCAACCTTGACTCCAATCAGTGTGATGATATTGGATGTGTTGCTGACAGCTGCCCTGCCCTTTAAAAACACACACCTGGTTTGGGTTTACTGGTTTCAAGAAGCACTGTCTGATGTGAACCATGCCTCGCAGAAAAGAGCTCTCAGAAGACCTACGATCAAGAATTGTTGACTTGCATGAAACTGGAAAGGGTTAAAAAAGTATCTCCAAAAGCCTTGATGTTCATGTGTCCACGGTAAGACTGACTGTCTACAAATGGAGAAAGTGTAGCACTGTTGCTACTCTCCCTAGGCATGGTCGTCCTGTAAAAATGACTGCAAGAGCACAGCGCAGAATGCTTCATGAGGTAAAGAAGAATCCTAGAGCGTCAGCTAAAGACCTACAGAAATCTCTGGAACATGCTAATATTTTTGTTGACACATCTACAATAAGGAAAACATTAAACAAGAATGGAGTACATGGGAGGACACCACGGAGGAAGCCATTGCTGTCCAAAAAAAATATTGCAGCACGTTTGGAGTTTGCAAAAGAGCATCTGGATGTTCCACAGCACTACTGGCAACATATACTGTGGACAGATGAAACCACAATTGAGTTGTTTGGGAAGAACAGACAACACTATGTGTGGAGAACAGAAG
>QLTV01001376.1:306575-330291 GCA_003457575.1 Thermophis baileyi | reverse complement strand
ATAACAAAATCAAGCAAAAATAAAAATAAAACAAAAGGGTTCACATACTTTTTCTTGCAACTGTAAAGCAGATATTTTAAGCTGTCTTGAATTAAGAAAGAAAATAAAAATGCTTTAGTATTCTATTAAAATGTTATGCATTTGAAAAATTTGAAGAAAGATGAGTTTCATTTCTCTATTTGGTTTTATTTTACATATTAATGTAAACAAGCCTTGAGATAAAATGTCTTAAATATATGTAAGTCTTTGTGGAACTGTGACCACTGTATAATCCCATGTTTTCCAATTTTGAGACAGGATGAAAAATCTCTATTCATATTTTCATACCATATTACTATCATAATTTTCTTTTCGCTATTCCCTCCTACTCTTAACATTAGTTATATTTAATATGCTTCTCTTGTGAAATTAATCTAGAACTTGTTAAAAAAAATGTCATTCCATAAGTATCTTTCATATTTTTTAAAAAATAATTTTACCTGGTTTTTCCACTTTGATTACTTCAGCTCCAAGATCCCCAAGGTTCATAGTGGCAAAAGGTCCTGCAAGTACTCTGCAACATTTCATAATGAAATTGATGCATGTATGCATACAATTATTTATTTATTTATTTATTTTTATAGGACTTATAGGGCCATTATCTCATATAATTATTCTAGGCAGCTCACAACAATCCATAAAACATGGCTAAAAATAAGAGAGTCCTTCCCCCAGGCACTAGACCAAGCATCCTCTCACATCCTAGCTCGCAGCTCCAGAGCTGCATGCGGCTCTTTCATCCCCCTGCTGTGGCTCCCTGTCAGCTGGCTGGCCCCGCCCCTCGTCCTCCCCTCCCAGTCACTCCTCACATGGCCTGAGAAGGTAAGGGTGACGGCGGGGATGGAGACTCGCTCCATACTCCAGAGCAGGAGGGAAGCGCCCTTGTACTTGCCTCTCATCTCGCGGGCACTTCTTCCAGCACTTCTTGGTGCTGCACACACCTCAGTCGCTCAGGGAGACGCGTGACTTTCTCTCTGCCCCAAGACAGTGGCCCGGCCTGGCTGCGGCCGATGTTCCGCATTGTAATGGGATCCAGGAGAAGGAGGGGATGCCATCTCCCCCATTGTGAAGCGCGCTAAATTTAAGTGTGCTGCGCAAGGCACTGCAAGAGAGCAAGCAGGTCATGGAGGCGGCGAGAGCAGTGGCGTCAGCTGCAGCCGGGCTGGGCCAGTGTCTCAGAGCGGAGAGAAAGTTGTGTGTCTCCCCGAGCGACCGAGGTGCGCGCAGCACCAAGAAGCGCTGGAAGAAGCGCCGGCGAGATGAGAGGCAAGTACAGGGGCACTTCCCTCCCCCTCTGGAATATGGAGCGAGTCTCCATCCCTGCTGTCACCCTTACCTTCTCAGGCCATGCGAAGAGTGACTGGGAGGGCGAGGGGCGGGGCCAGCCAGCCAACATGGAGCCACAGCAGGAGGACGAAAGAGCTTTATTTATCTGGGAACCTGAAATGACTCTTGATTTAAATCATATGGTAAAAAACACCCAAAGAAGAAAGAACATCAGCAAAAAACAACAACAACAACCAACCCTCGCCTGTTTTTGGAAATGGTGCAAGAGGGAACACACACACACACGAGAGAGAGGGGGGAAGAGAGGGGGGAAAGAGAGAGGGAGGGAAAGAGAGGGAGCAAGAGACAGAGGGAGGGAAAGAGAAAGAGATGAGAGAGAGAAAAGGGGAGAAAGAGAGAGAAATCAGAAAAGGGACGTTGGTTCTTACCTGATACGCCCTTTTTCCGAGGATCGAAGGAAGAGTCCAGGATGGGTTGTTCTAGCCCCATAGCTCTATGGACTGGGTTGAATTTTCTGAGGATCCGCCTCCCTGGTGACATTCCTCAGTCGTTATAAGTCTGAAGTGAATGGCGCAAACTCCCAGTAGAATCCACCAATCGTGGCCAGAGAAGGCCCTGCGAAACCTGCAGAAATACGAAACACCAACTTCCCCCTAGCGGCCGGCCAGAACCAGACCCAAGGGTGAGACTGGACTCTTCCTTCAATCCTCATAAAAAGGGCGTATCAGGTAAGAACCAATGCCCCTTTTCCCTCACATCGAAGGAAGAGTCCAGGATGGGACATACCAAAGGTAAGGAGTCCAGTAGGGTGGGCAAATACTTATTCACGGCCCCTTGGTGCCTCGTGCACCCGCTGCAGCACCTGCCGGCTGAACGCCGCATCAGCAGAGGCAAACGAGTCAATCCGGTAGTGACGTATGAAGGGAGAAACCGATGTCCAAGTCGGAGCCCGGCAGATCTCTTCGACCGTTGCCTGCGTAGTCCAGGCAGCCGTGGTAGCCGCACTCCTGGTGGAGTGCGCCGTCACACCTTGAGGCACAGGAAGAGACTGCAACTCGTACGCCTTAGCAATGCAGGCCCGAAGCCACCTACCGACCGTGGAAGGTGAAACCTTGGCCTGAGGTTTAGATAGGTTCACATTTAGATAGGTTCACAGAGAAACCATGGTCCTCAGGGCCTGGATTGAAGTAGCCAGATCTCTCTCCACCAGCTGCCGGGAGGAAGCCTGGATCAACAGGTCATCCAAGTAACACTGGATCCTGATAGGGATCGACCTGAGAGAAGCTGCTAGCGCTGCCATGACCTTGGTGAAGGTCCTCGGGGCCGAGGCCAGCCCAAAGGGGACCGCCGCATACTGATAATGGCGCTCAGCGTAGCAGAATTTCAAGTAACGCCGGTGACTTGGACGAATAGGGACATGGAGGTAGGCCTCTGTGAGGTCTACAGAAGGTAAGAAGTCCCCCTCCCGGATCCTGGCTAAGATGGAAGGGAGGGAGTGCATCTTAAACCTCCTGTAAACCAGATATTGATTTAGTCCCTTTAAATTCAAAATTGCTGTCAACCCCCCCGAGGATTTGGGCACTAGAAACAAAATTGAATAGAAGCCCTGACCCCGCTGTTCCGGTGGTACTGGCTGGATTGCCCGAATGTCCAGCAAATGCTGGATTGCCGATTCCATGAGCCCCTGGCGAACCGGGTCTCCAGAAATGGGACAGTGGAGAAAAAACCTCGGGGGGGGGGAGAAATTCCAGGGAGAGCCCTGATCGAATGGTCTCCCTGACCCAGGCATCGGAAGTCGTTTCCCCCCAGCGAGCTGCAAAAAGGCCAAGCCTCCCCCCAATGAGGGAATCAGATTCCAGGCTACTTCTGCCAGCGAAAAGGCTTGTTGCCACTACCTCGGCCCTGACGCCTGTGCTGTTGCTGTGGCCTGCCCCTGCCGCTAAAGGCCAGGCAGTCCGACTGAAATTCGGATCTGTGTGGATAGGGCCTAAACTGACGGGAGTAGCTCGCCCCAGCTCCCCACTGGCTGAAGGAGGGCCGTCTGGAGTAGGGCCCAGGCCTGAAGGAAGAACGCCTGCTCTGGGAGGGGAGGATCCTCCTCTTATCCCTGGTCTCTATGAGGAATGGGTCCAGGGCACGGCCAAAAAGATTCCCCCCTTCGAAGGGGCCAGATGCCAGCTTCCAGCGGTTCTTATTATCCATGCGCCAATGGCACAACAGAGAAACCGCCGCGCAGTGACCAACGACGCTATGGATCTGGCCAAAAATTTGGCCGCCGCTAAGGTGGCGTCAGCTGTAAACTCAGCTGCGGCAATAATCTTTGAGAGGTCTTGATGACTACGGAGATCCTCCAAAGGAACTCTGTCCTGCAGCTGGCGAAGCCACTTCAGCAACACTCTACTGAAAAAGGAGGCCGTGGTAGCGGCCCAAATAGCCCAAGCATCGGCTTGATGAGCCATGCACAGGGCCATTTCCTCCCGCCGCTCATCGGCCTTCAAAACGTCGTCTGCATCTGGAGGGAGAATGGAATTCGAGGTTAAGGAGGCCACTGGTGCATCAACCTCTGGCAACTGGATGAGCTGGAGCAGGTCTGGTTCCACAGCAAAACACGTATTCTCCGGGCCGCTGGGCCGCTGCGTACTGGCAGGTGATGCCCACTGGCGCTTTATAACGTCCAGGAACATGGCGGGGATCGGCAAGCATCAGGTGTGCCGATCCTACTCTGAAAAAAGAAAATCCTCCTGCCCCCCAGAACCTTGGGACTGCAGTAGGTCATTAGAGTCAGATCCTAGTTGGGCAGTGGCCCTAGCCTTTGCCAGGAGCTGCTTAAACAGGGCCGGGTCAAACAAGCCCTTAAAGGAAGGCCTGCTTGATGGTTCCGGCTCCAAGTCCGAATAAACCTCCTCCCCCTGCAGCTCTCCCTCTGAAAGGGAAGACTGGCTGGCATCCGAGTGATCAGCCGTATAGGTCCCATGAGAAGTATAACACACCTCTGCGTGCCCAAACGGGGCTTCATACACCCCTGGAAGAGCAGTAGGTGCAAAACTGGATGGTCTCCAATTCAGCTCAGCAGTGATACCCTCTTTGATGGCTGCAGTTAGCCAAGCCTTTACAGAAGGAGGGATGTCCTGCTCCATTCTGTCGTCCTGGCAAAGCCCCGCCGCCGTGGGGTTGAAGGTGGCAGCAGGTGAAGCACGGGGACCACCGCCAGACTTTGAGGCCCCCAGGAGAGGACCTTCCAGGATCGCTGTGGAAATCAACTCCCCTTGAGGCTCCGCGCTACCTTCTGTGGCCTGGCCAGATTGTGGGTAGGCAAGCACTGCCGGTAGGAGCGGTCGGACCTCAGCCGAATCGAGCCCGCTATAAGACTCCTCAGGCATCTGCAGCTGCACTCGATGATGTCCAGATTGTCACTCTGAGGCCTCCTCGGCCCTGGCGAACTCTCTCTCCAACGCCTTTTGGCGTTTGCGAGCCGCCTCCAAATCAGCCTTTGAACCCTTGCGAGGGCCCGAGGTCGACCTCTTCAGTTTCTCCGCAGCTACCAGGCTGGCAGGCCTAGTCAGGGTATGAGGTGTGGCAGCACTAACTGCAGCAGGGGGGGACCAGGACCCCCTCGGCTGTGAAGTCGAGGTGATCTCCCTGTCCATCCTGGATGGTCAGTACGAAAAGAACAAATTATTAAACTCCAACAGACCAGTTTGGCCAGAGGCTGGTTCAGGTAACCAATAGTCCCTTCAGCCTGGGAATGAGGCCCAGCCAAGAATGGAAGAAAGGGAAATAGGAATCCAAACCTGTAAAGGTTGATAAGGCCTCGAGAATAAAGCAGGCTTACGCCCAAAGCCGCTGCTCCTGCGCAACTGGAACAAGGGGTACGGCTGTAGGCAGGACCCCTTTTCCACGCAGGGAAGACTCAAACAATCCAGGTCCGAAGATGCAGATAGATCAAGGGGGGCACGGAGCAGCCGACCCAGCTGGGGCCTCCTCCCAAAGGAGCACTGCGAGGCGACCGAGGGTGAACCTCCAAAAAGAAAGCAATGTCCAGGCCCGGCTCCCCAAGCTCACTCTGAAATGCCTCAGATACAGAGAGGGCCAGTTGCTGAAAATCCAAAGCCCTTGCCGTCTGTTTGAAAAGGAAACAAAATGGCGGCCGCGCTTCAGAAAGGGTGGCAGTTGGAGCTCAAAATGGCGATTTGCGCCAAAGGAATCAGTTCACAGACACCGGAGCTCAAAATGGCGTCTCGGTCGGTAAGGAATTAAGAAGTGGGAGCCTCAACCGCTCTAAAGCGAAGCGCTCCAAACGCGGCAAACGGGCAGACCCCCCACCACTACTTATAACGCTGGCTGGCTGGGGAGACCCACAGGCACCGGCAGCAGCAAGCAGGGGCCGGGCCGTGGAAAAAGATCGAGTAGGGCGAAGATATTAAATAGCCCTGCTTTTCACCGCTCGCTACAAGAGAGAGCACGCTGTCAGGCCAGAAAACAGCTCCTCGGGCGCCCGAATGCAGCGCGAACCAATACTCACAAGCCCACGCTTCTAAATTAGCTCTCCAGTAGTCTCTACGAAAAATCAATGTCGTCCAGGGAAAGGCAAATAAATAAAAGTCCAGGAAGGAATATGAAGAAAAGAGAAAACAATCCTAAGCTCCAGGAGCTAAGGAAAAAACGTCCATGAGCTGAGGACTGGATTGAATGACTGAGGAACGTCACCAGGGAGGCGGATCCTCAGAAAATTCAACACAGTCCATAGAGCTATGGAGCTAGAACAACCCATCCTGGACTCTTCCTTCGATGTGAGGGGAAATGATGGAAGGAGAGAATGAGAGAGGAAAAAGAGAAACAAATGAGAGAGAGAGAGAAGGGAGAGAGGGAGAGGAAGAGAGAAATGAGAGAGAGCTGGAGGGAGAGAATGAGAGAGGGAAAAGAGATGGAAACAAATGAGAGATAGAAGAGGGAGAGAAAGGAGACGGAGAGGAAAAAGAGAGAAAAACAGAAATGAAAGGGAGGGGGAGAGAGAGAAATGAGAGAGAGAAAAGGGGAGAAAAAGAGGAGAAAATGATGGAGGGAGAGAATGAGAGAGGAAAAAGAGAGAGAAACAAATGAGAGAGAGAGAAGGGAGAGAGGGAGAGGAAGAGGAAGAGAGAAATGAGAGAGAGCTGGAGGGAATGAGAGAGAGAGAAAATAGGAAAACAAATGAGAGAGAGAAGGGGAGAGAAAGAAAGAAAGAAAGAGAGAGTGGGAGGGAGAGGAAAAAGAGAAAAACAAATGAGAGGGAGAAACCACTGGCTGGCCCCCCCTCGCCCTCCCCTTCTAGTCACTCCTTGCCTGGCCTGAGAGAGAGAGCGAGAGACAGAGAGCGAGAGAGACAGAGACATGAGAGAGAGAGATGAGAGAGAGAGAGAGAGAGAAAGAGAGAAAGGGAGGGAGGGAGAGAGACCCATTTCCCACAGAAAACACCAGGAGCCACAAAACCCAGGTACGCGTGGCGGGGGTGGTTTCACGTGACTGGGTGGGAGTGATGTTCAGTTGGTCACGCCCACCCAGGTTTTGTGGCTCCCAGTGTTTTCTTTTCTGTGGGAAACGGGTCCAAATGGCTCTTTGAGTGTGTAAGGTTGCAGACCCCTGTCCTAGCTCAATACTTGGGGAAGAGCCAGGTCCCCAGGGCCCTCCACATTAGAGATCCCTGGAAGCTCAGGTGGGAGGTTGTTCCAAAGGCCTGCAGCAGCCACCAAGATACATTTCTGAGGTCTCATCAAATGGCAACATTTAAGGGAATGGAACACATCCATTCAAACTAACCTAAGCAATCCAGCAAATAACAAAAATATTATCATTTATTTATTAAGAATTTTCTCAAAAATAAAAGACAAATCAAAAAATAAAGGAAGGAGGGAGGGAGGGAAAGTAAGAAAAAGAGCAAGGAAAAAATACAAAGAAAGGAGGAAAAAGAAAAAAATTATCAAAATACATTAATTATTTCCTGCCTTCTTTCAGCAAATAATTACAATCTTATTGTCCCTCCCCTAAAAATGTTAACATTTTTGTCAAAGTCTTTGCATGAGGCGATTCAATAATTCTCTGAACTATATCCAAAGCAGTACAAACCTTGTTAGATCAAGAATTCTCACACCATCAAGTGGCTTCACTGTATCAGCACCTGGTTATGAATAGAAAAATGCTATTATAATCAGTTCATTTTCAGGCTGATGTCATATTTCAGGAAAAAAATGTTCACCTTAATTAGCATAATTTGCAACTTCTAAACATACATCATAAAAAGCAAATTTCTGCAAAGACCAGAAGCAGGGAAAACCTCTAGCAATTTTTTTTTTTAGTTTTATTGGATTTTTATTTTTAAATATACATCAATATCCATACATGAACAGTGTGGCCTCTGGGTATAATTCATTTTGATACAAGTAGCGATAATAATATTAATAATATTTGTTACATTAATCTAATTTATGTAATCCTAGTATTAACATACATTTGTTTTAGTCATTCAATATTTCAATGTTCCATTTTAATGCCAATGATATTATTTAAGCATACATAGTAATACCATCTTTCAGCCTCTAGTTTTTCCATCTAGTCATTGCTTATATTCTATTATATTAAAATTATACTGTATATGCTAATATTCCCCGTTTCTTATTTCTACCTCTATTCTGGCTTCTAGTCAGGCCATTACTAATCCCAGTGTTAATACACATCTTTATATTAAGACATAGTCCTTCATTATTTGGTTGTTCAATGTTTCAATACACTATTGTAGTACCAATCATCATATTATTTAAACATACATAATAACACCATCTTTCAACCTCCAATCTTTCCTTCTATTGCTTTATATAAAAGTGTGCATTCTTATTTCTACCTCTATTCTAGTTTTTAAACAGGACATCATTATATTAGGAGAAAAAAATATTTGATAGAAAGGAAATATCTCTTGCCCGTTTTAATATTTCAATTCTTATTCGTTTTTTAGCTTGCCTCCCATACTCCTCTCTTAGATCTTTGTCTCTATCAACATCTGCATCTTCACCATTCAGTCTGAATATTTCTCCCATCTCTATCCCCCTAAGCTGCCAGGTCTCCAGTGTGTCCACCCAAGCCCCTATCTCCCGTTCAAAAGTATCTTCCAGCTTATCCGATTCCATTTTTAAATCTCTTAAAATACTTTTCCCTTGGTTTATTTCATCAGTCATTATTATCTTTATCGTCTTCTCCTTCTCATCTCCTTGCTTTATTTGCTGATTTGTCTGTTCTGTCTTTTCCTCCATTCTTTGTGCTGTCGCTTCTCTTTCCTGGACTCTTTGATCTTCATTCATTATCAGTTGTAAGATATTTTATATTTTCCCATTTATGCCTTGCACGAGGTTCTTCATCTCTCTGTGATTCTTTGTCATAGTATCCCTAATGCTTTGAAACATCAATGCCATTTCTTTTGAAATCTCTCTCATTTCCCCCTGAAGGAGCATCTTGTCTTATTTTGGTAAGTCCCGCTCTTACTCAATAGTCCAAAAACAATATATTCAGGTCCAATGTTGCTCCTCAGAAAATTCAATAATCATAGTTCTTTACATCTCAGGATTATTCATCTGTTCCATTTAAGTAGTCCAGGCAGCTTTCCAAAAATCAAGTCACTGTACTTTACTTAAAGGTCTTCCTTATTCTCACAATAGAGTCCAGTAATTATAAAGTAGATAGTTATACAACAGTGAGTATCACCACAGTCCTCCAGATGGATGTTGTTTATTTCTCTTATCTAAAATTTTGCAGGCTTGTAGAGGTATGGTATATTTTCCATTCACCAGTAGATGGTACCCTCAGCTTAGGTTTCAGCGTTGTTTTGAGTCTAACAAATTAATCCAAATTTAATTCAATTTATGGGAGCAAAGTCAGCTATTCAAGTAGATAGTTCCAGCATTTTATAATGCCAGAACAATGCCTACCCAGTTAAAAGTCCAATTTCCTATGTTTTAAAACATCTTTAAATTTTCTCCCCTTAGTTCCTTTCTTTCGGGTCTAGGATTTTTCTTTCTATGGTTATTCGCTGCTTTAAGAAATAGTTCTAAGAGTCTCTTTTCCTGGATTTTTTTTTCTTTTAAAGTTAGGGTCTAAATAAAAAAGGAATCTTCTCACCCAGCTCCAGTCACTATTCATCTACACCGCTCCTGCACATTTCTTTGTTGCCTCGGCTGTCCCAGCTTCATGGCAGCCATGATGGCTGCCTCTTCTCCTTAGCGTGGATGAGAGGGACGAAGCCCTGGGTCAAGCAGGACAGTTGCGGCTCCCTGTGACCTGCAGGGTGCCCCTCTTTACTTCACCACCCCTACAGGGTGGCTTTAGCTCCTTTCGGAGCCCTCCAACAGGAAGAATTGGGTGTGGGAGCGCAGAGACCCACTCCTCACGTCCGATCTCGCCGCGACATCAGCCGAAGTCTGGAAAACCTCTAGCAATTTTGACCACAATTGTCTCTTGTATTGAAAAATTTTGTTCCTTCTTTTAGAGAGAAATCTTGGTTTTTAATCCAATCATGTCATCTTTTGGAAAGCTTTTGTTACATGTGCTTATGTTAAAACTACAGTCAGGCTTTCTTTTGTTTAAATATTTTGAGCGCCTTATTTACACGGGGAGGCAAAATTGTTTTTCTAACACAATTGGCTAACCTATCAGACTTTTAAGAGAAAGGGAGTATTTGATAGAGATTTATGATTTAGAAAGTAGAATGTTTACATTTAAGCATTTGTGTATCAGCGAATGAACATTTTTTAAAAATGGAAAATCTAACCGTGCTCAGAACCACATTCATTGTTAGATTTAAAAAATGGGTATTTTTTGGTAGGCAGAAGAAAACCAAGAGTATCTGAAACAGGTAGCTTTATTTGGGGGTGGAGATATAGGCTTTTCTTTTTGCAACCTAGCATAAAATCTAAAACCATCTTTTTCAGTAAGCACAGAGATGAGTTTCAGGATTTTGCAGGACTACAAATCTGAAGGGGAAAAAAAGATACTTTGGAATGTGTTACAGGCATTCATGTCTTCTTAAACTTTTTTTCTGGTGAAATTGTGCTGCAGCTGCAAAGTATCTTTTTTCCTTAGAAACTGAACCACTACATACGTCTGTCTCATAACTTTGATAAAATCCAAGAATACTTGCTCATATTAGTAATTCAGAGGCAGTGCTAGATGCCATCTGAAATCCTTATAGACCATGGTACAACTTAAATTTAGTTTAATTATTCTATTATACACATAGTCCATTTGACAAAAAATCTACCTTTTCCTCTTAACCCGTGTATATAATTTCTATTTTGAAATCCAAATTCTGCAAACATCATTATTTTTTCTCCTTACCTCTGCTTTCCCTCCCGCTTTTTGTAACATACTATCTGATTAACGAATCTGAAAGTTATGAAAGCTTAAACATTTTTGTGAACCTTGAGCTAATCTATAGGTATTGCTCTTATACATTTTTCTTAAACTCATAATTGCCTTAGCTTTTTAATATGGTTATCTTAAACCATTGAAAATTTCCTCCAAATAACAAAAAAATGTTTTAAAAACTGAAAGATATTTTCCAGGCCTCTTACCGCTCTTTCAGCTGAAGGAAAACAGAAGGAAAAGAATAAAAAAATAACTTTTTTAAAAAAAAGCTTTGAATTGACAAGGCGAAAAGAAAAGATATGAAAGGGGAAAATTTGATTTTATAGTTCTATTAACTTTGAAGCTTTTCCACCCTGCAATTTTTAGCTGCTTGTCTTAGTGCTAGAAATGAAACAAACTTAAGAAATTCTTTTTGGGTTTCAACCTCCTCCTTTACTTGGGCCTTAGTAATAGCAAGTTATTGTGCTCGACACATCTTACAAAAGTGGTTTGCCACTGCCTTCTTTTCAAATGTTTTCTTCCAAATTCTCAGACTAGTATAAACATTAGGATCTCATTAACGGTCTTCCAGCAAATATTGTATAGCCAATTAGTTCCTTTGCTTTTTTAGATCAATCAAAATTAGCTATCTGCTGTGACTTAATTGGGCATAAACCTGTGTTAATAATTTAATAATTTAATTATTTTCTTGCAATAAATATTTAAGCCATTCTATACACTATTTAATGTAATTTGTAAAAACACTGTAATTTAATTGGAAATAATTCTTCAGTTAAAGCAGGTTATTTTTAGATAGCAACTGTAAGCATTATTTTCTATTCAATATATCCAGTTACACTCAACACACATTTCAGAGGTAATAATCTACAAAAAGTAAGCAAAGAGAACCCTGACTTTTTTTCTAGAAATCCTATCTTTTGTTGACAGACTAGCCTCGACACACTCTTTGGAAATTTTGGTTTCCAAAGATTTGCATTTCCAAGATCAGATTTGCTGAACTTCCCCCAAATTTGCAAGAGTTATGATCTCGTTTGAATTTGATTATGTGCCATCAAGTCGTTTCCGACCCTAGCGACCACACAGCTAACCTTTTTTTCATGAATTGCTTCAATTTATTATATTCTGTTGCAAATGAAAGGTTCCGAAATGGGGTTTCTCCTGAACGCTTTCTCTAAATCTCTTCTCTGCTGCGGTGTACAGCTCCTTATGATAACGTATCACAATCTTCGGCAATGCCTTGACTGAACGAAGAATGTTAAAAATCGGCTACCTGGATGGGGGAAGTTTCCCTGCTGCAGCCCCCTGAAGCTGCCAGAACAGGAGGGAAGTCGCAAGAGTTGAGGGAAGGCCAGGGGACCGAGAAAGGAGCCGACGCCGCTAGCCAGGGGCCAACATAGGCCTTTCCTCAGATGATATATGGTGCGGCTGCTTCTTCCCATCTTAGCCCCCAACATGCCGGCAGCTGACATTGGCCACCGCTGAAGCCGACTCGCGAAGCTGCGGGAGGGCTGACTAACATCAGCACTCCCAAAAACTTTGGACTCTTGTACCAAGTCTTCGGAGGCGTCCACTGCGCAGACGTGATGGATACCTTGTTTCAGCCTCAGCTGAGGGGCGGGGAGTGAAAGGACCCAAGCGCTGAGCTTTGAAACTATGACTTAGAAGTTGTGTGCTAAGAAATGGTTCCCGCCTCTCCTTTTTTTTAGCGCCGTTGAAGATCTATCCGTTTTAGGTACCATTAAGATGGAATAGCCTGCAAGCCTGAGCAAAAATGCTACTTTTTTTCTTGAGGCAACTGCATGCCAAAGCAGATAGGTTGTTTGTCCATCAAGTTTCCCCATACTCGAGAACAATCCGCTCCTAAACACCCATCACCCACGGCGAAGCATAAAAGGGAGCTTAGAAGGAAACAAGACATATAGAAAAATAACGTTGCAGTTTCGCCGCCCCCTTTTAGTCCCCCTTCAGATTGATCGACCAGCAAAACATGAAAGAGGGATCTTACTACAGTTTAGCCTCGCAGCCCAAGCACGCACAACTCGGAAGCTAATCCCTCCAAAATCAGCCACACTTTCGTTCCAAAATCGGGTACGTAAATTGGGAACGCGTCCAAATATTAAAGAGAAATTCCGTATCAAGAAAATACTCTAGAAATTGAGATACTACTTGGAAACGTAGCAAGCGGCCAACATACAATTCCAAATACGCTAAAGGAGAAACCCACAATATACTGGAATAAATAAACTAATAAATTTTTAATTGTATTCAATTATATTGAAACTTTAGATTTCTACCGCACGCACGTACTAAAAATTGTAATTGGATAAACGTAAACCCATCTAGATTCGACTAATGCATCCTACATATTGCAAAAACGTTAAGAACACGCAAGTCAAACGTCTCGATTTCTAATTCACACGGAACAGACATCAAGCCTGCAGCGCGAAACGGAAGACGCTCGGCGGAGCAGTTTCGAAGGAGGGCTGCAAACGAATCGACCCGGAACTACTCCTCCTCCTCCTCCCGAGTTTACTAGGCGAAGGAAATCGGCGGTTGCTGTAGGGGGATCCACGGGATCGCCATGTATCGGCAGGGCTTCCGGCCTCCCACCCCGCCGTCTTCGAGTGGCTCCGGGTTTCTCAGCCCTGCCTCTGGAGGAGCCTCTCCACAAGGCTACCGAAGCCCTCGACACATGTCGCCTTACGGATCCCGCTCGCGGCCGTACGACATTTCTCCTCGCTCTCCCCGCTTCCAAACGTGCGGGGATGGTGGAGGCTGGTTTGGAGGCTCGGCAGCGGCGCACACACCACGTAGGCCCCACAGTGCCAGTCCCAGCCACCTGGCTCCCTACAGCGGCGGCAGGTCCCCCAGAGGAGCATTTTACCAGCAGCAGCCCTTCAAGCAGCCGCCTTCGGGGGGCTACCAGAGATACAACCAGGTATTTACTGGGGGGGAGGGAGGGTAGACATAACCGGGTTCGTTCACGGTTCAGCCATTCAGGCCCTGCGCGCCTGAAGTGAGGGGTCCTTGGTGTTAAGCATGCCCTTTTTGCACGCCTGTTTAGTATCCAGTCATGTTACATTCAATGATGTCTTTTAACATGAGATCGCAATTGTCTCAAATATTGATATTCTAAATACGTATAAATCGGAGTAAGTCGGAAATTCAATAAGCCGCCTTTACGAATAAATGGGTTTCTGTTAAGCTGGGGCTCTGAGAAAAACGTCTGCAAAAAAACTGAGGAGGATCGTGGTACTTATTGATCTTTCAAGGCCTGGAGGATCCAACCACTAGATATGTAGAACAAACCTAGGCAATCTATTCCATAAAATATTGCAGGCTACTTCTGCTGATCACTGCTGCCAGCAGTTTGGCAGATCGAATCTCACCAGGTTTAAGGTTGACTCAGCCTTCCATCCTTCCGAGGTTGGTAAAATGAGGACCCAAATTGTTGGGGGCAATATGCTGACTCTGTAAACCGCTTAGAGAGGGCTGTAAAGTATTGGGAAGCGGTATATAAGTCTAAGTGCTATTGCTATTGCTATACATAACAGCCAGGTTTATATACCATACAGTATCTCTGACAGTTTCTGGATTGACTACTCTGAAAAAATCAAGAAACACCCCCTTTTTGAAAATGAAGGATGTTTCTGACCCCCTATCTTTCAACAAAAACAAAGGATTTTCCCCTTCATTTGTTTCTGTAACCCCATTCAGAAGCACAGTTGAGCAGTTCCAAAATTCAGGCTGAGGATGAATAAACCACCAGATATGCACAATGTTGATTGATTTCACTCATATGAGAATAAGCCCTATTGGACACAGGAGCCTCTAACTTCTGAATAAATTTGCATGCACTGAAAATTTCAGCTCTAAATTTGCACTCCACTGAATTCCTAACAGAAAAAAATAGGATGTTCAACCAGTTTCGCAAACTGGTAGTAAATACTTATGATGATGTGTGGGAATTTGGAAGATGGAAGAAAAGACCTATAGCCTAGGCCAGGGGTCAGAGCCATTTGGACCCATTTCCCACAGAAAAGAAAACATCAGGAGCCACAAAACCTGGGTGGCAGTGGCCATCTCAACGTCACTCACTCCCACCCAGTCACATGACCACCCCCAGGGAAGCCTACCCAGATTTTGTGGCTCCCTGTGTTTTCTTTTCTGTGGGAAACAGGTATCTCTCTCTCTCTCTCTCTGTGTGTGTGTCTCTCTCTTTCCATCTATCTATCTCTCTGTCTGCCTCTCTTTCTCCCTCTCTGTCTCTGTCTTTCTCTCTGTCTCTCTTTCTCCCTCTCTGTCTCTCTTTCTCTCTCTCATCTCTCTTCCCCCCCCCTCTCTCTCTCGTGTGTGTGTGTTCCCTCTTGAACCATTTCCAAAAACAGGCGAGGGTTATTGGTTTTTTTTGCTGATGTTGTTCTCTCTTCTTTGGGTGCTTTTTATCATATGATTTAAATCAAGAGTCATTTCAGGTTCCCAGATAAATGAAGCGCTTTCGTCCCCCTGCTGTGGCTCCCTCTTGGCTGAACCCACCACTGGCTGGCCCTGCCCCTCGCCCTCCCCTCCCAGTCACTTCTCGCCTGGCCTGAGAAGGTAAGTGCAATGGTGGGGGATGGAGACTCGCTCCATATTCCAGAGCGGGAGTGAAGCGCCCCGTACTTGCCCCCTCTCACAGGCGCTTTCTCCGGCCCTTGTTGGTGCTGCACACACCTCAGTCGCTCGGGGAGACATGCAACTTGCTCTCCACCCCGAGACACTGGCCTGGCCCAGCTGCAGCCAATGCTCCACATCGTAATGGGCTCCAGGAAGAGAAGGGGACACCTCTCCCCCATTGTGAAGCGCTAAATTTAACTGTGCTGCGCAAGGCGCTGCAAGAGCAGTGGGCAGGCCATGGAGGTGGCGAGAGCAGCAGCGTCAGCCGCAGCCAGGCCGGACCAGTGTCTTGGGGTAGAGAGCAAATCGCGCATCTCCCCGAGCAACCTAGGTGCGCGCAGCACCAACAAGGTCCTGAAGAAGCGCCCGTGAGACCCAGCAAGTACAGGAGCGCTTCGCTCCCGCTCTGGAATATGGAGCGAGTCTCCATCCCCCGCCATCGCCCTTACCATCTCAGGCCAGGCGAGGAGTGACTGGGAGGGCGAGGGGTGGGACCAGCCAGTGGTGGGTTCAGCCGACAGGGAGCCACAGCAGGGGGACGAAAGAGCCATGGGTTGCCGACACTCGGCCTAGGCAACCATCTGAGAAGTGGCAGCTTAGTCCACAGGAAAAAGGCTAGAAAGCAATGCAGAAAGGATCTCCTTATTTTTGGAGACTAAAAAAGAGGGGTTTGAACTAATCATTTATGAAGATTCTCAATCATCCAAGTAATGGTTGTCCCAAAGGTGCTTTTCAAAAGGCAACTGGATTTTCTTGTTTTTTTTTTCCTTGAAAACTTTTCACTTCTCATCCAAGAAGCTTCTGACTGAATGTTGGGGAATAGAACATTCTCTGTATTCATCTGGTTGTTAGCATTCTGAAGGTCGGTCGGTTAGTTCTCTGAGAGTTTGAGTCCACTTGGGGATTTATCTGTTCCCTCAGGGTCACCTAAATCATAGTGTAAATGAATGTGGAACCTTCTTGGGATTGTTGAAAGGACTGTGTTGTAGACAGGAGATATAGGTGGTGTCGTATCCCTCTCCCTCTGTTGACAGAGGGCTGTTCAATTTTAACATAGATGGCCTCTTTGATCCCTCTTTCAAATCAGTGGTCTTATCTGTCCAGAATGTGGACTTTGCTTCAAAACTCTTCAAAATGAGTGACAGTTGTCTTTGAAATGCAGATGGACTGCTGAATCTTGTCCTGGTGGGTTTGTTCTCCTTTGTTGTGCCATGTGTTTGTGAAGTGGTTGTTTTGTTTCTCCAATGCATAGATCTGGACATGTCTCACTGCATTGTACTGCATATACCACATTGCTCAGTTTGTGTCTGGATGTTTTATCCTGGGGTGGATAAGCTTCTTCCTTAATTTATTCTTGGGTTTAAAGCATGCATGTGTTGTTGGTTGAAAATCCTTAGGATTTTCAGATATTTCTGCAATGACAACATTGCTTCGTTCTTTGTTCTCTTCTTTGTCTGTTATAGAGCAGTTCCTGCTGGATCTTTTTCTGGATTTGATGAAGGTCCAGTTGGGATAGCCACAAGTTCTGAAGGCTTCTTTGATGTCTTTTAATTCTTTTTCTTTTTCCTCTTTGCCGGTACCAAACCTTCAGCCCAGTGGTATAGGGTTCTGATCATTCCCATTTTGTGATCAAAAGACTTCCTAATGCTTTCCCCCCACCTGCAGACTGTGCTGCCTCTTACAGACCAATACCTTAGGCTGCAGAACTTCCTCCCGTCTCCCAAGGTCATTCCCACTTTCCATTACAGTATTTGACTGCTGTAGAAGAGATTAAATATTCCCTTTTATTCAGTCTGTCATTTTATTTCAGTAATTGGCCAGTAGCACAGATCTTTTGAAGAGTCACATTTATCTAGCCAAGTATCAATGTAGCCTAGACACCATGGAAATTGACTAGAATAAAACAAAGTATATAGAAATTTTCTAAAATTATAAGAATTTTGGAAGTAAAAATGTAAGTCATTATGCAATTTGGATAAGGCAATTAAATTTAGTTATTTATTTAGGAAATTTATATGGCCACCTACTCACAACTACTTTAAGTGACTTACAAGCAGTAAAAACACAGCATAGAAATTTTTTTTTAAATAGTGACACACACACACACACACACACACACACACACACACACACACACACACACACCGGCAACAATGATTATTTAGAATAAAAGAATAGTCAAATTACTGACCTAAAGTATATAGTACTTCTAATACTAAAAATCCATGGAAAAATTGTATTTAATATTATAACTAGACAGATATGAGGATACATTGCATAAAGAAGAATACATAAGGTGGAATTAAGATGTAACCTCAAAGTTCAAATCCTGTTATAATGACTGTAGATTACTTGGTGCTCCCTAATTTCATTTGGATAGCAAGCAAACAACAAAATCCAGAGGACCAAGATTTCCACAGTTCAACCTGGAGCTACAGATAATCTCTTTTATTTGTTTTATTTATCTTTATTGATACAATGACTTAATAAAACAGAAATCAGAATCAATTGACAGTAAGGCTATAATATATTGTTATAGAACATTGTCATTAATGGATGGCTCCTTTTGTCCTATAAAGCAGGAGTCCCCAACCCCTGGGCCATGGCCCAAAACTGGCCCTGCCTCTCACATGGAACATCCTCATTCCCCCGCCCCCTTATCAGGCTGCCAAGACAGAAAGATTGGGACTGCTGCTATAAAGCACATGTTTACTTGAATAAAATATTAATGATATAATAACCATTACAAGTAGCCCTTAATTTAGAACCATTCATTTAAAATATGTTCAAAGTTATAACTGAAAAAAATTGACTTACAACCAGTCTTTGAACTTTTGCAGCATCTTAGTCATGTAGTCAAAATTCAAGCACATATGAACAAAGCATGTATTTATGACAGTTGCAGCATCCTGGGATCATGTGATCACCATTTGCTATCTTAGCAGCCAGTTTCTACAAAGTCAATGGGAGAAGCTAGATTTGCTTAACAACCATGTAATTTGATTAACAACCATGGCAAAATCAGGTGTGACTCACTTAACAACTTCCTTCCTTAGCAGTGGAAATTTTGGTCAAATTGTAGTTGTCTATTGATTTGGGTCATTCTAAAGTATATGCTTGCTAGTATTAGAATGACCAATAGTGATGAAAATTGAGGGGACTACAGAATTTCTTTTCTGCTTTTTGGTATCTCCTACTGATAGAGATGATTTAAGATGATTTAAAATACATTGTTCGCCAGTCCTAAAATTAACAAAGATTGATATATGTGCTTGCTATTATTTTCCCAGTATATTAAAGTTCTGAGGAGCTTTGCTTTTTCTAACTCAAAACCAATACAAAGAAAGATTGATAGTAAACTTGTATTTCAGCTTTAAAGCAAATTAGATTATCTGTCTGGTGATTTTTATGAAACAGTATCTTAATTTAGTAATTACTTTATAATATGTTTTCCCTTAAAAAGTAATTTAAAAATATATTCCAAGTTTTTGTTTACATTCTAAAATGTATAGGCCCATTGCCCTGCTTAAAATTGTTATTTCTTAAAATACAAACAGTGAGAGAGAGAGAGGCCTTCTAAACTGGGATGCACTTTGTGGCTTATTCAACTTATAAGAATGTTTATCTGAAAAAGTATTTAAAGATTACATTATGTAAGATTGCATTCTGATTCATTGGCAATTACTCTTGTTAAATATGCCCTAAGTTTAGATACAGTGTAGATAATATTTAGATGAAGCTGTCATCCCATTCTAGATCACAATACTGCAGGACTGTAATAATTCTAAAAGGTTCAAAAACTTTATTTCACCATTGTTCATTTCATAATCAGATGTCAAATGCCTTGGCGGTAGTATTATACAATTAAACCCAAAGAAAATAAGATAAGATAGGTTGAATTGATACTTTAAAGCTAGAATTATGAATATAGGATATATGCACAAGGTATTTCATATTGTTTTAGTGAACACAACTTTTAATGATTAATAAAAATAAACCTTAAACCAAGGCTATTTTTCTCACAAATTTATTTAAAACTTTATTCTCTGTAATTGTGAACAGGATCATTGTCCTTGAAAGGCAACAAAGATTTTGAATCCTCTACCTAAAAAATTTATTGTTTTGTTTAAATGTTGTAGGTATGCAGATATAGAGATGAAATAGAGGAAATTATTTTATGCCACTTATACATGAGTATACTTTGGTTTGTTTTATAAGACAACACAAAAGATTTCAGGAGTATTTTGTGCTGTATCTAGTAATGGCAAAAGCTGAATATAGGTGTTTTATGTGTAAAACTTAGTACCTCTTTTATATTTATGTCTAGGTTACCATGTCATAGGTAGCATAAGCTATGACATAAACATGTCTGAGCTAAAATATTATCCGCGGCCAAAAAGTGGTGTGTTATTCTAACTAATGACTGGCTTCACAGAACATAATAAACTAAAACCACATAGACTGCACTACAATGCCTCCTCGTCATGTGACCACAATCCATTCCTTAAATCAGAAGCAAAATGGTCAGTAAGCAAACACATGATAGAAAGAGACACTGCAAAGATCCCAACTGCTGCCATCTCATTTAGAGGCAACTATGTGAGAGTTATTCTGACTCTGCCGTGCATTCTGGTCAGCCACTTAAAATAACTGGTAATGTGTACAGAAACATCTACACAATGCTAGACCCTCCCAAGTCAACATGGGAGATTCCATTGAAGGTTGTGAAGAATAAGAAGGCTTAAGATCCTGTAGGACTTCCAGTTTCAGATAGGCAGGTACTAGCCAATCTGTCAGACATCATGGTAATTGACAGGGACCAGATCACTGCAGTGGTAGTGAATGAGGAATATGAGGGAATCAGAAAAATCTATACATCTTTATATAACTAATTGTTTTGAAATTTTAAAAATAGAGCTATTTATAACTTTCTATACTTGTTTTAATATATTCTTTAGGCATTCACCATCTCAGCATTTTTCTTTGGTTATAATTTTCAACTGTGAATATAAAATAATAGCTACCGTGTTTCCCCAAAAATAAGGCCCTGTCTTATATTTTTTGAACCCTGAAATAAGCACTTGGCCTTATTGCCATGCACTCAAAAGCCCGATTGGGCTTATTATCAGGGGATGTCTTATTTTGGCGGAAACAGGGTAGTTACTAATGTGTACAAATTACATTTTTTAGGATGGATGGAGGTATTGAAGAACTTATATAAAGCTGATACTGAATGCAAAAATATACATATATAAATTTTAACTACATTCTTTTCTTTTGCTTCATGACTTTTCTCAAAGGGATCACCCCGAATATCGACTCCATTTGGTACACCACATGGGAAAGAGAAAACACTGTCCAATGATGATGTGGAGAATTATTATAAATCTTCAATGCTTGAAGACCCATGGGCAGGCCTAGAACCAGTGTCTGTTACTGATGTTAACCAACAATTCAGCCTTGAACAAGCAACACATTGTGGTAGAAAAGGGAGATATTTCAGCTAAAGAACTTACAAGTTAAATATGTTTGTGAGATACTGATATGTTTGTGAAAAACTGAAATAGAATTGCCTTTCTTAAGATGATCATTAAGCAAGTACATTTTAATTTCCATAGTTTTGTTTTGGCATTTTGACAAGATTGAATATTTTTATACTGAAAGAAAGAAGATACTTTTACACTTCTGGATATACAGAACAGAAATTCTAAGAATACATTCTTAGCCATTCTTTAATTAGTTTGACATTTTTAAGGGTCTACCTAAGCAAATTGTTTAAGATTGTAAGCTTCTTGAAAAAATGTCAAAAGGAGAATTTTAAAATAAAATATATTAGTTTGTATTACAAATATTTTACTATTTTTGTTAATCATACTTCAACCTACATGATTAAAATCCTTTGGGTTGAGTTGGTTGTTTTTTTTTATAGTTGTGGGTAATGAAATATTGAACATGCGTATACACTGCATGTTCCCAACAAAGCTAACTCACAATGAAATCTATAATCTATACCCTAATAATAGGTATGAAAATAAACTGTAACAAGTGTCATAAAATAGGAACATCATGGAATCAGAAGGGAAAAAGCATAGAAACATGGCAATATTAAAAGTTCAAGATAGCTGATTAAAACAAATAGCATGAAATATAAAAAGAGGTAGATTTTTAATGTTTTAATGTTAGCAAGACCAGCGGCGGAGAGAAGCAGCTGAACTGGAGAGCATGTGGAGCGTCTCCCCGAGCGCCCAAGGCTCGCTGTGCTGCGCAAGACGCTCTCCCAACAAGAGCAGCGCTGCTCTTGCTGGGAGCGTCTTGCGCAGCACATCGAAATTTAGCAGCCATGAGCCACCGCTTTGGGTCCTGTAAGTCCCATCCGGAAAGCACTGTGGCAGAGAGAAGCAGCATTCAACCCGGCTGCTTCTCTCCGCTGCAGCGCTTTCCGGATGGGACTTACAGGTCCGACTCTAAACCCAAAGCAGCGGCTCATGCCTGCTAAATTTCACTGTGCTGCGCAAGACGCTCTCCCAGCAAGACCAGTGGCGGAGAGAAGCATCCGACCTGGAGAGCACGTGGAGCGTCTCCCTGAGCGCCCGAGGCTCGCTGTGCTGCACAAGACACTTTCCCAGCAAGAGCTGCTCTTTCTGTTCCTGTGGTAAGGGCAAGTAAGTATCATAATGGCTGTCAAGACTCCCAGGGGGATGTGGTCCAGGCCAGCTAACCTTGTAGGCTGTCTGTGTCCCAGGCTTGGTTGAATCTTGCTGGGTGATGATGATGAATGAATGAATAAATTTTATTGATTAGCCCATTGGGCCATATCAAAACACAGAACTCCACAAACAGATCATTACAACAGTTGGTGAAACAATTTAAATGAAATTAGAATAATACATGATTTAAATAAAATTACAATCTAAAATAAGATCAAAATAAAATATAATCATTTAAGATAAAAATTAAGTACGATTAAAATTTATATTATAATGTCACCCCTACATCTACTCAAATCAGTCTTAAAACTACTATTAAAATTACGTTTATTTAAATCAAATCAAATGATCTTCCCTACAATCTACCCCGTTCTGCTGCTTCCCCCGTCCCACACAAACAGACTCTTTCTTTTACAGGGATACCCTTATATCTACCCCACAGCATATTTGTTTGGAGTTGGTCTAATCTCAATTTGGTAAAAAAATCTCCTTATATCGGGAAATAGAGGCACAGTTAAATATTTTGCTATTTTAAAATTTTGTTTATTAGCTGATAGCCAGGGGCAGACTTTTACTGCTGTCACCTGTGCAATATCCATTTGGGCACTTATGTCCTTAAATCTCTGTGCAATCCAATTTCGGAACTGCCTATGATCGTACTGCTGCCAATTTAAGGGGGTACCAGAGCAAGATACCTACTTCAAAACTCTTGGTAACCAGTTATTTTTATTACTTGAGATAATCTGCTCCACCAGAGCTAATTTTGGTACCCTTCCTCCATCTCGATTATTCTTAACCAATAATAAACGGTCTTCAACAAGGCCCTAGTGTCAATCGCATGGACTCCCGTTTCTGCCCTTACTACACATGCTGGGGTTCCAGGGGACACTGCCAAAATTCTCCTCAGAAACTTACTTTGAGGAGTTTTCACCCCAGGCAGCTTATTCTGCCCCATAGGTAATTACTGGTTCAATTTTCGCCTGGAAGACCTTTAGCACTGGGATCAATGAAGATGGTGTTTTCTCTAAAATAAGTTTGTTTAATTGCGCCATCCGAACCATGGCCTTCCGAGCTTCGGCCTTTACCTGCTTATTCCACTTGCCATTTGCCTGGAATACTAGCCCTAAATAAGTAAATGACTGAACTTGTTCTATTCTTCTTTCATTTAATACCCATCTCCTCATATTTTGTTGCCTACCCCGTTTTTTTTATTGTTAAGCGATTTTTTTTGCAATATGCCGCCAACCTCCCAAGTGGCCTTCGTAGCCCCATCTGTGAGGCCGACAACACAATTATATCATCAGCATATAATAAGCAATTTACCTGTCTTGTTCCTATACTAGGCCCATGGAGTGACTTATCTTCCAAACATTTTGGAAGGTCATTTAAATATAAATTGAAGAGTGTTGGGGCTAAGATACAACCTTGTCTGACGCCCTTCTTTATTGGGATTGCATTTGTTACCGATCCTGACCTATTCACTCGAACTCTTACCTGGGTTTCCGTGTATAACAATCTAATCAAATATAACAATTTCTTTTCAATTCCCATGGCTTCTAATTTATCCCATAAAATTTGTCTATCAATTGAGTCAAAGGCTGCCTTCAAATCTATGAATGCCACATACAGTGTTTTTTCTC
>QLTV01001376.1:281206-306562 GCA_003457575.1 Thermophis baileyi | reverse complement strand
AAGAAAGCAATTATCCATAGTAGATCTTCCGCTCCTGAAGCCTGACTGTTCTTCAACTAAAATGTTATTTCTCATTATCCAGTCCTCTAATTTATGAAGCAAATGCTTAGCATACATTTTTGCTGAAATATCGATTAAACTAATTAATCGAAAATTATCTGGGTTATCTCTAGAGCCTTTTTTATGTAAGGGAATAATTATTGATGAACGCCAACTGGCAGGAATTTGACCTGTTCTATTAATAAAAGTATAAAGACCCGCCAGGACAGGCGCCCACCAGGCTATGTTATCTTTGAATAACGATGCCGGGAGCGCATCCTGTCCTGGAGCTTTATTTATCTTCAAAGAGGAAATTAAACACCTCACCTCCATGATTTGCACTTCTTCCCACTGAGGTAAGGCTTTATATTCCTGTATCAAACTCGGAGAGGATATAACCTCATCACAACTTTCTGCTGCTGCTGGAGTGGCCAAATAATTCTCCCAATGTTCTGCACTAATATTTGGGTCACTTATTGGTTTTCTATCTCTAATAATTTTTGACACCTCCCACCAGAATAGTGTGGGTGAGGCCAGCTTTGCTGCCTGTTCTAGGCCAGCCCATAAGTTGTCAATGTAAGAGGCCTTTTTTCTCTTCAATAGCTGCTTATATTTCTGCCTTATGGTAATATACACCTTCTGTGATTCCATATTTGGACTATTTAAGTAACTCCTAAGCGATTTCCTAAGCTGTTTTTTCTTTCCCTTACAGTCATTATCAAACCATGTTAAGTAACTAGAATCAAACTGGCCCATTGGCTTAGTAGTCATGAAAAAATGTTTCAATTTATGGCATATTTCCGCAAACTATACCATAAGCTCTTGTTCACCCGTACTGTTTAGACATTTATGCGCTAAGACTTCCATACGCGGTGAATTCATGAATTCTGTCACTGCTTTGCTATCAACCCTTTTCCATGACAGTCTTCTCTCATGGGCTATTTCTAAACTGAAGCGGAGTTGTTGAATTGTTTGATTCCTTTTCCTGAAATCGGAAGGGATTGCCAGGGACATCTCAATCGGAAGATGATCACTTTCTGGCCTTGGTAACGTCAAGACCAGAGTTGCCCCTGATACTAAGCTATGAGAAACACAAAAATAATCAATAGAACTACATGCCTTAGGGCCAAAAAAAGTTATGGGGTACCTTATAACCTCCGAATACAGGCCTACAATTTGAAGGTTACAGTTATATATCATTGTTAGAAATTTCCCCCCATCTTTGTTCTTTTTCTTATCTTGGGAAACCCATGATTGTTGGTTATGTAAATATCCATCTGGAATTGTACCATTTTCAACAAAAGGTTCCAACGAGGGACCCACACGCGCGTTAAAATCACCTGCCAAAATTAAAGGTGTTTTAGTAAACTTTTTACTTATATCTAATATTTTTACCTCTAGGACTTCCCACAAATTGCCCATTGCTGGATTAACATACACATTTATAAATACCATTGACTTCCCTTCATACACCAAATGGATTGCTTGAAAAAATAAAGGGCCGGAATCCAAGTATATCTCATTTCCCTTCCATCCTAATTTGGCTTTTACCAAGATGCACAATCTTCCTGAGGCTCTTCCCTTATTAGTTACTCTCTTTGCTGGCAACTGCCAAATATTAAACCCGGGGAGCTCAATGGGGGCCTCTTCATTGCTAACCCCTGTCTAAAAATTTAATACAATCGTCTGTGCACCAACTTCCTCTCCATCCTGCCACATTCCAAGAGAGGAAGAGTATTCTTGGAGAAAATAATTGCTCGCTATTTCCTAGTCAGGCTTCTTGAAAAATCTCTCCAGTCCCTCCTCCCTCATTTACACTCACACACCCATTTAATCGCCTAAACTCCATAGAAGTCTGTTTGGGCATCATTGCTCTACCTGTTACTTCCGGGTTTACAGGACCATGGGCTCCATTTATCTCTGCCTCCACTATAAATGATTTTACATGAGGCACCACATTTACATCATTTCTTGATATCGTCTTTGCCACTAAGGGGGTCTGGGGGATTCCTTTCTGGGTGCCCTCCAACTCCGATGTTTGTCCCACAATGCTTTGCACCATCAGATCTACTATCTCTGGCACTTTGTGCTGTAAAGACATGGGCGTCCGGCTTCCTGGGCTTGTAGGCTGCTGACTCTCCGGAACTGCATCATGTCTTGAAGGGGACAGAACAATCGACGCCAAAGGAGCAGCAGAGGAAATGGTCTGCTTCAGCAGCTTCCTCGTCTCTTTAAGTTTCTTAAGTACTTCTTGCTGCTCCATTAGTGAGAGTGAAGAAAAAGTCTCCAAACAGGCAGAATCGAATATCTCATCTTGCACCAAGCCAATTGAAGGAAGTTTCACATCAGCTGAATCCAAAACCCCAACCGACATTTCCTCTGTAACACTAAATCTCCTCCCTGCCTCAACCAGCCTACTTTCCCTATTCAGTCCGCCTTCCCAAACAGCCGACCCATGTACTGCCACGCTGTCCCTAGGAGCTCTCTGAAACAGCGGGCTAACCTCACCACTAGAAAAAACTCGGGTAGGTAAAGAAAGATAAAAAGCCAAGAATCCTATCATTCGCATAAGCAGGCTTGGAAAGAGGTGTTGTTTGAACTTAAAAAGAATTCTGAGATAATTATCACGTTGAGGAAGATATTCATATGCTGCCAAATCTATTGCACCCTTGTCACTCCGAGTAAGCTGTGACAAGGAGGTCACTATCCATCTTTTTGAAGTCCATCTACCTGCATTTATCTCAGAGTTATATATGTTCAATACGATCTGCTCCTTCCACACTCCCCTGTTCCCCCCCCCACTCCTGTACCATGGGATTTCAGGCCCAACCTGCTCACCATCTCTTTTTTTCCTCCCTCGATTACAGTCAATATGTTGTCCGCTTGCTCCTTCCCTCAGTTGCACCATTGTTGGTATCTGGCCATGACATTCTGTCTGGCAGCCAGTTAAATATACCTGCAGCTTTTTCGTCTGTGCCGCAGCAATAAAATTCATTGCAGAGTCCAACTTTAAACGTACCTCTGCGAGCTGGTCAAAAATAGCCAAGACTGTCTGAGAAGTGAACATACTATGCCGGCTAATAAAATCCCTTATACTATCACTTAGCTGGTTTTCAGGCCCAAGAGCTGATTCATCATCGTGGTTGTAAAACTCCGGCTCTAGGCCCTTATCCCAGCTTGTAGCTAATTCACGCAAAGTTGCTGAGTCATTTGTCACCAGATTTTGCGGTGAGGTTTGTAAGCCTTTTAACTGACCTCTTGACTGGCTCTCCGCTATCTTCAGCTCCCACTCCAGGGGAGAATCCTCAAACAATGCCAAAGCTTCACAGCTATCCGGCAGGGAAAGGGGGTAGGATGCCCGACCTGCTGTTAATTGTCTATGCTGGCAAAATCCATCGATTTTCTGTTGTTTTTGTGGATTAGTTCCACCTTCCTTACTATTTGGTGAGCACTGTGCCGTCTTTCTTTTCTTCCCCTTGGAAGAAGCCATCCGTCATATGTCCTTATTGACTCGCAGTCCTTTCTTCGTTCAAAGTTACAATGGCCGTGGAACGCTGCCAGCAATAATGGGGATCAGGCAAACATTTTTCCATGGAGAGAGCAAAATGTTTTGCATGGCGTGTGGCAACAAGAAGCCCAGCTTTCTCTAAATGCTTTGCTAGCTGGAGTAAAAATCTGGAATAAAAGCTGGAATAAAAGCTAAACCTCTCAACTGGTGAAATTAAAACTTTTTAAATTTAAAAGTTAAAAATTGATTTAAAAGTAAAAAGAGTATTTTAAAAATAGAGAGTAAAAAGGAGAGCAAAACTCAAAGCTGCTCTCACTCGCTGGTGGGAGGAGCTCGCATCCAAGTGACTTGCATTAACAACACAAAATTAAAACATAGAAAACCGACAGCATAACCATCACAGCATGAAGGCCTTGATGATGGCTGAATAGGAAGGCTTTTATCACATTAAATGTGATCGTTAGAGTGATCCTAAAAGACAACTGTTATCACCTCCACTGAGCCTTTCTGCATTAGTATTTACAGGATTCAGTCTAACTACAGAGACCAGCAAAGGAATTCAAGAGGAAACAGGGACTTTGTTATCCCATTTCTATAGGAATAACAGGCAGGCAGCTACTCAATCAATGATGATGATGTGTGACACTTGTTCTGAAAGGGTGTTGCTGGGCAATTCCTATTGTGGCTTAATGGCTTTGAAGTTTGACCTGATTTGGATCCTGAGTGAGGGCTAATCCTATCACCCTGGAGGCTGGAGCTGAAGGGCTTTTGTTTTGTAGATAGGAATAGGATGGCCCAGTCTTTCTGGGGCTATTAACAAAGGTGGGGGCTGCTTTCCAAGAGCATTTTCTCCTTTTCTCATCCAGGGAGGTATAATATTCTGCCTTTTTAATACTTCCTAGAATATTTCATTCTTCTAGGAGATGGGTGGGTGCTAACTTTCTACCGAATAAAATGGTAACGAGAATGTTTGAATACTAGATTTGGTTACATTGATTGTTTTTTGTGTGAAATCTTTTGGAATAGTAGAAAACATTGTGATATAATTGCCTGTTGGAAGAAATTTCCCTGGTTTGTTCCCAGCTGGGACAATTAAGGTGATTGCTCTGAATTCTGTCTTCTTGCCTTAATGGGTTAATCCTGTTCCTGGGGCTTTGTCTTTCCTATCCTGGGGGTTAATTCTGCCAGGAAAGAAGAAAAGGGAAGTTCCAGGTGTGTATAATGGCTGTACTTAAGTGTTTCTATTGTCAGTTGTTACTTGGCATGCTCTGAGTTTTCCCAAAGGGGGAAGGGTTAGGGTCTCTTGAGTCTCTTGGCACTGTTTCCTGAGGTTTCTGGTGCCCACCCAGCCAGTCATTAGGGCAGAGAACCAGTTGTTTAAAAATTTGAAGCCCACCACTGCCCATAATAATCAGAAAAGACCAGTTTCAGTATAAATGACAAGATTTGGAACTCTCCACACCACTTTCAAAACCAATTTTACCAGCTCAGGCAGAGATACTTTAGACATGAGACTCTTGGTATAACAGCAAATATACCAACCTGTCTGATCCTCTAAGTCCTAATAAGCACACTTCAAATCTTAATATGGTTTTTCCCCACAGAAACGTAGGACAGTCTAACTCAGATGACTTCTCTCAATTCCTTCATTCAGGTCTCAGTCCCAACAGTTCAATTCATCGCTGGATCAAGTAACTTAGGTCCGTGATGGCGAACCTATGGCTGGCACGCGGAGCCATATATGAGGGCACACGAGGCGTTGCCCTATGTCAGCTCCAGCACGCATGTGCGTGCTGGCCAGCTGATTTTCAGCCTTCCGGAGGGCGGGGGCAGGCCGTTTTCGCCCTCCCCAGGCTTCAGGAAAGCCTCCTGAAGCCTGGGGAGGGCGAAAAACGGCCCAACAGGCCTACCGGAAGTCCAGAGGCTTCAGTGAGGCCTGCACGCATGCGCGGGGGGGAAGCAGCGTGGGGGGTTGTGCTTACATGCGCGGGGGGAGGGCATTGCATTATGGGTGTGGGCACGCGCGTGCGTGTGCACCCTTTTGGCACCTGAGCAAAAAAAGGTTCGCCATCACTGACTTAGGTGGTAGAATTCAGTTAGCAGCAGCAAACATTGACCAGGAAAAAAGAAGAAATTAAAATGTTTGTTAATTGGTCTCCCCATCTCCCCTTGGCTGATGACTGAGCATCAGACCTATTGAACTTTCCCATACTGTACTATAGGAGCTGTCAATCAGCTGACCAATTTTTATAAATTGAAAAATACACCAGATAAACTTTTCAACCTTTACAATCCTCTCAACAATCAAACACACACTTAACTACCCACCCTAATCTACAGTCAGTCAGTTTTAATCAATTATAGTTCTGTGATAACTTCTACCAAACAATGATAATCACAACACAAGAATCCATATTCACATTTCTCTTCTTCAGTTGTTACAATGATAAGCGTTGTTGTGGATCAGTGGTTCTCAAACATTTTGGCATCAAGACCCCTTTTCATTCTTAAAAATATTTTGATAATTACTCTATAAGAAATTAAAACTAGAAATGTTAAAATATTTATTTGGCTTCATGGACTCCTTGAAAGGTTATTGGGGACCTCCAGGGATCCCCAACGCACACTTTGAAAACAGTTCTAGTTCTTAACCACAGTGTCCTACACAATTTCAAACATAATAGTCTTCCTTCCAGTTTTAAAAGTATTTTATATTACTTAGAATTATTTTACTGTTTATGCTAAAACCTTGATTGATATAAAATGCCATGGAGACTTTTGGGAAGTACTTTTAGCACAGTGACACTGTACTGTTGAACAATTTTAATAGTGCTAGCAAGTGTGTTTTCAGAATATGATCCATAATATTGAAAATATTGCTAACTTTATAGCGAAATACATTTATATAAAGTACTTAGGTTGAAATTGTGTAGAAAAGATAAGTTTAAAAGTGAAATAAATTGTATAAATCTTGTACCTGTTCAATAATTTGGTGTATGCAGGTTCTATTGCATAGACATCTAATGTAATATTATTAAAATGGTTAATGAACTATCAGTCTGATGTTGTTAATTTTAAAATGTGAATTAAGCTCTTAATGAGAAACGCGAATTGTAAGTTTCAGTCTTTTTAGTTTAAAAATATTTACATTAAATTAAGTATTGGTTGGGTATATAGAATGACTTACCATTTTCTGTTCAAGTTTACTAAAAGATACATCATGATGAATTTGTCAACAATTTGGCTTATTCATTTATTATTTTATTTTAGATGCTTGATATATCTGTAATAGTAATTTAAAGGAGGCTTGTGTTCTGATGATTTAATACTAATGAAGGAATTGAATATATTGACTGAAAATCTAGAGACAAAGAGTTATTATCCAGCTATAGACAGATAACACCCAAAAATGTTTTTCTCTGGTTCAGATACAAATTCTCAAATGATTTTCAGAATATGTCTTTGAAAATACCATGCAACCCATATTTCTCTCCTGAAATCAAATTTATGAATCTCAAAGTTATTGACTGTCTTGAAAATCTCTGAAATCAATACTTTGGTTTCTTTTCAGATCAAATAAAAATTTTCTATAAAAGCCATTTTAAGAGTGTAGCTGCTTTCTTAGTATTTCAATTAATTTTAACATAATCTTAGAATTAAAATTTGCCTTTCATGTTATGTGGCAGTGTTGGACAATACATGGCTTGCAAATTTATTTAATAAGTTTATTCATAGCTGAAACTAAACCTACCTTCAAAACTGCAGTTAATAATGGAGAGCTGCAGTATCATATCTAACAAGTGTACACTTTTTTCATGCCAAGGGCTCCACTATAAACAATGGACACAGGAAGAACAGAAGCAGAGGTAGGTTCGGACCGGTTCGCCCGAAACTGTAGCGACCCGCTGGTGACGTCACGATGACGTCACGGATCCGGTTCTGTCGGTGCCGGTCCATGGGCGCCGCCATCCTTTTTTTTTTTTTTTTTATTTTTATTTTAATTTTTTTTCCTTCTGCGCATGCGCAGAAGCCGAGTTTCCGGCACTGCACATGTGTCGCCATCTTGTTTTTGGCTTTTTAATTTTTTAAAAAAATTTTTTTAATTTTTTTGCAATGCGCATGAAGCGTGCGCGCGCCCCCGAGGCGCGGCCATGCAGCGCAGGAGGAAGCAAACCGGCAGCGAGGTAAGTTAGAACCCACCCCTGAACAAAAGGTACAATTGCTTTCATTCAAATTAAATGGTAAATATTATTTCCATGTTTTTTCATGTTGCAATTTTAAAAACTATAGATCAATGGTAGCTTTAGGTGATAGGCATGTTATCTAAAGTTGTAGAAATTTTCATGTTTTATTTTGTTCTGGCTTGGTTTGATCTGCACTGATTTTGTTTTCATATTTTGCTCTTCTGGTCAGTTGTATTTTTATATGTATGTTCTTAGATTTAAGCCACCAAGTTAGGCAGCTTATAAATTAAATAAACTTAAAAAATAGACTTGTGATACCAAAGTTTTGAACATCTTTTTGCTCCAAACTGTACAACTTTCCTATAATATTTAAACCATTTGCATTTGCTTTTCTTCTCAACAAAAATAATAATCAGGAATAAGATCTCAGAAAAATAAACTATACAACAGCTTTCAGTCACTAGTGCCACCTTGTGGTTAGCGGATCTTATATAGTTGTATAGCTAGATTTAAAAATAAATTTATCAAAGCCTATACAATTTCCACAGGATTTGTTTTACTGAGAATTTAATGCCAAGCTTACAAAAGTATTGTGAATCTATTTTAGATTTGCAATCTAAAATAGATGTATTGTACCAAATCATCTTCATACAATCTTAACTTCAAGATGACTGCTATATCTCAGCTAACCCAAGTCTTCTATTAGGCAAAGATATTATCAAACAAAGCACTAGATTATAACTACCACCATTTTTATTCTCTAAACACTTCTACAGTCCATCAGAGACCCTGGAAATATTCATGGAAATAAAAATGTTAGGTTCCTTTTAACTGAAACTCAAAAAATGGTATCTAGTTGGCACCAAGGGATGTGTCCTTGTGGATCCAAGTACTATTCTGTCATCACCTAGGGTAGTGATGGCGAACCTTTTTTTGCTCGGGTGCCAAAAGGGCGCGCGCGATAGTGCGTGTGTGCGTGCCCACACCATAATGCAATGCCCTCCCCCCTGCGCATGAGTGCACAACCCCCGTGCTGCCCCCCCCACATGCGCGCAGGACTCACTAAAGCTTCCGGAGCCTGTGGATGGCGAAAAACAGATTCCAGCTGATTTTTGGCCTTCTGGAGGAGGGTGAAAAACGGCCCAACCGGAAGTTTGTTTCCGAACTTCCGGTTGGGCCGTTGGGTCCATTTTTCGCCATCCACAGGCTCCAGAGGCTTTCCTGAAGCCTGGGGAAGGCGAAAATGACCTCCCCCCGCCCACTGGAAGGCCGAAAATCAGCTGGCCAGTGCGCACATGTGTGCTGGAGCTGACATAGGGCAACGCCTCGCGTGTCCTCAGATATGGCTCCACGTGCCACCTGTGGCACACGTGCCATAGGTTCGCCATCACTGACCTAGGGTTTCTCCCCAATAGCCAGATGTACTTACTTGAATTCAAGCAGTTGCTATAGTGTACTTATTTTTAAAGATTTAGAATTTTGGAAAATAAAAATGAAAGCAAAGCAGTGCTTTGCAATTACAAAATGTCAACTGCTCATCTTTTCCCAAGAAAGGCAGAGGTTAGATAAATTAGATCTCTATGTTGGAAAGTCCAGTGATAGATATGTGTAAAAGATAAAATAAGAGAACATAGAACGCTGAGGTCTTCAAAAAAACTTTCCTATTTAGAAGACATTTTAATTCTTCTAAAGATGTGCATTGCATGTTATGTGAACTTAGTAGACTAAATATAAGATTCAGTCCTTAATCTCCTGTCCTATTAAACAAAATTCAGTAACTTTCTTCAGTAAAATAGAATGAGTGCCAAGACAGCCACTTTATTTCTTCTGAATTTAAGATGCTATTAAAAGATATACTTTCTTTATAAATATTGAAAAAAGCTAATTTGTCATGTATTTTTCCTCAAAAAAATTGTATATTGCAAACAGTTTTCTCCCCTTAAGTTAAAATAATGAATCCCAAGTTATAGAAGAGATTCTAGTATTTTACCTATTACCCTGTTTCCCCCAAAATAAGACATCCCCTGATAAGTCCTATCGGGCTTTTGAGTGCATGGCAATAAGGCCAAGCACTTATTTCAGGGTTCAAAAAAATATAAGACAGGGTCTTATTTTTGGGGAAACACGGTAGTAGATAGATATATGCCCCAAGTTTAGGATTTAGCAGAAGGAAGGAGGATGGAGTTAATTTATCAATTCTTCCTTGTGTTTATAGTTTCCAATACTAGGCCCCTTGGTTTTCCAAAGTGTCTTAAAAGTTTTTCAGAGGGCCCTCGTGTTTGCAGAAGAGGGGGGAAATTATCCTATAAACAGGATATTTTTATCTGTTGAAATTCTTAAATTCTAACTTGCATGTTTAATTTTACATTGCTGTTTAGAATAGGGTCCATTCTAAAACTAATGGAAATCAGCCTTGAAATTTAATTGACCAACTATGTGAAACAGGGATTTTAGTCAGAGAAAGACTGTTGGTCTTACCTGATACGCTTCTTCTCGATGTACTGCTGGAGAATCCAAAGTGTGGGTATTGCTCCACCTTCTTCCTTTGGAGACTGAATCCATTGAGCTTTCTGCCACACCTCTCCTGGTTGCCCCCCAGTTCGATGAAGGCGTAGCGGATGACTTGACTTTCCTCTGATCTTGCTGCCCACTCCTGAACTCTGGACGAGACGGTTGCCAGGGTGGGATTGGATTCTCCGGCAGTATATCGAGAAGAAGCGTATCAGGTAAGACCAATGCTTTCTCCGATGTACTGCCTTGAGAATCCAAAGTGTGGGACATACCAAAGCCGGCATGTCCTAAAGGTGGGCCAAGTTCTGGTCCCAAGTCCCCTTATGTATCTTCTGGAGGACACTTCTGCCGAAGGCCGCCTCAGCTGAGGCAAATGCGTCCAGCTTATAGTGTCTAATGAATGGGGACGGTGAGGACCAAGTTGCTGCCCTGCATACTTCTTCTCCATAGTGAGTGGAGCTAGCATCCAGGAATGGGTAGACCTCATCCATTCAGCATGTAGGACTGAGTCTGTTGAAGTTGAGAAGCTCCGCCTCTGTTGCCGGGACTCCCAGCTGCGACTCAGTCCTCAGACTGGACGGACGTGGCTATTTTTCTCCCATTCTTGTTGCCTACTTTGTGGATTTATTACAGCTTTATTCCTTCAGTTAGTTATCCCCAGCTGACTCATTTTCCAACTAGAGTCGCTGGGTGGATCGCTACTTCGTGGATTTATCACCAGCTTATTCCTTCCGTGAGTTGTCCCCAGCTGACTCATTTTCTAACTAGAGTCGCTGGATGGATTGTGGCATTGAGCCTCGGCTCAAGCCGCGGCAGCCATTGCCTCTGCCTATCCCTGTGGCATTCTGACCGTGACAGGGCCTGGCCTCTAGATCTGCCACTGCAGCTTCGCACTCCGCTGCCATCTTAGGGCGCTGAGTTGGTTAAAGGGGCTCAAGCTCCTAACAACTGAGGCAACGCGGTGGTGGCCTGAGGAGCTTTCGCGCTCCAATCTCCCTACCACACTTCATCTGTGCAGACCCGGTGGGAGATAAGGGAAGCGGCATTCAAAGAGGGCTAGCAGGGACTTCCTTGGAGGGTGTGCCTCGCCACCCATTTGCAGCCCAGCTGCCCGTCGCAGGAGCCTAGCGCTCGAGCGACATTGGCCACAGGAGCCCAGGCTCCATTTCTGATACTGCTAAGGCTGCCTTTGCTGGGGAGAGTGTGTCGCAGGAGCTTCAAACTCGAGCAACTGAGGGCGAAGTACCAGTTTCCCGCCCTGGGACTTGGAGCTTCAGCTCTTTCCCGCCCACGCCATTTTGAGTGCAATCTAGCCGCCTCACAGCTGATTCCCGCTCACACGGTCTACTGCCTCAGCTGATTCGTTTCGACCACACGGTCTAACCGCCTCACAGCTGATCCTTCTCGTCCAAGCGGTCTAAGTGCGCCACGCTACAGCTGGGGATTCCCATCTTGACTGAAGGTGAAGGAGCGGATCCTTTAGCAGGCCGTCTGTTTAGGCGCCATTTTGTTTGCAGCAAGAGAATCAGTCAGCAAGATGGCGGACAAGGCCTTTGTAGCAGCAGCTAGCAAGGCCAAGTCGGGCAAGAGGCATAGAAAATCTACACCTCCCCCCCCTAACTGAAGAACAGCCAGTCACTTCTAGGAAAGCCCCTACTAGGGACAAGGAACATTGGGATAAACCCAGAGCATTGAAAGCTATAGAACGCGATGAGCATCGTAGGGACAGGGCGCTACAAAAAAACTGTGCCTAGTCCACTATCACACTTTCTGCTACCGCTCCTCTCCAGGGGGCAGGAGACCCCACTGCCAGATGGCATCCCACAGCACCTTCTCCGGGACCATCGGGAGAGCAACTATCTCTGGATAACCCAGACCTGGCCATTAATAACCCCGATATCTGGGGTACTGCTGGGCCAAATCCGCTTCCTGTGGCTCCCTCGGGCGCAGCTCCTTCAGGGACCGCAGCCACAGTTTCGTCTTCCGGAGCTGGGGCCACCATCAACTTGGAAGCGGCACCCATGGATCCTGCTAACATAAAGTCAATGATTGCCGAAGCCATTAGGCAAGGCATTGCAGCAGGCCTGCACCAATTCAGCTGGCCACACTCAGTGGTGTCAGAGCTCTCGCACTCGTCTCTACGAGTCCCAGAGCAGACCGGTCCCAGCTCCAGTTTCCAGCTTCCAGAGCACTACTCATCGGCTTCTTCAATTGGCAGCAGTCACATCTGTCAGATGAGGAGCGCAGAGACCTCGATCTTTCAGATGATGAGGGTCTCACTCCTGATCAGCCCGTTGTCTCAGGCCTGTTTCAACCGGGACTGTTCAAGTCATTATTGTTTAAAGCCAAGAATTCGGCCAGCCTTGGCTCGCTTCTGACTCCGTCATCTGATCCTTCATCCAGCCACACCGACCCATTGTTTGCTGAGCACACACCGGAGGCAGAGGTCATACCATTGCCTCAAATTTTTGTGGACACGGTCCAGCGTCAGTGGCAATCTACCTCCGGCCCTGCCCCATCTGTGGCCTACAGGAGATTCTTCAACGTCGGGTCGGAGCTGGCACACATCCTCCAGATTCCGTCAGTGGATCCTCCAATAGCGGCTCTACACTCGACCACCACCATGCCAGGGGACCCGGAGGAACTACTAAAACTGGAGGACAGGAGGATGGAGCAGGCGCTCCAAAAAGCACATCAGGCGGCAGCATGGGTGGTCCGGGCGTCCACGACAGCGTCCTTTTTCACACGTACATCGCTAATCTGGCTGCGCCAACTACAGGACCGAGTTCCTGCTTCAGATCTTAGAGCCCAACAGGACATAAATAAGCTACTGGCAGCAGCCCAATTCTCTGCGGATGCCACCCTGCAAGCGACCAGATTCGCATCCAAGGCCATCGCTTCCTCTGTTGTGACTCGATGTATGCACTGGCTCAGACAGTGGCAGGTGGACACCCACCACAAATGGCACCTGGCCTCAGCACCATTCCAGGGTCAACATCTCTTTGGGGAGGCCCTGGACCCAATTCTTGTTGAGACCAGGGACAAGAGGAAGGTCCTCCCAACCTTCTCCAGGAAGGGCACCTTCAGAGCAGTCCCCTACCCCTGGCGGTCCTTTCGAGCACCTGACCAGGGCTCCGGATTCTCCAGGGCCCAAGGTCAGTATGGGTCCTGGCAGAGGCAGCTCCCAGATAGGCCGGGCAGAGGGAGGCAGTTTAAGCAGCCCTTTCAGGGTGGAGGAAGTAGGACCCTTCGTCGCTCCAAGTGATCCAGAGTCCACTCCTCCCATTGTGGGACGTCTGGCCCTTTATGCAGATAGGTGGGAGGAAATAACATTGGACCTGTGGGTCAGGGAGATGGTACGTTCAGGCCTCTCCCTAGAATTTCTCTCCATGCCCCCGAGGTTTTTTATCAAATGCCCTGTATCCAAAAAATGCCACCAAAAAGGCTCTCATGGACTCCGCTATTCAGCACCTGCTGGATATTAGAGCAATCCAGAGGGTACCAGAGGACCAGCTAGGGCAGGGGTTCTACTCCATTCTTTTTGTAGTTCCAAAAGCCTTGGGGGGGGGTTGAAGAGCTATTCTGGACCTGAAATGTTTGAACCGTCTCATTCGATTTTGACGGTTCAAAATGCACTCACTCCAGACGATCCTTGGAAGCATTCGTCAGGGTGATTTCCTCGCCTCGATTGACCTAACGGAGGCCTACCTGCATATTCCGATCTTGTCCCTCCACCGGCAATTCCTTCGGTTCTTTTATGCAGGTAGGCACTATCAGTATAGGGCCCTTCCCTTTGGTCTCTCCTCTGCCCCTCGTGTTTTCACCAAAGTACTGGCGGTGGTGGCAGCTCACCTTACAACCTTACCCATGCGTATCCAGTGTTACCTGGATGATATTTTAATTCAGGCATCCTCTAGGGATCTAGCGGTACAGCATCTCCAGGTAACGATCAACACGCTGAGACACCATCAACACGCTAATTAATATGGAGAAGAATCACCTCTTGCCCTCTACCAGCCTGCTCCATTTGGGGGCTGTTATAGACTCCCTAGTCTGTAGGGTTTCCTTGAACCAGGAGAGACAGGACAGCATTAGAGAGATGACCAGAGCCAGTGTAGGGTACCCCTCGCCCTACTTTCAACTCTCCTGGGCAAAATGATCTCCAGCATCGCCATTACACCTTGGGCGCGCCTACACTCTAGGGATCTATAATGGTTCCTTTTGCCATTCCAGAGGGCAGGCTGCAGCAATTCGTCAGCCAAGGTCCTGGTTCCGGCAGAGGTGCTTCGCTCCCTAAATTGGTGACGGTCGATTGCCATCTTGAAAGGCTGCCTCTTCCAGGAGCCCCACAGAGTGGTAGTCACCACGGACGCCAGCCTATTCAGCTGGGGAGCACAGTCCGAGGTGAACATCGCCCAGGACCGCTGGACGCCACCCGAAACCAAGTGCAACATCAACTGGTTGGAGCTACGGGCTGTTTGTCTAGCCCTCCGATGATTTCAACATCTGGTATCTGGCAAGCACATTCTAGTGCTCACAGACAATGTGGCGGCGAAAGCCCACATAAACAGACAAGGGGGAACCAGGTCCCTTTCCCTGATGTGGGAAGCCAAAAACTGGGCCTCAGGCCAGAGCGTCACCTCCTTTCCATTTCGGCGGATCACATCTCCGGGGTTTCCAACACTCAGGCGGATTGGCTCAGTCGAACAATTATCGACCATGCAGAGTGGCGGCTGCATCCGTCTATCTTCCAAGAATTCACGAGCCGATTCGGCCTACCGGAGGTCGATGTCTTTGCAACCCCGGAGAATGCCCACCTGCTGAGGTTTTTTTCCCGTTTTCAGACCCAGGGCGTGGAGGGAGTCAACGTGCTTCGCTGTCCATGGCCTCTGGGCCTCCTATATGCATTCCCACCACTACCTCTCCTTCCCAAAGTCATCCAGAAGGTTCTGGAGGAAAGGGCAGAGGTTCTGCTCCTGGCTTCGCATTGGCCCAGGAGGGCCTGGTTTGCCGACCTGAGGGCGCTGTCGGTGGCACCGCCCTGGAGGATTCCTCAGAGCGAGTTCTCCCTCAGCCAGGGGGCATTGGTACATCTGGACCCCCGGTGGTACCAACTGACTGCCTGGCGCTTGAGCGGGGCGCTCTGAGGCAGAACTTTTCTTCCAGGGTTATGTCGACTATCCAGGCCTCTAGGAGACCTTCCATGGAACGCATATACTCGGCGACCTGGAAGGCGTTTTGTGCCTGGTGTTCTGAGGGTTGCTCTCCTATGCAGATTTCACTGGCGAAGCTCCTAGATTTCCTTCAAGGGGTGCTGGATAAGGGGCTATCGCCAAATACCATTAAGAGACAGGTGGTGGCTCTGTCTTCTGTACTAACTTGCGGAGCACTGGAGTCTCTCTCTCAGCACCCCACCATGTTTTTTAAAGTGGGCATCAAACCTTTCTCCCCCTGTGGTCCACAGATATCCCACCTGGGACCTGTCTAAAGTATTAAACTCCCTCACAGGGTCGCCATACGAACCCTTGCGGTCAGCCAGCCTACGTTATTTGACTTGCAAGGTGACCTTCCTGGTGGCTATCACCTCTGCCAGGAGGATTTCTGAATTAACGGCCCTCTCGGCCCTCTGTGTATTTCACGTAGACAGTTTCGTCCTTTGCTTGGATCCTTCGTTTATTCAGAAGATAAACTCCTGGTTTCACATTCTCCCAAATTTTTGCCCCAACCCAGTCCACCCTCTCGAATGTAAATGGCATACCTTGGACTTACAGAGGGCCCTCCGCATTTACGTCAAGAGAACCGCTCCACTACGGAAGACGGAGGCCCTCTTCATCTCATTCCAACCTACCTCCTTGGGACACAAGGTGACACAGTCGACGGTAGGCAGGTGGATTCAGGGTACCATCGCCAAAGCATACGACCTTCAATCACTGCCTCGGCCTGCTCGCGTCATGGCACGTTCTTATCAGAGTGCGGCAACTTCAGCGGCTTGGGCAACGCAAGCATCCCTCGAGGTCTGTAGGGCAGCGACTTGGGCTTCACCTTCGCAGTGTGTACACCACTACAAGCTGGACACCTTTGCATTGGCCGAAGCGGCGTTTGGCTGGCGGGTCCTGCAGAGGGTCCATGCAGGGGAAGGCACCTCGGACCAGAACAGTGCCCACCCATAGGACAGCCAGCTTTGGTATATCCCATTCCTTGATGCTAGCTCCACCCACTATGGAGAAGGGGTGTTGGTCTTACCTGATACGCTTCTTCTTGTAGGGTGGAGCTAGCATCCAGCCCCACCCAAAGACTGCCTGGTCAGTGAGGGATGACAGAGTTCTTGATGATGACGGATCCGTGTCTGATGGGAGAACCTTTTGAGACATTGCCACGTCGAGTCTGTTTCTTCGGCTTCATCACAGCTGGGAGTCCCGGCAACAGAGGCAGAGCTTCTCAACTTCAACAGACTCAGTCCTACATGCTGAATGGATGAGGTCTACCCATTCCTGGATGTTAGCTCCACCCTATGAGAAGGAGCGTATCAGGTATGACCAACGCCCCCCTCTATAGAGGTCTGCGTTGCCCAGGCGGCTGTTGTGGCCACGCTTCTGGTAGAATGTGCTGTCACTTGTCGGGGCACTGGTAGAGCCTGCATCTCATAGGCCTTGATGATGTATGTCCTAATCCACCGTCCCACTGTCGTTGCAGTAACCTTACTACCTAGCGTAGAAGGTTGGAATGACACAAACATTGACTCCGTTTTTCTTAGAGGAGCTGTTCTTTTTATGTAGATGCGAAGTGCTCTCCTGACATCCAGGGTGTGCCATTTACTTTCTAGTTCATGTTTTGGGTTCGGACAGAAGTCCTGTAATATGATTTCCTGTGCTCTGTGCAAACGAGAATTAACCTTGGGTAAAAATGTAGGGTCCAGTCGAAGTACTAGCCTGTCTGTATGGAATATACACCGATCCTCCCTTACGGAAAGGGCTGCCAGTTCTGATATTCTGCTGGCCGAAGTAATCGCCACTAGAAAAACTACCTTGCATGTGAGGTCTCGCAGGCTAGCCTCCCGTAACAGTTTGAAGGGGCTTAAGGTGATTAAGGCAGGACCTTGGGATTTTCCAGACTCCTGCTGGGGAGGCACCAGGATGTCCACTGAGGAAAAGCACGCCAACTTCGACTCTTCGAAGGAAGGAGCCGGAAATGGCGGCTGGGCTGGGTAACTTGAACATCCAGCCCCTGATAAGACGGCTGTAGACCAGGTCTACTAGCCAACAGTCACGTTTCAGCGGTTGTGCCTGGAAACCCGCAGTATCTCTTTAGCGGCGTCGGTCAAACCGGTTTAGCCTGCTACTTGTTGCAGCTGGTGTCTTCTGGCGTTGCCTTGCCCCTCCCAGGAGACAGCACCCTTCCAGGACTTTCCCGGCACCTAGCAAGCAAAATAATCCAAGCCCCGGCTGCAGCGCTCTTCAAAGGCTTCCTCTGCACTGAACTGCTGTTTTTCGGCTCTTCCTGAACCTCTAGAGCTCTCAGCTGATTCCAGCAACTATTTAAACTAATCATCCTCTAATTAGTTGCCTCGGAAACGAAGCTTCCCAAATTCCAGCCTACCGTTTTTCTCCGCTTTCTTAAAGTGGCAGGCTGAGCCTGTTTTCCAATGCGGAAGACTGAATTAGGTTGCTATCTATACTAATTAGATTCCTTTCCTGCTTTGAGAATCCAAAGAACTGTTCTCTTCCTTCAAATAGCTCAAACACACATCTCTCTTGGATGCAAGACTGAATCGAACTGGGGGGCAACCAGGAGAGGCGTGGCAGAAAGCTCAATTGATTCAGTCTCCAAAGGAAGAAGGCGGAGCAATACCCACACTTTGGATTCTCAAGGCAGAGAAATGCCTAAAATACAACACTGTAAAATCACAAGTTTTGGCAGGCTGTTTCCTAATGGTTCTAATTATGTGAACATGGATATTTTAAAACATTTTGTCTTGAACACAGACAATAACTTTATTAGATAAAGACCTTTAGGACCATTCATTGTACCTTCTACTTTACATTCAGATTTTGAAATACTAAACTAGGAAGCCAAGTGATCTGATCAGTAAGAGTGAAGACCATGGCTTTCCCTGAATAAAAATAGTGTATTTGTTGATTCAACCTATTTATTTCATAAGTAGACAGATAGGGATCTGACAGTTTCCAACAGGGCACTAAAGAATGGAAGTAGTCTATGTAATGCTTTGTCAGAGAAACTGGCCTTAAGTTTGTTATATTTTAAGAAATGTACATGAAAATGTTAGAACTTCTGAATTTCCTGTTAGCACTGCAGTATCATATATGACCAATACTGTATAAATAAAAACAAAGAAAAATAGCACATTTTGTCTGGTCTGGAACTTCTGACATGTTTTCTTAACACAGTCCTTGTAATATATAAGACTCATGTGAGAACTAATAAACGATCAAAAAGATCACTAGGAATTTAATCCAAAATCTGAATATCAAACAAATTTTATCAAAAAGATATTGTTGATGTTACTAAACAAGGTTATTCAGAAACACCCATTCCAGGCCACTGTTCTTTTATCTGAAATATCAACATTAACAGCTAAAATTACAAAATATTTTATTCCAGTTTAGCTGTTTTTATTTTCAATCAGGAATTCTCTACTGAGGATGACCATAGTTGTATTTACAGGAAAGTTCACACATATTTGACACTCTACAAATGCAGTACTCACTCATTTAAAAAAAGCAGCAGCAGCAATGGTTTGTTGAATTGCTTCTAATAAAATCAGCTGAGAATACATGTAAATTACCTGTAATTATATTTTTAGAAAATAGCTTACTGGTACATGTATGCATTAGCTTGCCAATTGAATAATCAGTTGGAAAGTCTTTTTTTCAATATGGCCATTTAAAAACATTTCAGTACAGAAAAATCATAGCCAGTGGCTTGTCTACAGGGAAGGGCTTCTCTTCTTCTCAAGAAACAAATATATAATGCCAGAAAGCCTCCCAAGAAGCCAGAATTTGATTTTTGGGAACCTTGTTTTCCCTCCTTTGCAGTTGAAGATACAATGAATTAAAAACCTATTCAAATTAAATGAATAGACTAGTAGAATAATATAATACAGAACGGATTGGCACCATCCTAATTTCTATAAATTTAAATTGTTTAAACTCGTTGCATTAATTGCTGTTTATGTAACCAAAGTTACATTCTACAGCAGCTACATTTAAAATGAGCAAAGTACTTATTAGAAGATAGTGACAAAATGCTATCTGTTTTTAATAAAAAGACTGTTTTGAATAAAACAGGACACTAATTTTTATTTGGTAGAGTAGTTAAAAGGTACAGAAAATTGAAGGAAACCTACCTTTTTCATTATTATCCATACATTCTCATGTAATTTCATTTAATTAAATATGGGGATGGTTATAATTTTGGAAAAAAAGAAGATAAATATTTCACCTAAAAGGATATGAAAACTCCTAAGACACTATTCTGTCCCATTTGTCCTTAAGTTAGCATCGGTGTCGTGTAAATATTAATACTTTGTACCAAAATACAAATTACCTTCAAACAGCCTTATGAATTTAATTAAATGTTCTTCAGACCTTAAGATTACATCATTAAGGCACTTACCATTCAAGTAAAACAGATACTTATACAAATGTTGGGAAGATGGATTGGATATTTTACTAGACAAACAATTGTGAAAGTAAATCAAATCAATGTCAAAGTATGTATAAATAGTATCAAGAGTGACTGTATTTTATTGTCTGAAATGAGCACAAACACTTTCCATAGATAACACTGAAAGCAGTGCTAAGACTGATAGTGATTTCTTGACTAAAGGTAGTTTTGTAAAAAGAAATACCAAATAAATCAGTGCCCTGTTTTGGTTTTGTAAAATTTTTACATAAAAGTTGGTCCAAACTTACAAAAAAAGCACGAAGTGTGTGCATAGTTCAGATCTTAGTAGTGTGCCTTAAAAAGCTGATGTTCCTAAATTTAGCATTGACTTAGAACTGCCAAAATATAAAATTTATAGCTAGAATTTGGAAGATGTACAATTATCTGGATTTTCAGAACAGCATGAATTGTAAGCAATTTCCTATTGTATGCAAGACCCTTTTCTGAATAAAAATAAAGCTGCTGAATTAACATTATTCAAGTCTGTTGGATTGCTGTTTGAAATCACAGTTAAAAAGTTTTTCCAGGATACAAATGACGTGCCTGAGGGCCAGGGGAAAGGAACAGAAGCTTAGTATGGCAATCCTCTGCCTCGACCTCTGATAGCGGATGTAATTTGTCCCCTGTATCCTTGTGAATATCCAGGGCCTTGAGCAGGAGAAGTCCAAGTTTGTCCATGAATGTGGCTGGCACTGGCAGGAGGTTCTTGTAAATTACTTCCATAGCTATAGTTCTGCATCTTTGAAGACAAAGAATGAGAATGAGTACTTTCAGACCCAGACCTTCCAACTGAATCGCCACTGTTTTCCAGTACTGTGATGGGACCATGGCTATATTCAAATCTATGATCCTTATCACCACTAAATAGCATGGAACCAGTGTTGAGATAAATGTCTCCATAACGAGTTACTGAGCTATGAAATGGCTCTGAAAAGGCAGGAGTTGGAAGGGCACTATTTGAATGAGATGAAGCAATATTATAGTTCTCAAAGTGTTGAACATCTGAATTTCCAACAAAATTTGCCCTTTCTAATGTCCCAGATGATATATTTCCTATTCCATCACTACCACTATAGTGGGCACAAGAGAATGTAGTAGATGCAAAACTATCTTTATAGTCTGGACCTGCTACAAAGGAGTCTCTTGACTGGAACTCCACATTAGATGTTGCTGGTTTCTCAGATGTTTGAGCCTGGTGATGAGCCAGCAGCTCTAAAAGAGCTGCTTTTACTCCAGCATGAGGATCCATCCCTGAAGAGCTACTAATTGAAGGTAAGTGTTGATTCGCTGTCCGATAATCAAGGTCTTCGTCAGTAACTGGTGGTGGTTCGGGGGGCTCGGGGGGTCGTTGATCTGGTGGCAAGATACGAGGACGTTCTTCTGGGGTTTGAGGTTTCATTTCAGGGGGTCTCACCAAGTCATCTTGTCCTAAATTAATTATTTTGAAATAGTTTAGGATTAAATATGCAACTAGAAATATAGTTTAGGATTAAATACACAGTTAATGATACAGAATATTTATTAAGTGTTAAAGGTTGGATCAAGCAAAGTCTTGTTTGAACAAAATTACTTCTAGAAATATGCTTCTCTGTCCAAATGTGCACCTGCTGTCCAAAATAATATTCTCCCAAAAATTCATTTGGCCCCATCCTGACCTTTGTTTTAAAAGGTCTTTCCTCTGGTCTTAAGACTAAAGTGAATATTGTATGACTATGTTTAGAGTTGGGGGAGGAAAAGGGGGCTAGGATTATTTCCAGATCCCTGTTGTTCTTTGGTTGCATTTTTAAATTGTTTTAATACTGCATTCTGCCCAGAGTCTCAATAGAGTCTGGCAGCCTTATAAATTTAAAAATAAATAATACATCGGAAATGCCTCTGCCAAATTTCTCCAAATTTATTTGAAGTCCTTTTTGCCCTATCTCACATTCTTCTTGAGACTCTAGATTTCCCATGAAAAGACACATGGGATTTGAGGGGAGGAATCAGCAAAGCTGATGTGTATGGTTACCATTCTGCTCAATTTCCTCTAGAGCCAATTCAGAGTATGAACACAGAAATACATTGATTCTATATTCAATAGTATCTGGAAAATATATTTGTATGCTGCTACAAATAATTATAACTAAAAGGAAAATATCAATATCAATAAAGGAATTCCATAAATTCCTAATGTATTCTTTATTTGGTATCACAAGAGTTTTTGAAAAATAAGTTAATCTTTATTACAGAATATAATATTTTAACATGCCACTTAAGAGTCATTAGCAACTGAAGCAGCCTGTAAACCTAAGAAAATCACCCAAGAAATAATTTCTAATCCAACTGTTTGAGAGAAGCAATATTAAGTCTGACATTCTCAATCTATAAATTACCCACCTGCCTAAATATAATTTCCCCAACACTGAAACTCATACCTGCACACGTGTATAATGATTTAATAAGATGGGGATAAACAGATGCCGGCGATTCTGTATCTTCCCAATTGCCAGATGCTGGTGTGCTTGGTTCTGGAGGCTGTCTTGACTGTAATGACATGTCATTTCCTGATCCATTTTCCTTTTCTTCTAGGAAATTTTCTTTTTGCTTCAATTGTTGAGCCTTTAATAACTGAGATAACAAAACTGTAAATGCACTCTGCACAGCTGCTTGAGTAACTTCTGTGTCAACTTTAGATTGGGTCAATGGAGTGGCTTGCACAGAAAGCTGTGGTGTTGCTGTTTGTTTTAAAGGCTCTTGGTCTGGTGAGGGAGGCAGTGGTGGCTTCGGTGGTGGTGGCGGTGGCGGTTGTTGTTGTTGTTGCTGCTGCTGTTCAGACTGCTTTTCAGCCACATTCAAAATGCCAGCTGGAAGATTTATTTTATTCAGTTGTTGCTCAGTCTCCGGATTCATTTTAATGTTCAGCACTTGAGCAAATTGTGCCATATTAATACTAGTTTTAGACTGGAGCAGGTTTAGGAGAATTGCCACTTCATTTTGATTTAGTGGCTGACCACTGCCTGCTTTCACTGAAAGTAGCAAGAAAAACAGAAAGGAGACACTTAGTATGCTCATATTTAAAGTCCCAAGCAAAATTCAATTGACTATGACCCACTTCAATGACTACTTAAACAGTGATTAGATATGAAGAACATTCTTGACTTTTCCTCAATATGGGAGAATGAACATTTTGCTTTCATTTTAGAGGCAGAGTTTCACATACAATCTTTTGTTTTTCAAGTTAGATTGGAAAATAAAGTCTTCCGCTTCACTTGAAAGTTCTATATCTTTTTTGCAATCAATTAAAATACAAATAAAGAGATTTTATATATCTATCAGGTAGACGGGGCGTTGGTCTTACCTGATACGCCTCTTCTCCGAAATATGGATATAGCATCCAGGAATGGGTTAATCTGTCTGCTCCGTGATTGGACTGAGTGAGCCTGTCAAGTTGTTTAAGTGCCTCCCTTGTTGCTATGCTTGGCAGTTTGGAACAAAGGAGCGGACGACACTCTGTTGTGCCACCAAAAAAATTTGAACAGTCCTCCGGTCTAACGCCACCGACAGTCCAAGGACTACAACCGGGTGGGGCTGGATGCTATATCCATATTTCGGAGAAGAGGCGTATCAGGTAAGACCAACGCCCCTTCTCCCTCATAATGGATATAGCATCCAGGAATGGGACATACCAAAGCTGGCTGTCCAGAAACGGGGGGGCCACGTAGTCCGCCAGACGTTGGAGACTCAGTCCCGCACAACCTGCTGGAGCACTCTCCTACCAAAGGCTGCCTCGGCCGAAGCGAACACATCAATCTTATAATGCCTGACGAACGGCGAAGGTGAAGACCAGGTCGCCGCCCTGCAAACCTCCTCCAGCGACGCCTGGGTAGCCCACGCAGCCGACGTAGAAGCGCTCCTCGTAGAGTGGGCCATGATGGCAGCCGGTGGCTGTCGAGATTGTAATTCATACGCCTTGGAAATAGCGAAACGGATCCAGCGACCGACCATCGACGGCGAAATCTTACGTCCCAGTGATGCAGGTTGGAATGATAAAAATAGAGATTCTGACTTGCGGAAAACAGCTGTCCGCTTGATAGATATCCGCAACGCCCGACGTACGTCAAGGGTATGCCAACGCCTCTCAGCCCGATGAACGGTCTGCGGGCAAAAGTTCGGGAGCACAATCTCCTGCGCCCGATGGAACCACGTATTCACTTTTGGTAGGAAAGCCGGATCCAGTCTGAGAACCACTTTGTCCGAGTGAAAAATACACAAATCGGATCTGACTGACAAGGCCGCTAACTCGGACACCCTCCTAGCCGACGTAATGGCCACCAAAAACGCCACCTTACAGGAAAGGTGACGCAAGGAGGCCTCTCGAAGTGGTTCATACGGCGAGCCCATCAAGGACCGCAAGACAAGGGGAAGGTCCCAAGTAGGGTAGCGATGGACAATCGGTGGTGCGATGTTGGTCGCGCCTCGCAGGAAATGCCGAATATGCGGGTGAAGAGTCAGGGACGCGGTACCCGGGCAAGACAAGACCGTTGACAGAGCCACGACCTGTCGACGCAACGTATTTGGGCTAAGCCCATTGTCCAGTCCATGTTGGAGAAAAACGAGTACGTTAGCGACCGACGCCTCTGACGGAACGACGGGCACCGACTCGCACCATCTGCAAAAGGCCCACCAGGTAGCATCATATATGCGGGTCGTCGAAGGCCGGCGGGAGGCTTGCATGGTAGTGATGACTGCAGATGGAATCTTGTCTTTCCTCAGAGCGACCCGCTCAAGCGCCAGGTGGTCAGTTTGAACCACTGAGGGTTCGGGTGGATCAGTGACCCCTGGCTGAGTGCATCTGGCCTCTGAGATAACCTCCAGGGAAGAGAAACAGAGAGAGTCTGAAGATCCGCAAACCACGGTCTGCGAGGCCAGAATGGCGCTACAAATATGACCTCCGCCTTCTCGAGCAGGATTTTCTGGACTACCCGAGAAATCAGAGGAAGCGGCGGGAATGCGTAGAGAAGACCCTTGGGCCACGGTACTCGGAGGGCGTTGGTTCCCATAGCCCCCGGAGCTGCAAAGCGAGTGAAGTAGACGCCGATCTGGGCATTGAGTGGTGATGCAAAAAGGTCTATCACCGGCATCCCGAATTTGTCCGTCAGCTCCCTGAACAGATCTGGATGCAATCGCCATTCGGCTTGATCTAACGATGACCGGCTGAGCCAATCGGCCTGAACATTGGCGGCACCCGAAATGCGGTCCGCCCGTAGGGAGAGAAGATGTTCTTCCCCCCAGAGGGACAGCTGACGAGCCTAGGCCATTAGCGCTCGGGACCTGGTGCCCCCCTGGCGGTTGACGTGCGCCTTGGCTGCCACATTGTCGGTCATCACCAACACATGGTGTCCCGCCACCAGCGGCTGAAAGTGCCGGAGGGCCAGATGAATCACTCGGAGT
>QLTV01001376.1:238026-273082 GCA_003457575.1 Thermophis baileyi | reverse complement strand
TATATATATATATAAAAAGTATCTGGCTTCTACTGGTAGAAATGAGTTTTATTTTGTAGAAAATAAACTCAACTAAGAAACACTTACTCTGGTGGAGGCATCTTTGAAGGGTCCACATCTCTCAGAAATTCACACTGAAGTGCCTGTTCTGCTGTGCAGCGTTTGTTGGGATCAAGAGCAAGCATGTAATCAAAGAGATCTAGTGCAGCTGCAGGAATACTGTAAATAAAAAAAAAACGAAGTCAAGAAAACAAAATAATGTTCATTCAGAGACTTCAAAATTTTTCTTCCCTTTTAGACTTAGCATTTAAAGAAAGTTATCCTTGTTTTCATTAACACTTAAAAAATATATGAGACCTCAGATAACTGACATCTTTTTCACATAAATTGATATGCTCAATTTTAATGCTACACTAGAAGAATCCATACTTGTCTATACAATGTAATGTTAAATATAATATTGTGCATATGTTAAATATAACAATGTGAGTCTGAATGAAAAGTAATGCCTCAAAAGTTGTCAGATGACACTAGAAATTCTGACAAATCCTTTAGCATCTGTTCTTTCCTTTCAGTTGGTGGAAATTGCTATGAGAAATAGTTGTTTTGTTATTGTTTGTGAAACAGAAGGCTCAAATGAGCATTTGTAACAGCATTTTAAGCAACATGCTTTAATTGAATGTTTGACTGCTAAAGGAGTTCTCCAACTGAAATTCAATTCCAAATTCTTATGGCAGTGACAGTAAGTGACATGAAAACTGCATGCTGGACCAAAAAAATGTAAAAATTGTAAACTGGGCAAAAGTGATTTGCTTGAACAACTTGAACTAAACAATTAATGAATTTCATATGAGAAATGTAAATGAATTGACAAATAGTCAGCAGACACTCAAAGAGGAATTGCTATCAAACATGACATTTCACAGGAACACATTGGTCATGTTATTGATTTCTTCAATATCAGAAGATTGTGCAAGATAGGTTCTTTTCATGCTTGATGGCAAAGATGAATGCCATAAGAACTGAATGGCAACTTTTACCATTCTATAAGAATAAAGTTGAGGAATTTCAAAAATTTTACAACATTGTAACAGCTGATCAAATATGGGTTCATAATTATGACCCAAAAACACATTGTCGATCAAAGCAGTATCATGCAGAATTTCACTTGTGAAGAAAAAAAATTCAAGACCCAAGTTTGGATCAGAAAATTCATGGTTATCTATTGTGGGGGATGTAAATGATATTTACATGATCATATAGATTTCTTTGAGCCTGTGACTAACATCCAAAACATCAATTAAAGAGTTCAGAAGTACAAGAAGGAAATTTTGTTGCAATATTTTGCTCCCAATGTTATGAGCCATCCAAGAAGCAATTGCAAATACCATATTTTCTCAATATTGAAGGAATATTTTATTAGCATCTTTTTTTACTCAAAGAGGTAGAAAGGTCTATCAGAACCAAGTTGGAGGGAGAGGATATGAAGTTCTTTTGCAGTGGCTTTAAGATGCTCATCCATCATTGACAAAAGTGTATAACAAATGGTGGGATTATGTAGATAAGTAAATACAGATAACTAAACAGCTAATTTCAAGGATTATTTTCCTGTTGAATTCATTAAAATATCCTTATTTATAAAATTGATATGGTCGCCCATCTCACAAGTTACTCTAATAAATACAATAGTATTTGTCTCACATGCAATATTTATTTCTCTCTATGTAGAGAATATCAACTAAATAAAGACCACTTTTCAAAATTGTTTTTGAATCATACAAAAATGTGTAGAGACCTATGAAAATAGTTTGAAGTAAATAGTCACACCCCGCATAAAATAAGGGCAAAAGCATTCCTTAAACTCTGGGAAGGCTTGGGAAAAACTTAGATTGGATGAAAGGGAATGTAAAACATAAGGAGACATGCAAGATTTGTATTACTATAGTCTATCTCAATAAAATTTAGTTCCACTCTTTCTATTGTTTCCTGATTTGGATCTACCTAGGCTGGAGTATCTTTTGTTGTCTATAAATTCTGCTTCTTTTCAAAGGTGATATTACATAGATACAGGATATGAAGATCATAAACAACAAAATAAATTCATGAATGGGGGAAAAACATATTATATTTAAATAGTTAAATTCTTACAAAGCAAACTCTTCCCTCAGTCTTCGACGATATTGCTTCTTTGGTTTCATGGTATTGAAATATGCCAATTTTATAACATCAGGCCATACTGCAGGACAAGGACTCCCACATATGCGGCTATGTAAAAACAATATATGTCATAAAATTAACAAGTACCACAAAGGTTACTGCATCAAACATGGATTTAATTAAAACAATGCCACTCAAAACTACACGATTAGAGATACTTAAAAAGACCAAATTAATTTTAAATTGTAAGAATATCCCATCAGTAGAGAATTTTTGTTTGCCTAATAAAAGTATGTAGTTTGTTGGCTACAATATTTTATCTTCATTAAAAAGTACTGCAACAGAAAGACGACAAAAATTGTAAGAAGTGCTTAAAAAGCACCATTAAATTTTCTGAGTTGAAATCTATAATCACAGTGTATTGCAACTCTAGTTCCTCATTTTTTAAACAATCATTTGTTTGCATAAAGTTCTTTTTATTTTTGTAAAATATGGCAAGTAATATATTTTAATTATATGGAGAGAAATAATTGCAGACTATTTGCTGAAAAGTAGATTTTTCAGAGACCTAGGATATACTGACCTTATCAGTTCCAGTTGAGCAAGTTCTTGATTTGCTTGAAAAATTGGCTTTTTAGTAAAAAGTTCACCCAGGATACATCTAAAAAAGAGAGCAAATAATTCTAGGAGACTATGGGTCCAAACTGCTATCAAATTATGCAATTAATCCTTAATAACATTTTCCCAGAAAAACTACTTTCAGCTTAAAGTCTGTAGAGATTCTCAGTCATCCAGGTCATGGTTGTCCCAAAGGTGCTTTTTCAGGAGGCAACTGGACTTTCTTGTTTTTTCTTTTGAAGATGTTTCTCTTCTCATCCAAGAAGCTTCTTCAGTTCTGACAGGATAATGGGGAATGGAAGGATTTATATTCCTTGCAGACAGCTGGTAATCTGCATCCTTTTAGAGGGTCATTGAAGCACTTGGAGGTTTATCTGTGTCTTCAGGGTTACCTGAGTAGTGCTCCTGGTTCCTGTAGTCTGCAATTCCCCCCACCCCTCTGGAAATCCATTCCTAGTCCCACACCATTTAAAGGGTGAGCTTTTAGCTATATAATTTGGGATGAACACTCTTTAAATGGTGTGGGAGTAGGAATGGATTTCTGGGGGGGGGACGGGGACTGCAGACTACAGAAACCAGGAGCACTAGTCAGGTGACCCTGAAGACACAGATAAACCTCCAAGTGCTTCAACGGCCCTCTAAAACGGGTGTCAAACTCAATTTCATTCAGGGAGGCATCAGGGTTGTGTTTGACCTCGGAGGGGTGGGTGTTTAACACAGACTCAAGATGCATTTTTCCCCCTTTACATTCAAAACAGGTATTCCAGACAAAGGGAGATTTACTTTCTGGCACAAATAGTCTCAATTCCATAATGTAGAGATTAAAGACATGTAGAGTCCCCAGCTGCTTGACTCTTTGGTATAGGAGCAGAGCATAAATGAACTGACAATTTCTCCAGATGTCTCTAAAAACTGTCTGTCCAACAATCTATCAATCTATGTTACTACCTGACACAGCCCTAGAGGAGGACTTAATATTAGTAATAATTTACAAAACGGATATACCACCCAATTCTCAATGTCCCTGGGTGGCTCACAACAAAAAAAATTTACAATTAAATCAATCACAGGTAAAAGATTAAGATAAAAGATGACAAACTCAGTGATATGAGGGGGCTCACTCTCTCTCATCAAAGACCTGAGTGAAGAGCCAGATGTTTTTGGCTCTTCTGAACAACAGCCATCCAGATCTTGGAGGGCACCTAGTTCTAGGCTCCCTCTCTGTCTCTCTCTCTCCCTCTCTCTCTCGTCTGTCTCTCTGTATGTCTATCTCTATCAATCCATCATCTATCTATCTATCCATCATATCTCTCTCTCTCTCTCTCTCTCTCTCTCTCTCTCTCTCTATATATATATATATATATATATATAGATACATAGATAGCTATATAGATATAGATCTATCTATAGATACATATAGATATATCGATAGATGATTGATGATAAATAGATAGATAGATAGATAGATAGATAGATAGATAGATAGATAGATAGATAGATAGATAGATATAATTTTATTTATGATTTTTTCTTTAACATCCAAAAGTGCTTGGTGAACAGTGTATTGTCTGGATCAATATACTTTACATACAATTCTGATAATGATATTACCATTTAAATATACATAATCATAATATTTCAACTTCTAACATTTGTGTATACATAGTAATTATATGTTCTATTATATTTCAGTATACATAATACTATTTTCCCAATTTCTACTTTCTACTTTTTTCTAACACTTAATATAATAACCACCATGTTAAAAAAATATTCTATATCTATCCATCATCCCTTGCCCTTTTTAGAATTTCAACCCTTATTAACTTCTTTGTGAATCTTTCATGCTTCTCCTCTGGTATCTTGTAACTCCTTTTATCATGTTTATTTAATCTAAATATTTCATCTGCCACCACTTCTATCTCTTGCTGTTGAATCTCTAGAGCACCCATCCACAGTTCCCCTATCATTTTTAGGAGATCTTTCTCTTTATTCTCTTTTCTATTTTGAATTCTTAAAAGGTATTTTATTTGTTCTGTGTTAGAAATTATTGCTATTTCTTCCATCTCTTTGTGTGCTTGTATCATTTTTGGATTTATCTCCTCTATTCTTTCCTCAGCTCTTTCTGGTTTCTCCTCCACTTTCTGAATTTTTTGTTCATTTTTTATTGTCATTTGCTGGGGGTTTTCATACCTGTATCCTGCATCAATTCCATCATCTCCCTATGATTCCTTGTCATATCTTCCGTAATACATTGAAACATCAATAATATTTCTTTATAAACTGCATTTGTTTTCCCATTAAAACATTTTGTGCTGATATACTAAACTAATCAGTGCTCAATATTCCAACAAAATTTCAATATCCAAATTATCCAGAAACATCAAAAACACCAGTATTAGTAAAATTTACACAGTCCCGGAACTGTTCCTCAAAATTCCCTAAATTTATAGTCCTTAAAATTTCCAGTTTGCACCAAGTTTTCCAAATTTTTAATTCTTGTTTAATTTTTCTTCTTTCTTCTTTCGCCTCGTAGAATATTCTGTCAAATGATCTTGATAATCCAAATTGGCCCACCAAATTTCCCCAAATGCCTTTAGTCCACAAAGTCAGATGTTCAGTTTCAAGGATGTTTCTTGTTAATTGTAATCCACCTGCCTTAAAAATCTTCAAACGGCTCACTACTTCCAAGCAGCCAAAACTCCAGTAGATATGAAACCAAAATAAAAAGGCCTTTCAGGTGTTGTTTGCCTTTCACTATTCTCTTTTTTCTCCTCTTTGTTGTTTTTGTATTATCAAATAATATCAAATAAATCTTACTTTCCAAGGTTATTCCCACCATGTACTAATAAAATATCTTCTTTGACCAGTAGGTGACACCTCCACTCTAAAATCCAGCATTAAAGACGGCAAAGATTTTTTTTTTGCGGGGGGGGGGGGGATAAAAAAATAAAAAGCAAAATTCCTCTTTCTTTGTACAAATTCTTCCAATAATCAGTGTTATCCACAGATTAAATCACTTTTCACATTACCAGTTCCAGTCCAGTCTTTCTCTATTTTTAAAGCTTCTCAGTCTTCCATTAACAGTCTGTTTCACTTTTAGGTCTATAATCTTTCTCTGTGTGATGTTGCCACTTTCTTAAAGTTTTGGAGAGTTTTTTTTTAAAGAATTCTTTTATTTGGGTTTAAGTCTCTAATATAGAAGTTGAAAGTTGTCTCAACCAGTTTCAATCCACTGCCCACAAATCGCTCCAGCACATATTCTTCTTGTCCCGGTTGTCACAGCTTCGGCCTTGCCAAAATGGCCGTCGTCTCTGCTGCCGATCAAGAGGGCTTTCTTTGGATCAAACGAGGAAATTGCTGTTTCCTCGCGATCTACAAAGCATCTCTTCTTTCTTCACCACCCCTCCAGGGTGGCTTTGGCCCCGTAGGGTCTCCTGGCAAGCAGGTATCGGCTGGGTTTCGCGGTGCTCCACGGAGCTCTGCTATCCCATAACCGTCCTGCTGCGACGCCAACCGGTCCATCGTTTTTGGTTCTCCTGAACAACAGCCATCCAGATCTTGGAGGGTACCTAGTTCTAGTTGGCAGATGCTGCTAAAGAGAAGGTGAAGAAGATGCTGCCTCCTGCAGCACTCTCCCAGCCAAAACGGGGTGCAGGGGGGGGCTCACGCGGCCCCATGCACCCCATTTTCAACCTGAACGGCCTCCAGCAAAACAGGCCACAGAGTGCCTCTGCCTCCTGCAGCACTCTGCCTCCTGCCCACGGGGCCGGCCTAGAAATATCAGAGGACCAGCCCGCGGTACCTCTGCCAGCCAAAACGGGCCTCCTGCAGGGCTCTGCCAGCCGAAAACTGGCCGTAGGGGGGCACGTGATCCGGAGCCGGCCCATGGGCCTTGAGTTTGACACCCGTGCTCTAAAACAATGCAGATTACCAGCTGTCTGCAAGGAATATAAATCCTTCCATTCCTCACTATCCCGTCAGAGCTGAAGAAGCTTCCTGAATGAGAAGCGAAACCTCTTCAAAAGAAAAAACAAGAAAGTCCAGTTGCTTCCCGAAAGTAGCCCCTTTGGGACTACTTTCAGCTTAAAATATTTAGAAAGCCAAGGAATGCTGAAAATCTCCAAAAACACAAAAAAAAAAAAAAAAAAAAGCAATTGCTAAAAAAACTATATTCAGAAAATATTTTGAAATCATTGGAAACCCCACTTTATTGTACCGTTTCACTGCATTGTAGGTACACTCTAATGGCCTCATTAATTCCATTAGCACATACCTGCTGTTGTATCCAGTCAGTCACATTTTATGTGAGTAAGTATAAACAGGGACTGTAACTGCACCTCTTTTTAACACTCTAGAGATAATCTCCAACACTGTCAATAAAACAATTGCAGCTACAGTGTAATGTATCCTGGTCTCTGGTTCAAATGTACCCATTATACCACGTAATCTGTACCTTTTTTCAAATTACTTTGCTGCATAAAGTTTGTAAGCAAAAAATGCCTCACCCACAGCTCCAGACATCAATGGCAGGTGTGTATCGTTCCTCTCCTAGCAAAAGTTCAGGGGGACGGTACCATAAAGTGATAACTTTGTTGGTATATGGACGACTGGGGAAAAATAAAATAAAAATTTTGCATTTTTATTCAAACAAAATTTCCCATTAAACATTTTTCCAAATCATGTTATCAAAATGAATTAAATCATCTTATAGGTCATATGAGTTCACTTTTCAACAGAATTACAGATTTCTTTCCGAAAATTTATGTCCTAAATTGGTACTGAGCTGTTGGGAGTCAGGTGGACTATACATTTAATAAATTATTTTCTACATAACAGCATGAAATAAAAGCGACCAGTTTTTTAGCTTGTGTTGATCTTTATATGCATCAAATTCTTCACAAGAACTTAGGATGTTCTAATGTATTAGCAAGATATATATGCAGATCCAAACAGTATGATGTTTTGTAATTGACAGATTGGATGCTTAAATGTCAATACGTAATTTCTCTAAGTACTATCCAAGATTTCTTGGTACACCACCCAGCATGCCCAATAACCAATAAGACTACCTCAGCCAGTTTATGCCATAAGCTTTCAATTTTGATTTTTAGATCTTTACTTTTGTGATCTTCTCCAATTCTTTATCCTTTTGTCCTATTATTCCCTGGTATTGCTACATCAATTATCCATACTTTCTTCTTTTCAACCATAGTTATATCTTATGAGCCAGATAACAAACCAGTCTGTATTCTGAAATCCCACAATATTTTAATCTGCTATTTTCAATACTTTTTCAATTTTTTGTTACTGGCACTTGCTAATTTTTACAGATGTTCCACTAAATAATTTTGGCAATTATCTTATGTCATTTATTATAACGATGATCACAGATCCTGTGAGCTGGATATATGTTCTACTGCATCTATTGCCTACTGCACAATTTGTATCTTGAGTCATTTGACAATTTTTCAATTCTGGCCTTAACAGCATTAATTTGAAGCGCTTTTTTTTGAACAACCATATTCAAAGCCCTCAGTTTCTTTTTAAATCTTCCAGTTCAAAGTCATTGCCAGAATTTATCTTTATCTACCCTGTTTCCCCCAAAATAAGACATCCCCTGATAATAAGCCCAATCGGGCTTTGGAGTGCATGGCAATAAGGCCAAACGCTTATTTCAGGGTTCAAAAAAATATAAGACAGGGTCTTATTTTCAGGGAAACACGGTAGTCTATCATTATTTAATTATTCCATGTTTTCTCTTATTGCTTTTATTTTATTATGTAAAAGTATATACACTAATATTCCCCCTTTCTCTTATTTCTATCTCTTATTCTAACTTTTAATCATGTCACCCTTTTATTAAAAGACATTTTCTTTCTATCCTACCTAACTTCTAATTGTGTCACCTACCTAAAAAAGGAAAGAGAGAAATAGAAAAGCAAATCAGAACAACAAAAAAGAGAAATCGTCTATCCATCATCTCCTGCCCGCTTCAGTACTTTAGTGGCTATGCTTTTTTTGACTTGCCTCCCATATTCTTCTCTTGGATATTTATCTCTGTCTGCATCTACTTCTTGGCTATTCAATCTAAGTATTTCTCCCATCTCTACCCTCTTCCACTGCCTACTTTCCAAAATTTCTACCCAAGCCCCTATCTCCCTTTCAAAAGTATCTTCCTGTATCTCCAATTCTCTTTTCAACTCTCTTAAAATATTTTCCTCCTGGTTTAATTCATCGATAATAATTTTCATTATTATCTCCTCGTCTTTTTCTTTTGTTCGCTGGTACTTCGGTTCAATCTTTTCCTCCATTTCTTTTGTTGGCTCCTCCTTTTCCTGAGTGTCTTGGTCATTACTCATCATCTCTCGTATAGTATTTTCCATTTTTTCCATAATCTCCTTAAATCCTTTCTCTATGATGTTCTTTGTGTTTTGAAAAAGCAACGCCATCTCCTTCAAGGTTCCACTCATTTCTTCCTTATAAAGCATCTTATTTTGTTTTAAAAAGTCCAACTTTTGTCCAGTAGTCCAAGAACCATTTATTCAGTCCTAAAGTTGCCGTTCAAGGGGTACACTAATCACAGTTCTTTATATCCCATAGCTAAACAATCAGTTCCATTTAAATAGTCCCAGAAGTTATCAAAAGCCTCTTTACGTCCCCTTTACAGATTCAATCTTCTAGCATAACATTCAGGGGTCCCTTTAATTAAATAACTTCCTTGTTTTCGTATTTAAGTCTCCAGTAGTCATGGTATAGTTAGGTATAATCCAGTAAATATTTCCACAGTCCTTCATATAAGTATTCCCAGACTTGTATATTTTCCTTTCGTCAGCAGATGGCACTCTCAACTTAAATTTCAGTATTGCCACTAGTCAATCGTTATTTTAGTTGTAGTTCAATTATAAAAGCAGGATAAGTTTTTTAAGTAAATGATTCCAGCATTTTAAAATGCCTTCCCATTACCACATCTTCCCAGTTTAAGAGTCCAATTTTATGTATATTTAAAAATTTATTATTTTTTTCTCTTTGCGTCTTTTCCTTCTGGTCTGGTATTTTCCTCAGAATGCTTAGTCGCCGCTTTAACAAATAATTCTGAGCAAATAGTTCTAAATTATTCCTTGGGATTGGTTTTAAGCAAAAAGGAGTCCTCTCCCCCAGTTCCAGTCACTGTTCACCTACTTTGCTCCAGCACCAGTCTTGGTGTTCCTCGGTTGTCCCAGCTTCGTGGCAGCCATCTTTAGGCTGCCTCTTCTCCTCGCCGTGGCTAAGAGGGAAAAAGAGCCCCGGGTCAAACAGGAGAGCTGTGACTCTCTACGACCTCACAGGGCGTCCCCCTTTGCTTCAACATCCCTACAGGGCGGCTTTGGCTCCTTTCGGAGCCCACCGACAGGGAGAACTCAGCACGGGAGAGTGGAGACCCGCTCTGCATGTCCTATCCCACCCTGTGTGTCCGATCCCGCCGCAACGTCAACTGGAGGTCCCGCTTGCCAGGATTTTGTTAATCATTTCATTACATTATTTTGATATTCATTTTTGTTTTCTGTACATGTCAAAAGTTCCAATTTCTAACTTATCAATGCTTCATGACTAACTTTACATATTCAGCTAATGCATGCTTTTCTTCAACAGTTTGACATGAAGTAAATGTATTATGGCTCATGGCACAGCCAGCCAGATGTTTATACTGGAATTGGCATTTTTATCCATCTATTGCAGGGGTCCTCAAACTTTTTAAACAGGGGGCCAATTCACGTTCCCTCAGACTGTTGGGGGCCGGACCAGCTGGGTGGGCGTGGCTAGGTCATGTGACTAGGTGGGTGTGGCCAATTTAACAGTCCATTAAACAATGCACACAAATTAAACTTTAATTTGTTTTGCTCCTGGGGGTGTTTTATTTACTTTTGTTTGCATATTGCTCTTTTGGTTGACTTCTTTTTACTAGATCATTTTTTTGGTTGTTTAGGAGTAGTGGTCCACTTCAGAAAACTCAGTTTTGCAGCAATTCTTCTCAGCCCCAAGGAGCTTGAGAAATCTGTCTCTCTTCTCTCTCTGTCTCTCCCTCTCTTTCTCTCTCTCTGTCTCTGTCTCTCTCCCTCTGTCTCTCTCTCTCTGTGTGTGTGTCTATCTATCTATCTCTCTTTCTCTATCTTCTGGAGGCAGGGGAGGTGAAAAACAGGCCGTTTTCGCCCATTTTTTGGCCTCCTGGGGCGTCTGTGCGCCCCGTTTTTTACCTCCCCTGCCTCCAGCAGCATTCTGCAAGCCAAAAACAGGCAAAAACGGCCCATTTTGTGGCCAAAATGGCCAGTTTTCACCCATTTTCCTGGGGCATCTGTGCGCCCCGTTTTTCACCTCCCCCGCCTCCAGCAGCATTCTGCAGGCCAAAAACAGGCAAAAATAGCCCGTTTTTTTTGGCCAAAAATGGCCCGTTTTCTGGCATCCTGGGGCGTCTATGCACCCCATTTGTCACCTCCGCCTCCAGAATGTCTCTGCAGGCCAAAATTGTTGGCCTTACCTTTCAGTTCCAGCCCGCGGGGCTTGCGAAGGTAAGTCCTGCGCTCGGCCGAAGGGTGGGCGGGGCAATGTGGGTGAGGCAGCCTCGTGGTCCTGCGCGGGCCAGATTAATGGCTTTGGTGGGCCGCATGTGGCCCGCGGGCCGTAGTTTGAGGACCCATGATCTATTGAATCCTTCCCAAAGACCTGGGATAGGCAGGTGTTGATTTTTATGGTGTTAAAGATACTGTCAAAGGATGTTAGCTGTTCTACATAAATTTGCCTTTTGCAACTGACCAATGGTGATTTTATCAATGCTGATGGTGTTCAATTGATGGTTCAGTTATTTTGGTATTAGATCCATGGCACCTATTACTATTGGTACTAACTTTGCTTTCTTTTGCCATAGTTATTCTACTTCTATTTTCAGGTCTTTGTATTTTGTGTCCCTCCCCCCCAGTTCTTTCTTTTCTCTTCTACTGTCTCCAGATATTGCCATGTCCACTATCCAAACTTTTTTGTCTTTCTTATAAGTAACTGTTCTGTTTGTAATCAGTCTGTGTAATCTTCTTGCAGCAGCAAAGTAGATAGTTCATTGTTTCTTCTACTTCTGTGCAGAGGCTTCATTTGCTCTCTGTGGCTGTCTACTCAATTCTGGCTTTGTATGCATTTGTTCTTGAGGTTTCATTTTGTGCAGCCAGAATTACTCCATCTTTTTTCTTCTTGTTGTTCTTAGCCATTGCCATGTGTTGTTATCTGCTATGCCTATTTTTTCTATAGTGGCTATATAATACTTTGCCTTGCCATGTCTATTTTCTACTCATTTAGTCTTTCCTTTAGGCCAGTTTGGCCTCAGCAAGCCTTCCTGGTATACTAGCTTTAGTGCATCATCTTCAATGTCCTTCAGATATTCTTCCAATGCCCTTTTCTTTTCTTCAACTGTCTGGTGTACTTGCAACATTCAGTACTCGCCTATTTTTCTTGGAAAGCAGAGTCTGTCAAGGGCATGATTCGTTGTCATTATTTTCCAGGTTTTTTGTTTGTTTGAATCTAATTCACTATTTCATCTGCATATATATTGGAATTGCCCAGGTGTTAATCACCTTGATACTATTTTCTCCTATGAGTTTGAACACTAAGATCTTCCTCATTCTAGTTATTGCATTAACTTCTGACCTTCATGACTTCAGAGTGCTTAATATCGTGTTTCCCCGAAAATACGACATGTCCTGAAAATAAGACCAAGCCTGATTTTTGGGGTGGACGTAAATATACGCCCTCCCCCGAAAATAAGCCCTAGTGAAGGGGTGGGTGTGGCCAGCACAGGAGGCAGCCCTTCCCTTCCCTGGTCACCTCAAGGCTGCTGGGCCCCTTAACCACAGCCTGCTGACCAGCTGATCGAGCAAGGGCCGGGAATTCTGTCTCTACGGGTGCCTGGAGATATTTCCAGCACACTCTTGCTAGCCCCAGCTCTGCCCACAGTGCTAGGCAACCTTGCAGACAAGGGCCCCTCTGTTCTGCAGCTCACCTTGTGGCTATGGAGCAAGCGGCAACCACGGTTTGTGCTCCACAGGTGTTGCTTAGGCTCCTGCTACAATGAGGCAGAAAGACATACGGCCCGTCGGAATGCCCCCCCCCCTCTACCCAGCTGCTGCTGCTTGAGAAAAGGACAGGCGATTGTGGGAAGCACGTGCTTACGATAGAAGCAAAGCAGCCTGTCCCTTTCAAGCGATCAAATGTCTGTGTGTGTGAGAGAGAGAATGAGAGAGAGAGAGAGAGAGGGAGAGAGAGAGAAATGATGGAGGGGAGTAACAAGAATTGCAGGCAACGCTGTTTGAAAGAGAAACGGCGAAGAGGAAACTCTTTCAAACAGCGTTGCCTGCAATTCTTGTTACTCCCCTCCGTCATTTCTCTTTCTCTCTCTCTCTCTGTCACACACACACACACACACACACTTGATGAAAATGGCAGAGGGCAAGCAACTGGGTAGGGGGAGCGTTGGGGGTACCGGCGGGTCTCCTTCCTCTCGCCTCCGCACTCCTCCTTTCTCAGTGCCCGAGGCAGGGCGTCTCTGGGGAGCGCTTCCCGTGCCTTTCCCTTAGCGATAGGTCCAGCAGCTGGGCTCGTCCTCCCCTTTAGCCAATCCTCCGTCCTCTGACAGCACATTATATGTCCATTTAAGGAGGCGGATTGTACCAAGCCAACTTGGGGGGGGGAGAGAGAGGGTCGTGGAGGGGAAGGCTCGCGAGGAGGGGGGCTGGAGAAAGCGGCCAGCCCGAACAGGGAAGCTGCCGTGTGCTTGGCGAGAAGGGGACCCCCCACCAACGGTGCGTGCCTTGGCACGGTCCTGGCGCACGCCTTTACGCACGGTGGCTCTCCAGCCCTGGCATCAGGCATGACTGCCGGGCTGGGCTTTACCTGCACGGGGTGTAGAGGCGGGGAGCAGAGCAGCCTCCCAGTCCCATCATTGCCCTGCCTTGCCCTGCCCTTCCCTTGTGACTTGCAATATGTCCAGCCGGACTGGAGGAGGCCCTCACGCACCTGACGGATGTCGATCAAAAGTAGCGCAGGGCTGAGCTAGCAAGGTGGGTGGCTGGCCAGGGGGAAGCTGCCGAGGGCGAGAGACGGCAGAGCCTTGCCGCGCTTGGTCTTCATCCCGGGCAGGCCTGAAGTCAGCAAATGGCCGGGAAGTTTGTGGGGGGTGGAGGGTTGGGATTCTCCTCCATTCTCCAGCTGGAGGAAGAGAAGGGCGCAAGTGGTGGGCAACTGCTGTGGGCAGAGCTGGGGCTAGCAAGAGTGCGCTGGAAATATCTCCAGGCGCCCAGAGAGACAGAACGTCCGGCCCTCGCTGAATCAGCTGATCCGCGGGCCGAGGTTAAGGGGCCGAGCAGCCATGAGGTGATTGCAGTCGCCACCTCCTGCACCTAAAAAAAAAAAGACCCCCCAAAATAAGGCCAAGCGCTTATTTCGGGGGTCAAGAGAAAATAAGATCCTGTCTTATTTTCGGGGAAACATGGTACTGTCAGCTTGAAGAATGCCAAGGTATTTGTAATGATTGTCTTCAGCCAGACTCTTGAAGTTATTACCATAGGGCATTGATTACTTCAGTATTCACCATGTCCCCCTTTTATTTATTTGACTGATTTAAGAAAATTTATATGGCCAACTCATTCTCAGTGACTCTGGGTGACTTATAAGGTTAAAAGCTTAATTAAAAAAAAGAACTAAAAAAAGAAAAGAAGTGCTGTTCTTCAAATGCAATTACATTTTTACACAAAATAATTGGGTGGTCTGTGACTGCTAATTTTGACATTATTTTCTTAACCAGTTTCCATGGAAGAGTAATTCTGGTCATTTTCTGATTCAGAAAATGATGTTTTAGAATGTCATTGGACATCACTGCTGTTGTCAGGTTTCTTTTTAAACTACCATAAGATCGGGTCTGAATCAATTTTTGCTGCCCAAAGCAAAAGCCAATATGGCATCCTATGCTATGTACAAAATCAGTTACTGTTACTGATTTTGCAGTTACTGACTAACAGACTGTTAGTCATGTCTTACTTCAACAATGACTGTAGGATTGCCTGACACCACTGAGATCAACAGCATAGTTTAAGAAACACAAAAGCAACTACCACTATATTATAATCAGCCCATTCTTCAAGGGTTTGTCACTGTTTCTGTCTTAGCACATGGTATCTTATGTACAAGCCTGCTCCCTAAATAGCTTTATATTATGATGTATAGAAAAATATTCCATCACACAACAGAATGTATCGTACATTTAGTACAATGGTGCAATATAGAAAGATTTTTACTACAGGCAGTCCTCATTTAGAAACTCCAATTGGGACTCACAACTTGCTTGTTAAGCAAATCAATCACTAAGTGAAAAATAACATAATGGCTATTATGCTTACAATTCTTTAGAGAATCATAAGAATATGACCCCAAACAGCCGAATGAACCCAAACAGCAGGGAAGGTTTCCAGAACTGGACTTACAAGGAAGCAGAGTAAAAGAGCAAATGTTACAGCATTCCTCTGCCCTTTGGAATGCTCACACTGACACTGGCATAATTAGCAAGAAGAGATTTAATGTTTGTTATTTACATTAATTAGAGATGAAGGGATTGCAAGAGAGTAAACAAGCAAACTATGACGAATATACACAAAAATGAAGGTTTTGGTGCAGACTCTTTGCCTTAGGAGCAAAAAAAAATAATCCCTGGTATGAAATTGGTTAGTTCTAACCAACTAAATAGTTGCTGAGCTTGTTAACTTGCCATTAGCATCTTTTAGGAATGAAGCTGCACTGCTGAGAAAAGCAGCTCTGGAAAAGATAGCTTCTTTAGGTAATCTCCCCACTCTATCAGAGTAGAGTAAAGGAAAAACAAAAGAGGTTAGGCACAGGACAACAGGTACTAACTGGTTGCAATAGAAAACTCACAATTAAGAAAAGCATTGGTCATTAATGGAGGCATTGGTTGCAAAGTTACTTTTTCATCACTGTCACAACTGTGAAAGATCACAGTCCAAGGCAGTCACTAAACAAGGACTACCTGCATCTTCATGACAACTAGGTCAATGAGTTAATGTACTGGTGTTACCAACTAATTATGTCCATTTATATGCTATAAGAATTAAAGATTTTACAATAATTTATGTTTCCGGGTGTATTTAGATTTTTACACTGCATCTGAAGTATTATTACCAAAAAGGTATATCTTTTTAAATTATTGTGCAAACCATTACAATAAACAAACAAAATTATGCAATACACTTTAGATATTGTTGAATAAATAAAGGTATCACTGTGATGGAACACAGTCCATTCGCAGGAAGGAGGGACTCATTTCCAGCTAAAAAGCATGAAATCTTTGGTATTTATTTTTTATTTATGAAGGAAATATGTGAAAGCGAACCCAAGCTAATAGTTTACAGGGTACATTTAATGAGTTAGGAGATAAGTGCTTTAGTCTGACAAAATTTATGTCTATAGGCAAGCAGCAATAAAGAAACTACTTTGAAATAATTCCTTATGTTGCTCCTGCTTCCTTTTCATATTATGAAAAAAATATTCCTGTAAAAAAAACTGTAAATTAATGTTAGCTAATTTAAACCCATTGATTTAAATCAGCTACCTTAAGTATAAGTTTGATACTAACCTGGTATAAACCAACTTAGAATAAAAAATTGTTTAAAATTTAATTCAGATTAGAAAACATTAAAATAATAAGGATAACCACATCCTTAAAGGTCATGGAAGAATTTTTTTTAATTCAGCATCTTTTATTACATTTAAAAGTTTTGTTTATGATATATTTTCAGAATACTTCCAAAAAGAACTCATAGTTTTAAATTAATATTAAACTTACCTCTCTTCAGAGCTGTACAGGCGAGCAAGACCAAAATCTGCAAGCTTGATCTGCCCTCTAGTAGAAACAGTAAATTTTGTTTTATGTACAACTGAATAATATCCATAGTATTTATATTTAATTCAATTTTAAGGGTTTTTTTTTGCTTTGGACCCACTAAAACTCTTTGCAGTACAGTCCTTATGCATAAAATTCAAAACTAAGTTTTACTCTTCCTCCATAAAAAGTTGTGTTCTCATGATTTAGATGTTGCAAACATGCAGTCAAAAATGAGAAAAATAAAGCATTAAAAAGTAATAACAAATCATTTTAATACTTAAAAAACATTTTACTGTAACGTTGTAAGATTAATTATTCATTTATTTTTATAACTTAATGCTTCAATTATCAAAAATTTAACACCTACCACATGCCACTTTTTAACTAGTTTCTCAAATTGTTATATAGTTAAAACAGTATTTTAAAAGCACATAAAATACAAATATAATAAATAATCATAGTAGAGCAGGAAAAAAGTTCCTAAAAATTACTGTAGAATTACACTGATGGTAAACTAATTAAACCCAACTCTCAACAGTCCCAACCAGGATAGGTGTTGCTGAGCAACACCAGGAATGGTACTTTAGCATCCAGTGTGAGCACTGGAGTTCTATAAGTTGTTCTCAATAAATACATGCATACAGTATGTCATTAATCTAGCTCTGTGTGTATGTATCACTATGTACAGGTGGGGGGGGGGGAAAGGTTCCTTGGGAAATGAAAAACGCAATTCTACTACTCAAATGCAGAGTTCAGTACACACAGGACAAGTCTTATTTTTTGTCATAATTTATTGATCCTATGGAAGTTATATAACATCTCTAATCTTAAAATTAGAGTAGAGAGCTTCTGCAGAAGCCTTATGGGTTGTATTTAGCCTAAAAATATTCTGATTAAATCAATTGGAAATTTAATAATGACTTAGATAAACTCACTGCTTTCATACATCTATTCCAAACATAAGCCTAAAATGAACTCTAGATTCATATTAGTTATACATTCAAATAAATGAAATGCTGAAGTCTAGAACAGAGTAGGAGTAGAATAGAAAATAGACTAGACTAGACTAGACTAGACTAGACTAGACTAGACTAGACTAGACTAGACTAGACTAGAAGCTGGAAGGGACCTTGGAGGTCTTCTAGTCCAGTCCCCTGCTCAAGCAAGAGAACCTATACCATTTCAGATAAGTGACTGTCTAGTCTCTTCTTAAAAACATCCAGTGATGGAGCGCCCATGATTTCTGCAGGCAAGCTGTTCCATTGGTTAATTGTCCTCACTGTTAGGAAGTTTCTCCTTAATTCCAGGTTGCTTCTCTCTTCGATTAGTTCTAACCATTGTTTCTTGTCCTGCCCTCTGGTGCTTTGGAGAATAATTTGACCCCCTCTTCTTTGTGACAGCCCCTCAAATACTGGAATACTGCTATCATGTCACCCCTAATTCTTCTTTTCTTTAGACTAGCCAAACCCAAATCCTGCAGCCATTCTTCATATGTTTTAGTGTCCAGGCCTTTGATCATCTTAATTGCTCTTCTCTGAATTTTTTCCAAAGTCTCAACATCTTTTTTGTAGTATGGTGACCAAAATTGGTTGCAGTATTCCAGGTGTGGTCTTACTAGGGTTTTATAAAGCAATACTAATACTGCACATGATTTTGATTCTATGCCTCTGTTTATACAACCCAGGATTGTATTAGCTTTTTTGGCTGCTGCTGCACACTGCTGGCTCATATTCAAGTGATCATCCATTAGGACTCCAAGGTCCCTCTCATAGTTACTTACACCTTTGATTTTTCCTGCCTAAATGTAAAACTTTGCTTTTCTCCATATTAAAATTCATTTTGTTGGATAGGGCCCATTGTTCAAGTTTGTCAAGAACTTTTTGGATCCTGAGCTTGTCTTCTGGGGTGTTGGCTATTCCTGCCAGTTTACTGTTGTCTGCAAATTTGATGAGTTCTCCTTCTATTCCATCTACAGTAGTGGCCAAAATTGTGGAAACCTTTTGGGAAAAGTGTACCGTATTTTTGAGGTTTGATGGCTAATAACACCACTTTTTTTTGTAGTAGTACCATAAAATTATATATCCTCTGTCCAGGTAACATGGGTTTTAGCCCAGTTTAGTCTTTTCAACCTTTGTTTGAGATAAAAGTGGCTTTTTTCATGGAATTCTAGATTTTAGGCCAAATTCCTGCAATCTGCGCCGAACAGTCCTTGCACTCAACTTTACATTGCATTGCACCATTTCATCTTGTATACACCCAGATGATTTTCTTCTGTCACGTAGGCACAGTCTCTTAATTCTTCTATCATCACTTGCTGTTGTGCACCTTTTCCTGCCTTTACCAGTGTGGTTTTGTAGTGACTGAGTCTCCTTATACCTCTTCAAAAACTTAGAAATTCCACCTTTGGTTAAGTTTCCACCAATTTTTCTTCTAATTTGTTTATAACTGTAGCCTTGTTCACTTAATAATACTATTTTACATTGCTTTCTGGGCGACCAGTCAACTCTTTGCACCATTACTTTAATTTTATTACGTTTTACAAGCTCACTAAATGAAAGAACACAAAAAAATCCAACCAACTTGATAGCGATCACATAATACACTGACAAATGTCCTCTCAGCTTCAATACATGACATCAATAACTGAATCCTACTGTGATCTGATTGGCTCATTGCCAAAACAAGATGACACCTGATTGGCTCTCTAAACACTCATGCTCATTGGCTACAATCAAATGAAGGAAAGCTACCTGATATCAACCTAAGCAAGTTGTGCTTACTTTTTCTGGTTATTAAGCTATAACTTTTTGTAGAATACAGATAATTGAACAAACTACGTTGCATTACATTCTTGATTAAATTATCTTTCCATTGATATATAGTTTTATGGTACTACTGCAAAAAAAGTGGTGTTATTAGCCATCAAACCTCAAAAATACTTTTCCATAAAGGTTTCCACAATTTTGGCCACAACTATAAGTCATTTATGAAGATTTTGAAGTGTACTAGGCCTAAGACTGGGCCTAATTATTAGACTAATAATTTTCAGTATCTCCAGCAGTTTGAACAAAATGTGCACTATATGTATCAATAAAATGTTATTATTTGAAAATGAATTTACAAATTACATTTTGTTTCATTTCTAAATTTTGGAAATATATTTTTTATAAAACTGGATGATTACCTGTTGTTTAGTAAGATGTTAGAACATTTAATATCTCGATGTAAGAAATTCTTCTTATGGCAATAATCCAAGCCTTCCATCAACTGTCTCATGAAAGATTTAATATGACTTTCATCAAAATGAACCAAGCCAGATTCCAGAAGCCCCATGAGATCATGATCCATATATTCAAATACAAGGTAGAAAGCACCTGGAAGAAATTAAAATAATTTATATATCTAGCTAATTTTAAAGAATATCACCGTTTATTCAAACTACAGCTGTAAATCTGGCTTCGCTATCAGAATTCATACACATATTAACACTTGCCTAATATATACACAACATAATTCCCCTGAATACTTTGTAGAAAGAGAAGAGACATTTAATTTTTAAATATCCTTATCTCATCAATCATCTTAAATACTGTAGGGAAACAATATAAAATATATTCTGATTTAAGAGTTTGTTTATAAAATCACAACAAAATGATAAAATTAAAAAGAAAAGAAATAAGTATTTCTAAGATGGATTAAAGGATGAAAATTGAGTTAAAGTAACAGGGAAAATACAGGTGGTCCTCGAGTTACAATCACTTGTTCAGTGACTATCCAAAGTTAACAACAAGGCTGAACAAGTAGTACTTATGACTCATCCTCAAAGTTCTGCCTATCACAACTCTCCTGTGTTTATGGTATCACAATTTGGGCGCTTGGCAACCAGTTTAGACTTAATGATTGCATTGCCCCACAATCACATGATCAACATTTGAAATCTTCCCTGCTGGCTTCCCACAAGCAAAGTCAAAAGGGAAGCTGGCAGAGAAGGCCGCAAGTTGCTCCTGTAAATTGCTTTTGCCATTTTTATTCCCAAGGAGTCCTGTTATAGCGTATGAGATCCCAGTCACATATTCAACTTGCCTGTGACCCCCCCCAACCCACCCATATGTCATAGCAACTGTACATGCAGTCCATGCAGTTCCCCCCACTCCATAGTGTTTGCCTGATGCACCTAGGACTCTTGCCTCCTCATACTTAATGACCCATACAGTCCTGGGATTATGACAACAACTGGGACTTCCATCACTAAGCAATGCAGTCACATCACATTACATTCTGGTCCCAACTGCCATCAAAACCCAAGGACTACCTGGAAATTAATATCAAATCGAACATTTATGTGTATAGGTAGTCCTTGACTTACAACATTTCATTTAGTAACTGTTTAGGTGACTTAGGACCATTTTAGGACAACCGTTGCAGCATCCCCACGTGATCAAAATTCGGCTGCTTGGCAACTGACTCATATTTATAATAGTTTCAGTGTCCTGAGGTCATGTGATCACCTTTTCCACCTTGCTTTCTGATAAGCAAAGTCAATGGAATGCCAGATTCACTTAACCACCATGTTATTAACTTAACAACTGCAGTAATTCACTTAATAACTGTGGCAAGAAAGGTCATAAAATGAGGCAAAATTCACTTAACAACTGTCTTGCTTAGCAACAGAAATTCTGGATTCAATTGTGGTCATAAGTTGAGGACTATCTATATTTATATACATATAGATACATACAGAGCAATAGGAAGATAGTAAACTAAATAGCCTTTCCTTTACAGTCTCTGAAAGTGAACTGTGCAACTACTAAATTTAAAGTTATTGACTTTAACTAGCAACAAATACAACAATATTTAACACCTTTATTAAAGATTTCAGTGGAGATGTCTTCAAATAAAGTGTGTTGTTTCATTCAAGCAATCTTATATGGCCATCAGGAAAAGAGTGTATCCGAACTGACTACAAATCCTAGTATAATACGCAATGAGCAGATTATGAGATATTGACTCAATGGTTACCTTAGAACATAGGTCTAAAGATAAAATATTAATAATTGGCTCTTTCACAAGTTTCAACAGTATGGTATTATATCCTTTATATTTAAGAAAGAGAGTAAACTTACATAGTGGGGAATAGCTAATGGACTGAGGTAAACATTCTCTAACATATAGCTTTCAAGTTTGGATCTATCAGTTTGTAAATTAAAATACTAAATACATTATTTTACCTTAAAAATAGTACTCCAGTTTCTCTTCAGACAGTATCTATCTTTTGTCCCCATGTGAGGATAAAGGCAATCATTCACTGAACTGAAAAAACCTTCGCTTTTAAACAACAAATATTTTTCTCCTCATTTCAGAGCAGCTATTGCAGCATCACCATTTATAATATGTTCAAGTTCCAGAAAATAATTCTGAACTTTTACCATTATCCCTTGGTTAAACAAAAATAAATTCTACCTTCCCTCTCCAGCCCTCTTGGAATTTATCAAGATCTGGAGAACAGTCTTGCAATATAAAAATAAAAAGATATACGACATTAAGGATTCTTTTCAAGTTTGAATAAAATCTCAAAATCTAGTCTATTTCTCAGGTTTCTGTAATTTTAAATTCTAGACATTTTAGTCAAAAATAGTTCAACCAAAAACATAGTACCCAGAAATCCAAACAACATTAGGAACTAGGATTAATTGCTTTCTTCATAAGAATGGATCAAGAAAGATCCAAGATTCCTCCTACTGCTGTCTGTACCATCACCATACATTATTTTAAAGATAAATGTTTGGGGGACAAATACTGGGCCATCTGGAAACATCACCTACTTCTCCTATTTTATGAAAGATAAGTCTATGAAGCAACTGGACTTTCTGGTTTTTCTTTGAAGATGTTTCATTTCTCATCCAAGAAGCTTCTTCAACTCTATCTGAAAGAATAGAGTTGAAAGAATGTCTTCAAAGAAAAACCAAAAAGTCCAGTTGCCTCTTGAAAAAGCAGTTTTGGGTCAACCATGACCTGGATGACTGAAAATCTCCACAGACTTAAGTCTATGAATTTACCTTTTATCTTAATTTAATATTTTGTATTAAACATTGTATTATCCATATATCATGTATATGTACAGGTAGTCCTCAACTTACAAGAGTTCATTTAGTGACCGTTCAAAGTTACAACAGCACTGAAAAAAGTGACTTATGACCGTTTTTCAGTTACAACCTTTGCAGCATCCACATGATTTACATTCAGGTGCTTGGCAACTGGTTCATATTTATAACTGTTGCTGTCCCAAGATCATGTGATCCCCTTTTGCAACCTTCTACAAGCAAAGTCAATGGGGAAGCCAGATTCACTTAACAACCGAATTACTAACTTATCAACTGCAGTGATTCACTTAACAATTGAGGCAAGAAAGGTCATAAAATGGGGCAAAACTCACTTAACAAATCTCTCACTTAACAACAGAAATTTTGGGCTCAATTGTGGTCGTAAGCTGAGGACTCCCTGTATAGGTATAGTTATAGGTATGCTGACGTTTTACTTAAATTTGTATATCAGTGATTGCATGACCTCTATAGATGCCTTACGCTAAATACAATGTATATGTATCAATGCATAGAGCTGTGGTGGTGCAGTGGTTAAAATGCAGTATTGCAGGCTAACTCACTGCTCACTCCAGGAGTTTGATCCTGACCTGCTCAAGGTTGACTCAGCCTTCCATCCTTCAGAGATTGGTAAAATGAGGACCCAGACTGTTGGGGGCAATATGCTGACTCTGTAAACTGCTCTGTAAACCGCTTAGGCTGTAAAGCACCATGAAGCAGTATATAAATCTAAGTGCTATTGCTATAATGAATAATAAATAAATATGGATTTACCACAATTCCTTGCTCCTTGCCAATCTTTCATTTATTCAAAAACAGGTGCATAAGCCCAAGCTAACAACATATGCTTTCAGTGTACACTACTGTATTTTGACAAACCCCAGAATTTCATCAAAATAGTAAAAAAAAAAAAAAAGTCAGAATAAGTTCTTCCAGACAGTAAATCGCAAATACATACTTAAGAAACTCACTTAAGATAGTCCACTACATGTATTTTGCACCTTTTATTTTCTTTTCTATTTCCATTAAACAGATCTGGGAGGCACAATCAAGACTGTATTCCAACTTCAGGGAACTTTGTTGTAAATACGTGTATGAAAAAGAAACAAGCCATAGCAAACTTCAGGTTTGCACAGTCCTATCCTCCTCCTTCCAGATGGCCAAGAGGAGGCAATTGGAAGCTTTCACTTCCATTCTTAATTAACAACAGTTCTGGGTCTGGAAAATAAAATACAATTAATTTTAACCAAAGTTATTTAAACAGGCACAGATTTCCTATGATAGAATACTTGAAACACCCTGAGTTTTTTGTATTTGAAACATACAACACACAAGGTACTCAGTTCCACTGATTGTATTTTGGCTGGTATGAAACAATTGTTAACCAAGTATATTAGCACAGATAGCATAACAAATTACAGTTAATAAAAAGTAGATATATATATGTAAAAACTTTTGAACTCTAAAGTTTAGAGTTTGAACTCTAAAACTCATAGTTTTTTGGAACAAACACTGTTGTTCAAAAAGATTTGAACTGCTCCAGATAAGGAAAGGTTGAAAAATTGCTTCCTCTCATGAGGAAATCACAGGACAGGAGTCAACTTGTGGGTTTGACTTCTAGGAGATAAGGAATGACAAAAAGCTCTCAATTGCATCAGAGCCTTTATGGATGCTTGCATTATCTTTTACTATTGTTAAAAACTCTAATAAATAGGGGTTTTTAAAAAAGACTTTGATTTCCAATTCCTTTCCCATTTTTAACAAACTTTTTAATATCATAGATCAATGAATCTTTTTAATTGGGAGAAGTGGGGGAAATAGTCAATTCCAAGATGTTGGAAATGCAATCAGAAGTAATGGAGAGGTAAAGGAAGTCATATATTTATGACTGTTTTCTCATGCCCAAAACTATCAAGATCCAATCATTTAAGAGTTTGAAATGACTAAGAAATTAATTGTGACCTATTAAAATGTCACAGGCAAAAGCCTCTCATAATTTTACAATATGTATGCAATCTCTAATTCACAATTTCTTTAACAAGAGCTAGGAAAAAATCTAAATAAAAGCAGTTTCATGGTGACTGTATTTTCTCTAAATACATCCACTTATGTATACAGAGAACTATTGAAACAAAACCAGCCAAGTATCTTTGTTAATGAATAACCAAACATCTGTTTCTCCATGTTTACCCATTCTTGAACTATTAATTCCAAGAGGATTGCATATAGGACTTCATATAGGATGAAAACAGAAAAAAATAACAATAACATTTTCTCTGATATTGATAACTGTTAGTGAAATTTTCCAAATTGCAGGATTGCAGCAATGCCCCAGAATATCTTCAAGTTAATGTAACAGTTTCTTCACAATGATAAAAGGTCTACAAATTATCAAAACAGAAAAACAGATGCAGACTGCCCTGTCTTTTCAAAAAGACAAACTTCCCATCTCTTACACTGAAAAAGATCAAAGAATTGGACAAGAATTTTGCCACCTTACACTACCAGTATATAAATATTTCGTTTGGTTAGTGTGTGTATTCAGTTTTTGTGAATACACACTCTAACTTCAAATGAAACATTTATATACTTTAATCCCCATTGTAATAGATACTATTAATCACACCACAATCCTCATTTTCCTGATTCACTGTTTCCACTTAAGACTTCAGGGACAGAAGTCTGACCTACTACTTAAAATAATAAGAATTACAGAATGACATTTTAGTTTAATTCATATAGAAAATGTTCAAACCCTTCCATAAGCAAAATCAGTAATATTTCAGTCTTCTGCTTTGGGTTCAAAAGGCTAAATATATATTACTCCAATCTTAATCTATAATTTGTAAAATCTCTAAAATCATAGTATTAGCATGTTCAAGTAAATAAATACTGCTATGTTTATGTTTCCATCATGGAAAAGGTGAGGTTTTTTTATAGTGAGATTAAAAAGTTGATTATATTTTTGCTTCACTTCAGCAAAATAATTCTTTTACTTAAATACAAGAAAACCATAGCATAGAATATTAAAAAATTAGACACAGGGATAGATTAGATATAGATAAAACAATGTGTGTGCCTTGAATGCAGTTCTGTTCCAATATATATTCCTTTCTTAGGTACATACTTGCTGTTTGTACATTATCTCTTATGCACTCAACATCCCCTGAAACTGTTCAGGAACTCTGGAATCCATATCTACTATGTTTGGAATGTACTTTTAATAGCATATAAATTTATTAATGGATTCATTTATCACAGAGATGGAAAACATTATTATGGCCATGGATGGCACTTTTTAAAAATATTTTAGCCCGCTTTTATTATTTTTATAAATAACTCAAGGTGGCAAACATACCTAATATTCCTTCCTCCTATTATTTTCCCCACAACCACCCTGTGAATTGAGTTGGGCTGAAAGAGAGTGAGTAGCCTAAAGTCTCCCAGCCATTTTTCTTACCTAAGATAAGACCCACAACCTCCTGATTTCTAGCCTGGTACCAAACTAGCTCTCAGTTTTGTTTTTATATCTTCAGTTGAGAGTTAGTTAGATGTACAACAGAAGTATCACTAAAGGACCATAGCTGAAATTTTCTCTCATGTTTTTCATTTCTGAAGCATCTTCAGGTATAAATTGTTTGTTTTATCTAAGACTAGCTGATACCCATGCTTTGCTACGAAACTATGTGATGGGGCTTGATAAATTGACACTTAAAGCTTGAAAATTAATGAGTAGTTAAAAAAGGGACTGTATTATTTCATTAGAAATGGTAAGCTAAGTTTCTGTTACAGATGAAGACATTATTTGCATAGCATAGACTTTAAATTCGTCCCTCAGATGAATTGCTCAGGACCTCCCTGTAAACATCATTCCTGGTTTTGCTCTCTGGCTGGAGGATGACCAGGCTGTCAGTTGAACTGACTCTGGAGCATGCCACATGGAACTGGCCATGGGAGAAACAGTCAGCTTCCCTTACTTGTGTTTGCCTAATCGCATCTGTAAATCTTTTCCTTTGTGGGAAGGGTGGTGGAAAAGGGGGGGGTGGGATCTGTCTCTGCCAACAGCATCCATCAGTATTCATCTGGCTAGTGTGGCTTAACTCAACTGTTCTGTAGTAAAGCTGCTTGCTGCTGTGAAAGCAAAAGCGAAACTGAAACTCCTCTGCTTGTGTTTTGCATTTGGATCAGATTTCTTTTCAGGTGGGGAGGGGGGAGTAGAACTCCTTAGCATCAGACCTTGTTAATATTAATATAAGAAATACTCATGCTGCGATGGTCATTTTGAAAAATCCTTTCTTAGTGAGCACCTAGAAGCCAAGAGGAACATATGTGGCAAATTTCAAGTTTGTAGGCTTTACGGTTCTGGAGATTTCGTGATTAATGTGTGAGTGGTTTTCGCTTTTATATATATAGATGGATTAATTGAACTTACTGAATGCTTAATTCCACTCCTTTGAACAAAAACAAATAGTAACTGAACTACCAAAGTTTGGTTGCTGACCTCTGAATATCTCCACCTAATTTCAGAAACTATAACAAGGGGCATTTTATACATGGGTTTCCTATCACAATTTAAAAAAAAAAGCAGTTATTTTTTGTTTTTGTTTTTTGGTTTTTTTTTTTTGTTTAAAAACACCTTTATGAGGTAAGGGAGAATATGAAAAAAAATCAGCAGTCATGGTTGCAGCAGTCATGGTTGCAAAGGGAAAACACTGACATAATGATATCACACAAATGCACATGCTAATATTTTTCAGGGGAAATTTTGTTTTGTTTATTGCAAATGTCAACTACATATTTAATTAAATATACATATTTCAGTATCTCACTGCAACTGACAAGAGGGAATCTCATGAGAGATTAAGGGATGGGGCGGGGTAAGTTGATCCATCTTTCCACACAACTTGAATTATGTACTAAACACGGATGGACAATAGCATGCATTACATATCCAACAGAGCACTGGTTCTCAACCTTCCTAATGCCGCGACCCTTTAATACAGTTCCTCATGTTGTGGTGACCCCCAACCGCGCAAATCCAAACTGAACTCCATCAAAATTCACCGCTTTGTAAAAACTCCCGCCTCCACGCCTCTCCAGCCAATCGCAGAGCTGGGGCCCCAAGTAGAGTATAGAGTGAGTGGGAAAGAGTAAAAACCGAGTTGAGGGAAGGAAAAAGGGAGAAACTGAGGGGATCCTTCACTCTGCTAACATTCCCTGAATAGAAAGCAAGAGGAAACCTCCCTTAGAAGCATCCAAGCCAGGGCCTCCTTGAAGGAAGAGGGTGACTCTCAAGTGCCAGATCTGGCCCCTAACGGTCCTCCCAGAAGACCCTCCACCCAAAAGAGGTCTCCTGGTGTGTATTTGGCAGTTGGCTTCCCTGCCTATCCTAGCCAAAACCCAAAAGAAAATTCTCTGGAGGGGAGGGGGCAGGCAGAAAGCTTCCACACCTCCCTCTCTCCTCTCTCCCTCTCTCTCACACACACACATACACATATATATCCAACAGGGGCCCTCTGCACCCCACAGCAGAAGCACTGGAGGCTTCAAGAGGCAAAGATGGGCTCCAAACGTTTATGCTTGGGGGAGAAAGGACTTAAAATGCTAAGCAGATTCCTCTGGATCAGCGGTTCTCAACCTGTGGGTCGCGACCCCTTTGGGGGTCAAACAACCCTTTCACAGGGGTCGCCTAAGACCATCGGAAAACACATATTTCCGATGGTCTTAGGAACCGAGACACCGCTAGGCCCTAAATTGTAAGCCGCGATCTGCCCAGCCTCGCAGATTCGTTCCTCTACTAGGAAGGGGAGGGGCTTCCCCGAAGCACGAAGCATCAGTCCGGCTCCTCTGCCGTCGCTGGGAGGGCGGGAGGGGGCGAGCAAGGGGCTTGGCTCCCTTCTCGCCCCTTCGGAGGAAGGACGGCTGCTTTGGAGGAAGGCAGGAGGTGGCGGGGCCCAGGTGGGCTCAGGGCTCTTGGGGGCCGGCCCCACCCAGGCAGGTGCTGGCGTAGGTCCCGCGGCTGCTGAGCCAGCGAGGGCTCCAGCCTCCCCACGTGGAAAGGTGTGGCGGCGTCGTGGGTGGATGGGAGACTGGAGGCAGCGGGAGGCAGGCAGGCAGGGAGCCGCGTGAAGTGGGCGGAGAAGCGGCTGGGCGCGTTTCCGCTGCGGCGACCCCCGAAGGGGCAGCGAGCGAGGGAAGTGCTGGAGTGGGGCCGGGGGAGCCCGGGGGGAGCCGCTAGACTTCACCATGCCCGGCTGTTCCGGCGGGGATTGCTGAGCGCCGAAGCGGGAGAGGCTCGGACTGGTTGGCCCGAAGCGAAAGGGGGGCATTGATTCTCTTGGAAAGTGGCTGGGAGCCCCTCTTGAAATCAGGTGCCCCCTCCAAACGGAGAGCTGGGGAAGGCCACTTCCCCCAGGCTCCCCCGGCCCCGCTCCAGCACTTCCCTCGCTCGCTGCCCCTTCGGGGGTCGCCACAGCGGAAATGCGCCCAGCCGCTTCTCCGCCCACTTCACGCCTGGCTCCCTGCCTGCCTGCCTCCCGCTGCCTCCAGTTTCCCGTCCACCCACGACGACGACGCGCCTTTCCACGTGGGGAGGCTGGAGCCCTCGCTGGCTCAGCAGCCACGGGACCTACGCCAGCACCTGCCTGGGTGGGGCCGGCCCCCAAGAGCCCTGAGCCCACCTGGGCCCCGCCGCCTCCTGCCTTCCTCCAAAGCAGCCGTCCTTCCTCTGAAGGGGCAGGAAGGGAGCCAAACCCCTCGCTCGCCCCCTCCCGCCCTCCCGGTGACGGCAGAGGAGCCGGACTGATGCTTCGTGCTTCGGGGAAGCCCCTCCCCTTCCTAGTAGAGGAACGAATCTGCGAGGCTGGGCAGATCGCGGCTTACAATTTAGGGCCTAGCGGTGTCTCAGTTCCTAAGACCATCGGAAATATGTGTTTTCCGATGGTCTTAGGCGACCCCTGTGAAAGGGTCGTTCGACCCCCAAAGGGGTCGCGACCCACAGGTTGAGAACCACTGCAACAGAGGATACTCTACCTTCAAGATAAATAGAGAGCACCCTATCTATAACTGTTTATAAAATCAGAACAAATGGCCATTAAGAACTGGAAGCTTGTCTTTAAATATTAGCCGTAATAGTGAGGCTATTCCATGTTCACAGAGCCTTTAATAGGAAAATGACAATGGTTTTTCAAGGCATAACTTTTGAGTTATTAACAGAAACAGAATAATAGTTGGAAAGGACCTTAGAAGTCTTCTAATTCAATCCCCTACCCAAGCAGGAGACCGTATAACATTTCAGACAAATGTCTGTCCAATCTCTTCTTAAAAGCCTCCAGTGACGGAGCACCCACAACTTCTGAAGGCAAGTCTTTTCACTGATTAATTGTTCTGTCAGGAAATTACTACTTAGTTCTAGGTTGGTTCTTTCCTTAATTAGTTCCCATCCATTGCTTTTTGTTGTGCTCTGATAAATAGGTTGCCCCTTCTTTGTGGCAGCCCCTCAAATATTGAAACAACACTATCATGTTACCCGATCCTTCTTTTCACTAGACTAAACATACCCAATTCCTGCAACCATTTTTCATATTTTAGCCTCCAGCCCCCAATCATCTTTGTTGCTCTTTTTTGCACTTTTTCTAGAGTCTCAATGTCTTTTTTTATATCGTGGTGACCAAACCTGGATGCACTATTCCAGGTGAGGTCTTACCAAGGCATTATAAAGTGGTACTAAATTTCACATGATCTGGATTTTATCCCTCTGTTAATGCAGCCTAGGGGTATATTGGCTTTTTTGGCAACTGCAGCACACTGCTGGCTGAGATTTAAGTGGTAGTCTACTAGAACTTCTAGATCCTTCTCACAGTTACTACTATTGAGTTAGGTATCACCTATTCTATATCTGTATTCTTGACTAATTGTAGAATCTTAACTTTTCTCACCACTGAATTTCATTTTGTTAGATAGGACCAAGTATTCAAGTCTGTCAAGATCCTTCTGTATATTGAGCTTTTCCTGTGGAGTGTTGGCTATTCCTGCCAGCCTGGTGTCATCTGCAAAAATGTGATGAGTTCCCCTTTTATCACCTCACAGAATCGTTTACGAAGATATTGAAGAGTACTGCTTAAGACAGAACCTTGAGATACCTCATTGCATGCAGATGCATTAAGGATATATGTTGAGTGCGGTTGGTCAGCCAGTTATTAATCCATCTGGCGATGATTATTTTATTGTTTCCTAAGCTCCTTAGATTGTTTACTTACACTGAACAAGTAAGTTAAATTGAACCATTTAAAAACTTATGCACTTTTCAATTTATTTTTTCTTGCGCTGCCCACAGAACATGTTTAATAATTTCTACATCAGAAGGTGAGGTTTTTTTTTTCTCGAAAATCAGTAAGATTGCAAATTTGCTGATAAGTACTATACAGAAATTCTGTTTGATTATCTGTATTGATTACTTTTTCTCTGGGGAAAACTTTTAAAGTCAAACTTATCTTCCGTTTGGAAATCTATTGTGTGAGATAAAGGAAAATTGTCAATTAAATACTATTAGAGGGACACTCTACATAGTAGTTTTCTCGACAATACAAAAGTGGTTTGCCATTCCATTCTTCTGGAATATATTTTTAAATTAGTTCTGCTAAACTTTATCCCAAGCTAGTTTATAAACCTCGGATAAAAAAATCTGTTTAACCTACTTCTTGATTACATCAGAAGGACAAATCTATACAGTAAAAAGTAACAATGTAAAAAATGAGATCCATTAAGCAAACCATTATATGTTCAGTTATATGGTTAATTCTAACATGACCATTTATTAGTCTTGCAATCTAAACTAGCCATTTTGCAAGCTAGAGTTAAAAATCCTAGCACCGAGATAACAGAACAAATAGCACAATCACTCACGAGCCAGAATTTGTTTCCATATCATTGTTACTGCATTTCTATACTTCTAAGGTGAACCACAGTTAAGCAGAATAATAATAATGATACCACCACCAAACAAGGGCCAAATCATGACATTTGTTTAATTCCACAGTTTCTTTGCATGTTATGAAGCAGTCCAGAAATATTTTAATATCAATTTAAGTCTACAACCATTTGTCTGGCTTCCCTATTATCCTTTGGCAGCTGTGCACAAGATAAAGAACAAAAACTGTACCACTGTACACGTTGCTAAACTTCCCCTTGCATTTACTGAATTATAGTATAAGAGTGCAAGATCTTGCCATTCATAACTTTATGTAGAAAGAAAAAAACAAACAAATAGAAAGGATTGCTCCTAATCCTGTATTGATATGAATATGTTAATAATTATTTCCCTATTTAAAATATTAAAGCAAGCACATTTTACTGCAGCAAAAATACCTTATGAATTATGAATTAATCATTTTTCTTCATATATCAACTTTTACTATCATGTATTAACCTGATATTTCTCTGTCATTTTCTTGTACTGTGAATTATTATTATAAATTGTATTTTTGGGAGCTTTGTGGTATCTGTGATTCTTTTTCTTTTCTTAAAATTATTTACCAGTTGGCGTAGTATCATAAAAAATATTTCAATACAGCTAGTCCTCCACTCATGATCATAATGGAACCTGCCTATTACAGTTGCAAGTCATGATGGTCAGTAAGCGAAGTGACCATGTGATTGCCTTGCTTAATGGCCTCCACATCTGTTCTCCCCGATTAGTCAATAAGCAACTGCACAGGTCATTAAGCAGAACATGAGGTGCCTCAAGGATAAGGAAGCCCCTGGAAGTCCCAGCACAAGCCCAGGCCTACCTGTTCCAGGCCTCCCAAGGCCTCCCACTAACTCAAGTCACCTTGTGCTCCACTTCTTGCGACTCAGGGACCCCTCAGGCCTTAGGCCTGATTTTTGCCACCACCACCACCAGGTCCCCACAGACCTTGGTATTCCTTCCCATCCCACCAGGCCCCATCCCTTCCACCCCACCCCCTCCACCCATTTCAGTATGCTCTGCTCTCCTAACACAATCTCCAGAGTGCTCTGAAAAGCTCTGGCGCTTACATTACACTGCTCCGTTGCTGTCTGCTCTGCCACCCTAATGTGTCACCAGAGTGTTCTGGAGAGTTCCAGAGCTCACATTAGGAAAGCAAAGAAGACCACTCTGTTCACAATTTACTCTGTTTTTCTAACATGAATGCTTCTCAGGAATGCTTCAAATATATCCAGAGATGTTTTCAGGAAATAGAAGAGATTGGTCTGTTCCTAGGCTGCATGGTTTCATTCTGGAAGCGGTTGCAATTTTTAGAGCAGCCACAATTCCTTGCAACCACTCCAAAAATGGTAGCTGTTTCCAGAATACAGCTGTAGAGTCCAGGGAAGCTGAGGGGCCCCTAACACAAGCTCTGGAGATCTTTGAAACGTAAATCAATGATCAGTGACAGAAGGTGGGGAACCCAGTAGGGTGGAAAGCAGACCTAAGGTTTGTGGAAACCCAGCAGGGCAGAATAGGGCGGAGACAGGTGGAGGGGCTGCTACAGCATCCCTGCAGTTTGTGGTAAGGACAAATGAACCTAAGGGCACTGCAGTAACTTTAACTTTGAAGCTTGGTCATAAGTAGCTTTTAGAGGTAGGGGGTATGTATCATAACTTTGAAAGGTGGCTAAGCAACTCCTCATAAGTCCCGTAAAACATATAATAAATAAAGCCAACAAAATGGAAAGAAACTAGGGAGCTTTATTTATCTATTTTATCCCCCCTTCCTTTTTATAAATAACCCAAAGCAGTGAACATATCTAATACTCCTTTATCTTCCTATTTTCCCCTCAACAACCTTGTAAAGTGGGTTGAGAAAGTGACCGACCAAAATCACCTAGGCAGCCTGCATGCCTACGTGGAACAGAACTCATGGTCTCCCAGGTTCTAGCATGGTGCAAGACAGAATTAATGCAGGCAAAGTTAAAAGCATTTAACATATTACTTTTATATACAAGAATGGACACAATACAATTCAGTATATGCCATGTTTTTTAAATCAGCAGTCTTTTTCCCAGAAACAATTATAAATTACCCTACAATTATGTACCGACAAAATAATGCTTATGAACATACCTTTATCTTTCTTGAAATCTAAAGCATCTTCTTTATCTGTCACTATTTCTTTCATGTTGATTATACTTGGATGATTTAGTTGTCGAAGAATCTTTATTTCCCTAATAGCTGTAATAGGAAAACCTTCTTTTTCATTATCCAACCGTACTTTCTTTAATGCCACCATTTCCCCTAGGAAAATATTAGTCAAACTGTTATTAGCAAAAACTAAAATACTGACATATCCAGAAAACAATTTCATTACAAATATATAGAATAGATTATAGAAATAGAAAAAACTACTTGTGATTAACTAATAAATTATAGTATTTTGAATTAAAAATCTCTACAAGCTCTATATTTATCAAAACATAAAGTTCACCAAGGCCTTTTATTTGATTCAGCAAATCAAGTATTCTGTCAATTAATCAAGATTGACTTAACTTTAAAAGACTGGACAGCCAACTTAGTATAATAATTAAGTCAAATAGCTAGGAATCAGAAGGCTATGAGTTCTAATCTTACCTTAAACATGTCATCTTAGGCCAGTCATTCTTTCTCAGCCTGAGGAAAGACAATGCCAAACCCCTTCCAAAATTTTGTCAAGTAAGCTGCCAAAACTACAGGTAGTCCTCAACTTACGACCACAATTGAACTCCAAATTTCCATTGCTAAGCATGGCAGTTAAGTGAGTTATGCCTCACGTACATTTTTTGCCACAGTTGTTAAGCAAATCCCTGCAGTTATTAAGTGAATCATGCAGTCATTAAGGGAATCTGGCTTCCCCTCCCAATGATTTTGCTTATTAGAAACCAGCTGAGAAGGTTACAAGTGGTGATCACATGACCCCAGGACAGAGCAACTGTCATACATACATGCCAGTTACAAGCACCCAAATTTTGATCACCTGACTAGGCGATGCTGCAATAGTTGTACAAAAATCACTTTTTTTCAGTGCTGTTGTAACTTTGAACAATCACTAAACAAATGGCTTTAAGTTGAGCACTACCTGTAGTTCAGAAAAATGCCACGAGTCAGCACTGAATAGTGTTAATTGAGTGGAATTAACACATCTTAAGTCAGTTTTCATGTCTTCTTTCATGTCTCCATACATACCTGAACCATAATTCCAGAATATATTCATTTTTATGGGGTTTATGCATTGCCAAACCAATTGTCACAGCTTTTTGATAGCATAAATGCTAATCTTAAT
>QLTV01001376.1:220992-237957 GCA_003457575.1 Thermophis baileyi | reverse complement strand
CTCATGTCGTTTGTAATTGACTGTCTGGATGGCCCCTGGAGGGGCCGAAAGGCAAAAAGGAAGCAGTATGCTTTCTCCCATATTTGGGTATACCAGGTGATTCAACAGAGAAAAAAAAAACATATATATATACATATATACATATACACACATACATACATACACATATATGTATATATATATATGTATATATATATATACACATATATATATATACACATATATATAAATGTATGAATTTCTCCTCCTAACAGAAAACGGAACACATGAAGAAACCATAAAATCACTAATAAGAGTTTTCCAAACACCTATGTTAAATAATAAGTACAGATAGTCTGAGGTTTAGGGGCCTCCTGCACCCCCAAAATAATAACCCCCCCCCCGGATAATAAGGCCAAGGCCATATTTCAGGGGTCAAAAGAAAATAAGACCTTGTCTTATTTTCGGGAAAACACGGGTAGTTCATTTAGTGACCGTTCAAAGTTACAGCGGCACTGAATAAAATGACTTATGATTGTTTTATACACTTAAAAGTGTTGCAGCATCCCCATAGTCACATGATCGGAATTCAGACGCTTAACAACTAACTCATATTTATGATGGCTTTACAGCCTTCTGACAATCAGTCAATGGGGATGTTAGATTCAATTAATAACCATGTAATAAATTTAACAACTGCAGTGATTCATCTAACAACTGCAGCAAGAAAGGTCATAAAATGAGGTAAAATTCACTTAACAACTCTCTCATTTATCAACAGAAATTTGAGGCTCAATTATGGTCGTAAGTCAAGGACTATCTATATGCATTTTGACCTTGTACTAATAGAAACTGCAACAATTACTTATAACATCAGTATATTTGTTGTGAATCATAATTTTAAACTTACCTGTATCTTTATCTCTTGCTTTGTAAACTTGCCCATATGTGCCTTCTCCAATAATGCCAATGATATCAAACTTATCTACACAACGTTTCCCCCAGTCAATTTCTTTCTGCTTTGTTTCACCATGACGTGGTCCACATATCCTAACCAAACAATTAATAAGATTTTGTTCCACAAGAATATGTTTACATTTTTGTCTAAAAATGTACTTCTCTGTACATTTCTTTCTGTAAATATGCCATTACATATTAAATTGTTTTTTAAAATATCAGTCAAGCATTAGCATTTTTATATATTTTATATCCTCCTTCTTGTAGTGCTCTACTACAAATCTTATGCAACCATTTTCATCACAATTGGCTGCTTTGGTTTCATGTTTCCCATTAAACCTTTTTTGTTTTTTTCAATGGATGGATTTTTCAAAAGCAGATTACAGTATACTGTGAAGATTGCCTATTTCTATAGTTCAAACAAAATAAAGCAGGGTTTTTTTTACTGGTCAAATAGGGAAATTGAATGATCTGGAATACCAACCAGAAACATTTAAATATGGTTTTTTTTAATTCTGTTCTTAAATTGTTCTCAAATTACTCTATTTCACAACCTGCAATTAACATATAAGACAGAGACTAACAATGAAATAATCTTATTTTCCCACAGCATTCAAAACATTACATTATGATGTATCTATGGATTGGTATATTTCTGCCCAAATACTATAATTCTGGAAGCAAGACGAAAATGAGGAGACTACAGAGAATTTATCTACTGAAGAACATACAAGTCCATTAATAATTTAAAATCTAACTCTTCTACTTGTTCATGTACAAAATACTAAAAGCAATCTTATAATAGAATTCTATAGTGAATCAGTTATCAATTCCCCTAATACACAATGACTGAAACAAGGATTTAAAATGATTTTTGTATTTTATATTTATTATGATCTATATATATAAAAAAATAAATGCACATACTTTGGTCTCTTTTTATGATGTGATTGTACTAGAATTTTTTTTTCTTCAGGGCTTTGAGATATATCATCTCCTCCAGGAAACTCAGGTGGCAACGGTAAGTCTGCAAGCAAATGGCGTAATTTCTTCTCCACTTCCTTTTTCACTGCTTTTACTGAAATGTTACCTTGAAAACTATAGCAAAATAAGATTTTTTATGTCAGCATAAATGACAAATTTATAATTAAAACAAAGCATCAGGTCTAATACATTGTTCCAATATCATACTTATGTAAACATAAGGGAAAAAGTTAAAATCTAGACATTTGGTATAATACAAGAAACAGTGAACATCAGTACTAATCCATGTACTTTATATCATTACTAAGTAGCCATCAAAATGGACTGGTGAAGGTTTTGGCTACAAACACTTTTTAAAGCATATGTAAGATTAGAAGTTAATGTTAAAATAACAAAAAGTATTTACACTTCATTAAACCTGACTAGCATTTGCAGTTTGACATTGCATCTTTAAAATTATATTTCACAACTCACCAATCTGTATCTTTATCTTCAGGCAGCATAGGAGGAAAAGGCAGGGGTGGCAGAGTAGAAGTGATTGGCGCAACACTACAGTCTTTCTCTTTAGATGCTGCAGTTAGGATATGAGGCTTATTCTTCTCTTTCACTACAACAGGTTGTGTTGTTGATTTCACAAGGGTTGATTTATTTTCTTTTGCTGCTAAAACGTTTTGTTTAGCCACTTTCTCTATAATCACATTGTTTTCCACTTTAGTTTCCTGAACAGAAACTTTTGTTTTTGTCTTATCATTTTTCAAGGTTGAACTATTTGAAGGGGAAGATATATTTTCTATTTTTATCTTTTTTACTTCCTTTACATTATTCACTTGTTGTACAGCAATTCCTATATCAGTTCCCTTAGTAGGTGTAGAGGTGTTTGAAACTTTTGCATTGGCTTTAGCTGCCTCTGCTGCTCTGGCTTTTTTGTTCTTGTTCAGCTCAGCTCCCAGGCTGCTTTTTAGAGTAAGAGTACTGGGAGAAATACTGGACTGCCGACTTCTGGATCTTGACAATCTGTGTCTACTACGAGATCTTGAATGTCTTGATGAGTAAGGACTTCTGCTTCTAGATTTTGCTGATTTTCTGCTTATAAAAATAAAGTTTTAGTAAATATTGTTATATTTGTAAATTACAATGAACACTTTTATAGCCACTCCATTAATATATGTACTGGTTAGCTGGCTTTTTTTTTAATCAAAAAACTTTAATAACAGCAAAAGGTCACTATGTCACCTAACAAATTTTAAATGTGTGTTTATATTTAAGAATACTTCCATCAAATTTTAAGTGTGTAAATCTGAATTATTAATTCAGAATATCACACAAATCTAAGATTTCATCCAAAAAATTGAAAGAAGCTTTGAAATGATTTATTGAAAGATTTAATTTCTAATTTAGAAAACAAACAAATAAATTTGAAAATGTAACTCTATTAAAATATAAAAAGCCTTCTACAATAACAGCTGTAAATTTTTTGATGTATCTATACAAATATTCTGTAACAGATTTTTAAAATATTCAGTCCTCAATTTAAATTGCAAAAATATAGTATGCTTATTTTAAAATAACCAGGTTTAAAATTAAATTAAATTAAAATTAAATTTTGATATCCAATTAGAACACTAGGCAGAAAAACAGAGTTTGGGGGAGGGAGTTTGAAAAGTCAAAGTTAAACAGAACAAAGTTTGATTTAGATGGGATAAGTTAGAAGGGGTGATTTTTACTTTTAAACAACAGAGATTAGGTTTGATCTCTGTGTAGAAAGCAAGAAATCTTTTGGAAAAATTTAGAACTGGAGGAAATACAAATTAAAGTGACAACTGCAAAAATGACCAAGGAAATCTGACATTAGATACAAGACATAAAAAGTATTTCAACTTAGATCGATAGGTATTGCCTTTTTAAAAATCTTGGCATGAATTATAAATGTTCAGTGTAGAAAATCTCAAAACAGAAAAAAAAAATTAAAACAATATGTGATTTGTTTAACAAGAAACACGTATTAGGAAAATATGTAAAATATTTAAGTCAAAAAAATCTGGAAGAATTTATTTCAGCAGAACTGAAAAAAAATGCTTTGTATATAAATCCTTAGCTATATCCAAAACTTATACTGACTGTTGATTGTGGCACATATATCAGGGTAAAACAGGTAGATTAAATTTTTGATATTGGAAAGTTATATCCCAAATGAAGATAAAATAGCATTTTATAAAGTACATGGCTAAATTATTGGATTTTACATATGAAAATGTATGATTCTTGGAGGATTGGAATCGAGTGGTTTCTCCACAAAAAGAACTTCTCAGAAAAATATTAAAAATACAGTGGGTAAATTAATCATTTTCAATTTAATGGATAATTTGGAGCATTTTGATTGCCAGAGATATAAATCAATTATTGAAAATAATATATTTATTTTTATGAAAGACAATAGATTTTTCAAGAATAGATATGATTTTTATTTTTATGATTTGGCCAATAATATTTATAAAGTGGAAGCATTATCAAAGATCTTTTCAAATCACTTTTAAAAGGAAAAATGGATCATTATGGAAAATGTCAGAATGCCAAAATTCTCAATACTGGACCAAAAAAATAAAATATGAACTTTTAATAATTATTCCAACATCTTTTCTACGGCTTTCAAAAAAGTTCAAAGAAGTAACTATTTTTTCTGGTTCTGTTGAGGTTTGGGAGAAACTAAATTTAAAATTGAAGAGATATAAACAATGACAATTCAACTACTGTATAAAAATGAATAGTAACTGAACCAGTATTTCCTTGTCAACATTCAGCATCAGGGTTACCGTTGGATTGTTAAGGAGGGCTTACAATGTATGGGCATCATTAAAAAATATATTTGCTAATGATACATCAACTGTATCATATTCGTAAAAGACACTAAGTTCAACTGAAAATCTTTTGAGTTCTAATCCAACTATTAACTGCAATGGTTTCTTCTATTGATTGAGAAGAACTTTTTATTTCTTTGGAATAACTGATTCAAAACTGAAAAGCAATTTAAGAATTAAAAAAGCAGAAAAGTTGCCCCCCCCCACAGGACAATAAAGAAAGATACAGATAAAGTATTCACTAATTACAACATTAACTTACTAGTGCTAACGACTGAAATTGCCTGTTTTTAAGAAACAAAAATCAAATGCATATTTTCTATTAATAAACAATTTTATTATTTGTTTGGGATAATTTCTTTAACTAAGTTATCAGTTCAGTGTAAAAGCTGGTGATGTACAGAAAAATGTTTCCAAATGTCCACTCAATTAATTGAACTGGTGATGGTTACTAATATTTATATAATTGTAATTTGATATAATGTATCAATATAATTATATATTTTAAAAATTAATCTGGAACAAGAAAGAGACCAGGTACTCCTCAACTTACAAATACTCATGTAGTGACCGTTCAAAGCTACAACAGTACTGAAAAGTTATTTATGACTGTTTTTCACACTTACAACCATTGCAGCATGTACATGGTCTGTGATCAAAATTTGGATGCTTGGCAACTGGCATGTATTTATGATGGTTGCAGTGTATAAGGGTAATGTGATCAACTTTTGCAACTTTTTGACAAGCAAAGCCAATGGGGAAGCCACATTCACTTAACAACTACATTACTAACAACAGTGATTCACTTAACTGTGCAAGAAAGGTAGTAAATTGGGCAACTCACTTAACTGTCCTAGTTAGCAACATAAATTTTGGACTCAATTGTGGTCATAACTTTCTATACTCAATTCAGATTTTAAACATCAAAAGTGGTATATGTCAAAAGTAGAAATTCTTCTGACTAGAAATTTAAATCAAATCCACTTTAAGAAATGCTTTTTTATTAACAAAAATAATCCTATTTGAATTGTTTTTAGAATCATTAACAAATTCAAGTGAATTAGAGACAATCATACTTCATCAAAAAACTACTTTGTATTCAGATTTTTCATTGGACCCCCACATAACATCTGCAGAATACCTTCATCAAATTCAGAAACTGAGACTCTTTTGAACTTTTAGTCATAATTATCTATCCTGTTGAGTCAGCTTTGAGTAGTGGTTAAGGTTTCTGAAGAAGGCACCTTTATGTCCCACCTTACACACAAAGCCAAGTGACTTTAGGCTAGTCGGTTTCTCTCAGTCCTAGGATGAAAGCAAATCACTTCTGAAAACCCTTGCCAAGAAAACAGCAAGGATTTGTAGTAGTCTCTAAGAATCAAATACAATTGAACAGATGGGGGGGGGGTGGAGACACCATATCATGTAATAAAATTAGGGTTCAACGATCCTGACTTCCGGTTGTACTTCCAACGATTTCAGAGGTCTGATCTGCGAGCTCCACAGTCAGCTCCAAGCTCTCCTTGTCAGAGGGTTCAATCGGGACCATAGCCACCCTGGAGGGGTGGTGAAGCAAAGGGGGACCACCTACCAGGTAGAGGGGAGCCGCATCTCCCCTCCCTGGTTAGGAAAGCCCCCTCCGCCGACAAGAAGCAGTGGCAGCAAATATGGCTGCCATGAAGCCAAAGACGACCAGAATACCTAAGACAGAGCAGGAGGAGAGAAAGTGAGTGGCTTGTGATCTGGGCAAAAGAAAACTTTTTGAAATTAACCCCAAGAAATAAGAGGGGGAAGTATATGGGAGATATGTGCTAGCAGCGGAACAAATACATTAAAAGGAAATTATAAAAATTTCAGAGGAGAACGGTTTAAAGGAAACAAAGAAAAAAAACTTTGAACTCTCAAAACAAAGACGTGGCTTTGGAAAGGTATTTTTAAATACTGGAATTTGAGCTGGAATTTGTTACTATTCTATTATTATTAAACTATTAAACGGATTATTATCTACTCACCCATATATTGGATTTATAATTTAAAAGGATTAAATTTGGACTATGAATAAAATGAAGAGAAGCAATACTAAACTGAAGTAGGAGCGCCATCTGCTGCCAAGAGGAGAAACTGTGTAACTTTGGGATTTTTTATCTTTGTTGGATAATATTGTTGAGCAAATAAAAAAAAAGATTAGAAAAGACGTGGATAAGCCCCTGGATTCTTCTTCTAAGCTGGTTTGACTTTAAAATGGAAATAAGTGGAGTTAAAGACATGGAGCAAACATACCAAGACATTAAAAATATCATAAAAGACAATGTAAGGAGATGATGGAAGTATCTGGCTGTATGGATTGTATAGAGCAAAAACTGGAACATATAATACAAGGAATAACAAGTATGGATCAGAATAACGAGGAAAGAATGGAAGAACTTGAAAAAGTGGAGGAGTGTAAAACTGGGAAATCAACAACAAGAATAATATAATAATGAGAGGATAATAATAAACTTGAGGGTGAAAAAGGGTTTAGGGCAGAAGGATAATATTTTAGAAGAAATGAAAAGAGGAATGGGAGAAACAGGAAGAAAGTTGGGGGAAAAAAAAAAGGGGAAGGAAAGTTTACATTATAGTCAAAATACAGACTTAAAAGCAGATGAAATAAAGGATTTAAAAAAATAATATGGGAGACAACAAAAAAAAAAAAAAGAGAGAAGATTAAAAACGATCCCAATAGGACTCTTAAAAACCAAAACTTTACTACTTTGATCTTCTAATACAGCGGTTCTCAACCTGTGGGTCGCGACCCCTTTGGGGGTCGAACGACCCTTTCACAGGGGTCGCCTAAACGTGCGCTAGCCCACCACGCCCCCTTTGTCACCTCATCGCGCACGGGGAGGGGGTCGCGTGGACAATCACTTAAATATGAGCCAGCAGTGCTGCAGCTATTCTGACCCAACCTTAGCAAGTAATGATAAGCCACTTACTCATGAGTAAAAACAAACCCCTTTTCAAACAGGGTAGGAACAGTCTTTTATTCACATGAATAAACAAAAATCAAACGTAATTAGTCTCAACAGACCTAGTCAAAAAATCCGAATTGCTTGCTGTATTCTACATTTATTTTCACTCCCTATTTATTTCCCAGCCAGGGAGGGGCTGGCTAGTGTCATGTCTGCATTTCCTTGAGAGCCGGCTTATTGTTTTCCTTTGCTCTCCTCTCTTTTCCTCTCTGCACATACGCACATCTGGGATGGGCCCCATCTGTTCCTCCCCCTCTCAGCTCAGGCCCCGAAGATAGCTGCCTCTCCACCTCGGGGAGGAGGGAAGGCCCTGGCTCTGTCTCTGATGCCATTTCCTTATCAGGGCCTTCCAAAGGCTCCGAAGCTGGCCCAGGCTCTCCCTCCACCTCCTCGTCTGACTCTGCAGCTATCTCTGCTGGCAGCCAATGGGCCACAACAGCAGCTGCCAAAAAAGCCAAAGCAATGCTAGGTTGCATTAACAAAAGAATAGAATGAAGATCATGGGAAGTATTAGTACCGCTTTATAAAGTCTTTGTAATATCACACTTAGAATACTGCATCACATTTTGATCACCATGTTATAAAAAAGATGTGGAGACTCTTCAAAGAGTGCAGAAAAAAGCAACAAAGATTATTAGGGGGCTGGAGCTAAAACAGTTGCAGGAATTAGATTTGTCTAGTCTAGTGAAAAGGACTAGGGTGATATGATAGCAGTGTACCAATATTTGAGGGGCTGTCACAAAGAAGGGGGGTCAACCTATTTTTCAAAGCATCAGAAGACAAGACAAGAAACAATGGATGGAAACTAATCAAGGAGAGAAGCAACCTAGAACTAAGGAGAAATTTCCTAACAGTGAGAACAATTAATCAGTGGAATGGCTTCCTTTCAGAAGTTGTGGGTGCCCAGAGAAACCAGAAGCGTCGCAGCGACACAGTCTGGAAAATAGCAGAGCTCCGATGAGCTTCGCGAAAATCCAGTCTGACAAATCGCTGTCGGGGGGTCTTCGGACCAGAACCGTCCTGAAGGGACGGTGAAGAAGGAGAAGCGTCTCAGACAACCAAGAGAAGCAGACAAGTTCCTCGAACGGTCAGAGACAGCTCTTTGAACTGGCAGCAGGGGCGGTGGCCATTTTCAATGACCTCCACAAAGCTGGGGCAACCGGACTAAGTTTATGTGCAGGAGCGGTGTTTGGACGGAGTGCTGAAACCGGGTGAGAGAGTGGCCAACTCACAGGTAAAAGGCATTTTCAAATTTGGACTTTAAAAGAATTTCCTGAGCTCAAAATAGCGGCTAATTGGCATCTGGGAACTGTATGGGGGGGGGGGAGAAAGTGGAGGCTAAACTACCAAAGCCCAAGAAGATGGGCTTTGGTAGTTTAGCCTTGTTATAACTGCAATTGGAGAAATATAAAATAATAAAAGGTAGAAATCTGGGAGAAAGCTTTTGTGTGTGTGTGTGTGTGTGGATTTAAAGTTTTTTTTCTGACAGCTTTGACAACCAGCTGATTTGAGTGTATTGTGTATTGAAGAGAGCCATCTGCTGGAGAGAAGAAAATATTGCAACACTTTATGGAAACTGAGAAAGTGCAGCTGTATAATCTGACCTTGACTGAAAGGAAACAACTTGGAAGCTCTGAGAATTTTTAAGGAGTGTTTGTTTTGCCTACACTGGTTGGCTTTTTTTTTCTACGGCCATGGAAGACAATAAAATTTGGAATTAGATTGGACTGGATTAATGTTCGAATTTGATACATTAGAAGCTGAAAATAAAAAGAGACTATATGGACCCTAAGCTTTAATTAAAAGTGATAGAATATAAAAAGTTTAAAAGTATAAAAAGTGTAAAAGCCTGTTAAATTGATATTATGGAGATTTGGATGTATGAGGAATTATTTGAGATGGTAAAAAATGTGAAACTCTAAAAGGTGATAAAAAGTTAGGAATTTTGTTGGAATATACAGAGCATGAAATAGGAGAAGAGTCAGAAATTTTGCCGGAACACAGAGAGGAGGAAACAGGAGAGAAGGTGGTAAAAGGGAATACAAATGAGGCACAAGAAAATAACATTGAAGAAAAGGGGACTGAAAATAAAAAACAGTTTGATGATTACACTGGGATTTACAGTGGCATGGAAAGAGTTGACAGAGGGGAACGTCTCTCAAAAAAGAATCAATCACAAGGTAAAGAGAAATAGTGGGAAAAGACTAGGGAAAAATATATTCAAAAGAGTTGTGATGTTAGATTTGAATATGATGATGTATATTGTTTATGGTAAAATAGAAAGGGTTTTTAGGTAGGATTTGAAAATTAAGCAACATGATGAGGTATATTGTTTATGGCAAAACAGATTAGTAGAAAAATGGGAAGGGAAATTTTTATTAACTGTAGATACTCAATTAAGTTAAAGAGTAGTAGAAAGGAGGGAGGAAAATAGGGTTCATATTAGTAGAGTTAAATTAATATTATTAATTGTGGATAGTGAATTAAGTTACAGGGTTTTTGATGTTAGATTTGAATATGATGATGTATACTGTTTATGGTAAAATAGAAAGGGTTTTTAGGTAGGATTTGAAAATTAAGCAACATGATGAGGTATATTGTTTATGGCAAAACAGATTAGTAGAAAAATGGGAAGGGAAATTTTTATTAACTGTAGATACTCAATTAAGTTAAAGAGTTTTTATGTAAGATGTGAAGATGATGATGTATATTGTTTATAGTAAAATAGAACAGCAGATGGAATGTGAAAGGGTAATTTAGTTTAATTCTAGAGACAACCTAAATCAAATTAAGTTAATTAAATTACGAGATGAACTTGAAATGCATAGTAAACTTGAGAAATATAAATAGTAAGGAAGAAATAAGCTAATTGATGTTATTGTAAGAGATTAGGAATTTAGGGCAATTAGTAAGATTGCTTATGTATTAAAAAGAAAATAAATTAAGATTAAAAAATATGTAGAGAGAATATTATGGCCGAAATTGAAAACAAAGAGATGATGTAAAATGGATTATGTATATGAAAAGCTATGTAAGATTGATCTGGACAACACTTTGTTCATAAAATATGTATGTTTGGGGGGGAATAAAAAATAAAAATTGTATTAAAAAAAAGAAGAAGTTGTGGGTGCCCCATCACTGGAGGCTTTTAAAAGGGACTAGACAGCCACTTGTCTTGAATAGTATAGGGTCACCTGCTTGAGCAGGGGGTTGGACTAGTAAACTTCCAAGGACTCTTCCAACTCTGACTCCATCAGGTCAGTCTTCTTTGGATGAGTTTCAAATTTTAAGACTTGACGCAGATATGCATATGGGTCAATTCAGTGAATTCCATTAAGTCTTTAAATCTTTACCCTTAAAGCGTATTGTATCTAGCAGGATGCTCAAACAAGCATACATTGTCAAAAACTTTACAAAGACTAGTCCCACCCTTATTTAAGCTTTAAACTTCTGCAGAAAAGCAAATCAAAAGCAAAAACAAAGCAAAAAGATATACAAAATTGTACAAAAAAGACAGGCTAGTGGCCTAATATTGTAACTAATCAAATAGAGGAAATCTTGGATAAAACAGATTTTCTAGATCAGTAGCCTCAATCTCAAATAAATATTTATACTGTCATATTTATACTGCAGTCATGTGTGATGCCCATTGACCAATGACTATATAATTTATTATTTTTATTGTCCAGACTGAAATACTTGTCAGAGCAATAGGGAATGTTTAAAATGTTTATACCATAACATCATAGTCTGTGTGTATGTACGGTATGTAGTATATGTTCTCCACCCGGTTTCCCCTGACCTCACTTCTTATTCCAAAATCACCTTTAGTAGTTCTTGTTTTGGTTCTTCATATAATTAGCACATGAATGAACTAGCTGGCTCAGGGGAAGTGTGCAGGTTAGCATTGGAAGGGAAGTGTAAAGGTGGCATCAGGCCCTCTTTTCTCAGTACTGCTTTCTTTGTTAAGTCCCTGGGCATTTACTGCTATTTCTTCCCTATAGCACACCAACAAGAAAATGCAGTCAACATAGCAATAGCAACAGCACTTAGACTTATATACCACTTCATAGTGCTTTACAGCCCTCTATAAGCAGTCAGCATATTGCCCCCAACAATCTGGGTCCTCATTTTACCAAGGATGGAAGGCTGGAAGGATGGAAGGCTGAGTCAACCTTAAGCCGGTCAGAATTGAACTGCTGACAATCCGCAGAATTAGCCTGCAATATTGTATTCTAACCATTGTGTCACCATAGCTCCTTATATAGCCCGATACTGGGCAAATGTCATTTAGTTTTAATCCTATTTATTTATATACTTTTTACACATGCTACATTTCTATGATCTATTTTATACCTATTTTATTTGCTCAGTGTTGAATGCTATGTGCTTTTAATCTATAGGTGCTTCTGACTAAGAAAAGCTTGAACACCACAGCATTTACTTTTCCCATCCAGTACCAGTATCTTCCCCACAACACCGTCAGAAGCCAGCACTGTGTGGAAAAATAAAGCCACTGTTGCACAAATTGGTGCTACAAAACAGAAGTCATCTCTGCAAGAAAGAAAGCAGCAGAAAGAGTGGCCACTGCTAAAAAATTTTTTAAAAATTACACACTGGGGCAAAAAACATGCAACAGTGGAGCCCAATAGGTGAGCTATCCTGAGTTGCACAATGGGCGGTTGTGGCCCCTATTGCACTTTCAAATGCCATTAGCATGATATTCTTCTTGAGTAGCTATCCTGCTAAGTGAGGTTAGAACAAGTTTAAAGCTTTTAGATTTATTTCTTAATAGCCAGCTTCATCCATGCTGGGACATTCTTTCTTGATCCCATTGGATTTAACTTATTCAAGATGGTGCCGCACCCCTTATCAACAGGTTATAGTTTAGGGTTCTTTTGCATCCAGCTTTTCATTAGAGCACAAAAGGTTTCTGTCATACAAGACACCTTCATCAGCTTATGCCCCCTGTTTAACAGCAATAATCTTGCAGTAGTAATCCATGACTTGGCAACTTCCCGCTTAAATTATTGCAGCATTTTATGTGAGGGGCTTTGTTAATTCAGAAGGTTCAGTTAGTTAAAAAAAAATGCTATAGCAAGAGCATCATCTGGAATTTGGCCTATGTCCTTCAGTGAATGGTATTTAATTTCTGGCTTCAAATTGCTGGTTTTAACATTTAAACCTTCACAATTTGGGCCATTTGCCCTTTTTTGTTATCTGAATCCCAGTCTAGCCATCATAAGATTTCCACCAGATGCCCTGTGTTGTAGAGGTATGACAAGTTGCTACAGTGGATATAAACAGATCTACACACACAGCCTGTTAAAATGTTGGACTTCCAAGATATAAAAAAATCAGATCAAGATATTTTTTCTACCTTTAATCTAATGTATGAGCTGTACAATTCAATTGAAAAACAAACTGAAATATTTTAGGAGAGAAAAATGTACAATAACATGGTTGCTAAGTGTGCACAACCTTAAACTAATATTTTGCTGAAGCACCTCTTGATTTTATGATAGCATTCAATCTTTTGGGGTAGGAATTTATCAGCATGGCACATCTTGCCTTTGGAATTGTCGCCCACACTTCCTTGCAAAACATTCCAAATCCATCAGATTGTATGGACATCTCCTGTGCACAGCCCTCTTCAGGTCATCTCACAGATTTTCAACTGGATTCAGTCTGGGCTCTGACTAGGCCATTTTGATCTTCTGGTGAAGCCATTCTTTTGTTGATTTGAAGGTATGCTTTGGGTCATTGTTGTGTTCAACATTTTAACAGAAGCCTGAAGGTTTTGTGCCAAAATTTACTGATATTTGGAATTGTATATAATTCCCTCCATCTTGACTAAAGCCCCAATTCCAGCTGAAGAAAAGCAAACCCAAAGCATAATGCTGCCACCCTCATGCTTCACTGTGGGTATAATGTACTTTTGGTGATGCACAGTGTTGTTTTTACCCCAAACATACAATACTTTTTGTAATTATGGCCCAAAAGTTCAACCTTGGTCTCATCAGATCAAGATCAACATTTTCCCACATGCTTTGGTCAGATTTGATGTGGCTTTTTGCAAAATGTGGCTAGGTTTCATCTTGTCACTTATTCCATAGGCCAGACATATGTAGAATATGGGAGATTGTTGCCACAGGTAGTACGCAACCAGTATTTGCCAGTAAGTCCTGCAGCTCCTTTAATGTTGCTATAGGCCTCTTGACAGCTTCTCATACCAATTTTTCTTCTTGTTTTTTTATCTGTTTTGGAGGGTCATCCACTTCTTGTGCCATATTTTCTCCAGTTTTTGATCACTGTCTTCACTGTGTTCCATGGTATATCTAATGCCTTGGCATTTTTTTTGTATCCTTCACCTGATACTTTCCAACAATGAGATCCCTCTGATACTTTGTAAGTTCTTTGCAGACCATGGTGTTTGCTATAAAAGGCAACTATGAATGTCAGAAAAATCCTACAACCACAGTTGAACTTAATATGGGCTTGATCAGAGTCACTTTGATTGCAGGTGTACTACTACTATAATCAGTTTGAATGTATTGGTACTTCTGAACACAGCCACCTACCTACTTCTAAGAGGGCATGTACACTTATGTGCAACCACATTATTGTAAGCTATTCATATGACTACTGGAAGTAGCTAGAATCCAAATTTTAGAAGAAATGGTAATTGGGCACCACAAAACTGAAGAGGCTAAAATAGTTTAAAATAAATCTCCAAACATTAATTGTCTTTCAACTCTCAGTGCTGCAAAAAGCTAAACTGATAAACCAGGAATACCATTTTCCTCACTGTTAGAAAAACATGCTTAACATATCTGTTAAAACACAAACTAGTATAATACTGTTCAATTCTTTAATAACAATGAATAGAGTATGCTATATTATAAAGCTGTGCACACGTCCAGCAGCTTCTGGTGATTAATATACAATTTTGAATTCCCTGGAAGACTCTTATCCAAGTACTAAGAAAGCACATGTTTCAGCCATATTAATAGTGAGAGCATTCACCAGAAAGGAAACATAACTAATCAAACCATCTGTAAAGTCTGGCATCTCCTCCTCATTCAAGAAAGTAAAAACTCTTGAAACTTGGCATTTCAAAAGGAACCTTTTATTGAACTCGAGTGATAGCAAGACGAAAGAAAAGCAGGCTCTGAGATCCCTCAGGCCATACAGTTAGGATAAAGGAATTAGAAACCCCTCCCAATAATCCCATGTGGATTCAGCCAATCCACAGGTGTGAAGATGTTATTGTACCGGCCGCTCTGAGAACGCAATAAGGGAACTTTCTCAGGGTCATCCTCTGCCGGCTTTCAAGTGATACAACCCACATGGCACCTCCCTCAACTCACATTCCCCAAAAGGTGCGAAAATCCCCAGGCGCCTAGGCGCCAAGCTAAAAGTTATAAATCAATACGATACAGGATATAGGATACATAAGGAAGAAAGCAATAAGGTAAATAATGAAACCAGGGGTTTCCCCCTTCCCCTGAAGAATGGCAGATTCACGGATCTGACATACTGCCCTCCTTAGAAAAAAGGAAAATCCACCTGGAAAGAGACAAGAAAATACTCAGGATGGTTTGTTGGGGTATTTCTGGTGGAATTTTCTTAGAAGCATAGGGGTCCTAACGTGTTTCTTAGCCACCCACTCGTTTTGAGATGGCGGCAAGTGTTTCCACGCTACCAAGTATCGCGTGGACCCATGGTGAGTGCGTGAGTCGAGGATTTCCTTAATCTCAAAATGCTGTTCTCCCTCTACCATAAGGGGGACTGGAGGTGTGGGTATAGGTGGTCTGATTGTGGAGGTGATTTCTGGTTTCAGTGAGCTACAGTGAAACACGGGATGGACTTGTCTAAGTGTTTTGGGGAGGAATAATTCTACTGTGACAGGGTTTATCACCCTGGTGATTGGGAAAGGTCCTATGAACTTTGGTCCCAGTTTCTTTGAGAGTTGTAGTGATTGCAAGAATTTTGTAGATAAATAAACCCTATCTCCAACTTTGAATGGTTTTGCATCTGCCCTCTTTTTGTCTGCTTGAGCTTTAAATGCCGCTGTAGCTTCCTGGAGAGCTAATCGTACTACTGGCCATGTGGTTTGTAGATTCTGCATCCACTTCTTAAGGGAGGGGGTGTTGGATTCCTCCTTGGGTAGTTCTGGCATTGGGGTGAATTCTTGACCGGTGGCTACTTGGAATGGAGTAAATCCTTTGCTGGCATGTATTGAGTTATTATATGCCACCTCAGCGAAAGATAAAAGATCTGTCCAATTATCTTCTTGGTAGTTTATAAAACATCTTGTTCTAGCACCCTGTTCCCGCGGTTCCAACCCCCCCATTCATTTGGGGGTGGTGGGAGGAGCTTAAGCCTTGGGCGGTGCCTAACAGGTTCAGGAATGCTCTCCAGAACTTTGAAGTGAATTAGACTCCCCGATCAGAAATTATTTATTTATTTTATTTATTTATTTTATAAAATTTATATGCCGCCCAACTCCCGAAGGACTCTGGGCGGCTTACATCATAAAAAATAAAACATATAAAAGCAATTAAAAAAAACATCTATATTTAAAATAAAACACTCACACAACCATGCATGGGCCAATCAGGGCAACTATTGTCCCCAGGCCTGCCGGAAAAGCCAGGTCTTAACGGCTTTACGGAAGGCCAGTAAGGTGGGGGTAGTACGGATCTCGGGGGGAAGTTGATTCCACAGAGTCGGAGCGGCTACAGAGAAGGCCCTCCCCCGCGGTCCCGCCAGCCGGCACTGTCTGGCCGACGGGACCTGAAGAAGGCCAACCCTGTGCGACCTCACTGGTCGATGGGAGGAATGTGGCATAAGGCGGTCACGCAGATAAACTGGTCCTGAGCCATGTAGGGCTTTAAAGGTAACAACCAACACCTTGAATTGTGACTTGGGAGTTGGGCGGCATAGAAATACAATAAATAATAATAATAATAATAATATTTGGCCTTGGTTCAATAGCTGGTATGAAATCAGCCAATTGTAGTTTATTCAAATAACTATAATTAAGCTTAGTATAATGAACATATCCAGCCAATCTCTTTCCTTCCCAGCTGTTTTCTCATTATACTGTGATTGGTTGGTTGGTTAGTTAGTTAGTTTGCTAATTATTAGATTTTTATTCCCCCTATCTTTCTTTG
>QLTV01001376.1:202382-218396 GCA_003457575.1 Thermophis baileyi | reverse complement strand
GCGCGCCGGCCTCGCCCGCCTCCCTCCCCGACAGCCGGATGATTACAAACAGAGGCCATCTGTGAGTTGTTCCATTACAGTTTCAAAAGTTTTTCACTCTCTCAGAGGCAGGAAAAGTGTGTGTGCCTGGAACAAACAGTCCCGTTTCAGGTTTCAACACACACACAGCTGTCAGATCAGACCAGCAATTCACCCAAGGCCACATAGATAACAAGGAAAGGAACACACATCAGAATTAAAACCGTCTCTGGAACAAAAGAGTTAGTTAGTTCCCCAGAAAGAAGGCAAAATTCAATCTGAGGTTTGGAGCACCCAAACAGGTCAGTTAGCCAGTCCAACAGTTGGTCTCTTCATAGATCTGTATATGATGTCTTTTTTTATGCTGTCCTCATCCATCAATTCACCCAAGGCCACATAGATACCAAGGAAAGGACCACACATCAGAATTAAAACAGTCTCTGGAACAAAAGCTGAGTTAGTTAGTTCCCCAGAAAGAAGGCAAAATTCAATCTGAGGTTTGGAGCACCCAAACAGGTCAGTTAGCCAGTCCAACAGTTGGTCTCTTCATAGATCTGTATATGATGTCTTTTTTTATGCTGTCCTCATCCCAGCTTGATTTTCTTTATTATCCTTTGGGGAGCTCCATGGAGGCGATAAATGTGTACCAGGAACAATTTTGCCAGTGCCTTAGCTGTTGGGATTTTTGGACAGGGGATGAAATGGACCTGTTTGGAGAATAGGTCTGTCACCACCCAGATAACTATTTCCCACGCTTTCTGGCAGTTCTATGATAAAATTCATGGAGATCTCTCTCCAGGGTGCTGAAGGTTCAGCTACGATTTGTAGAAGTCCGGGGGATTTCCCTTGCTGTCTTATAGCTGCAGCACAAACAGGGCAGCTGGCCACGTAGTTTTCTATGTCCTTTTTGAGCGATGGCCACCAAAATTGTCTTTTGATTAGATGCAGGGTTTTTACAAATCCAAAATGTCCTGCCAGTCTGTAGTTGTGGCATCTTTTCATAAGGTCTAATCTTTGGCTGGCAGGAACATACAATTTTCCTCCCACCCAAGCTAAATCATCTTTGATTAAGCAGTTATTTTTGTAGGCTTGGAACCACTCATCTTTGCTGAAAGCTTGCTTAAAACCTGAGTGGTAGCATTGTCGGTGGGCAGGTTTTGTTTGGCTTGTGCCCTGGTGATTACTTTAGCTGCCAACTGGAGGATTTGGAGCAAAGGTTTAATTTTTTCGGCTTTTGTGTTATTGTATTGCAGTTTCATTGAGAGTGCATCCGCCAGGAGGTTTTTTCCCCCGAGAAGTATTTGAGTGTCAAACCGCTTGAAGTATTGCACCCAGCATACTTGCTTGGGGGAAAGTTTCTGTGGGGTCTTTAGGGCCTCCAGGTTTTTGTGATCAGTCCAGACCTCAAAAGGGATTTTATTTCCCTCCAGGAAGTGCCTCCAAGTAAGGAGTGCCTACCACACTGCATACGCCTCTTTCTCCCAAATAGCCCATCTCTGTTCTGTTTCAGTTAATTTTTTGGAAGTGTAGGCACATGGTTGTAGCTGGTCTTGCTGGTTCTTTTGGAGTAAGACGGTGCCAACTGCTACGTCGCTGGCGTCCACTTGTATGACAAATGGCTTATCTGGATCTGGGTGTTTTAATATTGACTTAGCTGAGAATAGTTGTTTGAGTTTTACGAATGCCGCTTGGCATTCCATTGTCCAATTTAATGGTTGTCTCGGTTTTGGTTTGTTCTCCCCTTTTGTCTTTAGCAAGTTGGTTATGGGGAGGGCAATTTTTGTAAATGCTGGAATAAATTGGCGGTAAAAGTTGGCGAACCCCAGGAAACTGTAATCGTTTGTGTGTGCGGGGTGGTTCCCAATCGATTATGGCTTGTACTTTTTGCGGGTCCATCTCTATCCCCTTGTGGGAGATTCGGTACCCTAGGTATTCTATTTTATCCTGGTGAAATTCACATTTGGAAAGTTTTGCATATAGTTTTGCGGAGCGGAGTTTGTTTAGGACTGCTCGGACTAGTTTCACGTCTTCCACTTTGGTTTCTGTGTATATTAAAATGTCGTCAAGGTAAACCAATACCCCCTTGTATAAATGCTCGTGAAGCACCTCGTTTATTAGTTGCATAAAAACGGCTTGGGCGCCTTGTAATCCAAATGGGAGTATTTTAAATTGGTAGCAGCCCAGTGGGGTATTGAAGGCAGTCTTCCATTAGTTCCCTTCCCTTATTCTGATGCGGTAGTAAGCCTCTCTTAGGTCCAGTTTAGAGAAAAATTTCCCCTTAGAGAGGTGTGCTAGCATGTCTTTCATAAGGGGGAGGGGGTATACATTTACTACGCTCATGTATTGAGATTTCTATAGTTTACGCAAAGGCGCAAAGTGCCGTCTTTTTTCTCACGTAATAGTAACGGGGCCGCAATTTTCGGTCGGGTATGTTTGATAAATCCCCTCGCCAGGTTTTTGTCAATGAACGTTCTTAGTTCGTCAAGTTTTCAGGGGACATGCTATACATTTTTGGCTTTGGGAGTTTAGCCCCTGGCAAAATCTCAATGGCGCAGTCTGTGGTGCAGTGTGGGGGGAAGTTCGTCGGAGCTTTCCTCGCTGAAAACCTCGGCTAGATCCCTGTACTCTTTTGGGATGGCCTGGGTTGGCGTGGTCCAGCCGGGCATTGCCGTTTCACTGCTCCCCCCCTTTCAGGTTTCTCCTCTTGTTCGTCCGTGAAAGTCACGTGTCCTTGGAATCTTATGGTCCCTTGCTTCCAATTTACTTTAGGGTTCCATTTCCTCAGCCACGTGAGTCCCAGTACTAGCGGCCAATCCATTCCGGGTGCTACTATGAATGTGAGTGTTTCATCATGGTTTCCCATGTTTATTTGCAAGGGCTCTGTAGCAAAAATGGCTGGCTCCCCACCCCTGCTACTGTCCCATATAATTGGCAGAAAGCGATGGGGTTTTTTAGTTTCTTTAGATGGATGTCCAGCTTCCCCACTAAGGTTGGACTAATGAGGCATCGGGTGCACCCCAAGTCCAGTAAGGCCGAGATTTTTTCCCTCTTTCCTCGGCTGGGGATGAAAAGTCTTAAAGGTAGGGTGAGTGGATCGATTGGATCGCTTATCAGCGGGTCGTCTTCCGGATCACTTTCGGACGGACTCAGGTCGTCACGTTGAGGTGTCAAGAGTTCCTTCCTGTGGGGTTGAAGGGGTATGTGTGAAACTCCACAGTCTCCCAGCTTCTTAAAGCAGTTTCTTTCTCTCTGGGGACTGTTTTTGCTGTCTTTCCTCCGGACAGGCGCTCAGGTGGGAGTTTTCAAACGACACTCCACTGCGCGGTGCTCCTCCTTTCCGCACTTGAAGCAGGCTGATAGTCTCGGCACTATGGCAGGTTGAGTTTTGAAAGGTTCCCTCTTCCCCTGGGGTGGGGATCTTCTCCAGACCCTTCCCGCTCGGTAGTGGTTTCGGGTCATATCAATCTCGGCTTCCTCCATGAGGTACCACTCATGCAAGCGGTTGGGGGGGCCCCCCGAGCTAAGCAAGCGATGTATAGGTCGTCATTCAGCCCATCTTTGAACCAGCTCACCAAGATGTCTTCTGGCCAATCCACCCGGCAGGCGAGGTCTCGGAATTCCTCAGTGTATTCGGCTACTGGTTGGTGACCCTGCTTTACGACTCTGATGCGATCATGGGCTTTGCGGTCAGCTAGTGGGTCTTCAAAACGGCGTCGCAGGGCCATCATGAAGCAGTCGAAGTTCTGTAGTTCCAGGGCATCAGCATTATGGAGGGTCACAATCCACCGGGCAGCTGCCCCCTCTAAGGCTAGGGTGACAACTCGAACTCGCGTCCCCTGGGTTGGAAAATTTTGGCCGTATTCCTGCATATAGGTGAGGACTTGGGCTAGGAAGAAACCCAAATTCTGAGGGTCCCCATCAAACTTTATGCCAAGGGGGGGAGTTTTCCTCTCCAACTGGGGTCCCCTGGATTGGCCGGGGACATTCACCTGGGCTGGTGCTGCGAGGGGTGGGTTCTCTGGCGTGGCTACTGCTCCGGCAGCGGCATCAGATTGGTCAGCTGCTGCTGAGTCCGGGGTGACGGCTCTGGCTTCATCGGCAGCTGGTGCAGTTTCTGATCCCCTCCGTTGTCGACTCAGCTCCCCCCGGACGTTAAGATTCTCCAAAGTCTCCATCACAAGTCGAGTGATGTGCAGCTTGAGTTGGTCTTCCTTCAGCGGCTCCTCGATCAGCTCTTCCTGGTCGGATAGGGCTTGCAGTTCCAGCTTCCATCCCGGTTTCCGGCTACCATGGGTGAAGATGACTCCTCTGGTTCTCCCATCCCAGCTGTCCTCCTTCCCCATGCCGATTGACCACCAGGGTTTCGTGGAGCTTTCTGGGACAGCCTCAATGTCTTCGATGGGGCGTATGGAGCCGGCGTCCAGCTGGGTAGTTGTCAATGTTTCTCCCCAGCACTCTGCCTCCCCTTGCTCACTGCTTTGTTCAGACATGGTTTGCAGGATCCCCTCCGTAGAGCAAAAATTTTCTCTCCGGGTTGATCACTTTTGCAGAGCCTGCTTTATGTAAGGTCCGGCCTCTCTTCCTCATTCAAGAAAGTAAAAACTCTTGAAACTTGGCATTTCAAAAGGAACCTTTTATTGAACTGGAGTGATAGCAAGACGAAAGAAAAGCAGGCTCAGAGATCCCTCAGGCCCGTGATGGCAAACCTATGGCATGCATGCCACAGGTGGCATGCAGAGCCATATCTGCCTCCACACGAACCATTGCCCTAGCTCAGCTCCAGCACGCATGTGCGCGCTGGCCAGCTGATTTTCAGCTCGTGTGGAGGCTCTGGGAGGGCGTTTTCGGCCTCCAGAGGGCCTCCAGGGAGTGGGGGAGGCCATTTTCGCTCTCCCCAGGCTCCAGGGAAGCCTCTGGAGCCTGGGGAGGGCAAAAAACGGGCCTACTGGAAGTCAGAAAACAGGGGAGCAGGGAGGGTCGTGCGCGCATGCGTGGGGGGCGGGGCAGCACGTGGGGGTCATGCGCACATGCTCAGGGGGATGTGGCGCATGGGGGCATTGAATTATGGGTGTGGGCATGCGCGTGCGATAGCACACGCACGCTTTTGGCACACGAGGAAAAAAAGGTTCGCCATCACTGCCTCAGGCCATACAGTTAGGATAAAGGAATTAGAAACCCCTCCCAATAATCCCATGTGGATTCAGCCAATCCACAGGTGTGAAGATGTTATTGTACCGGCCGCTCTGAGAACGCGATAAGGGAACTTTCTCAGGGTCATCCTCTGCCGGCTTTCAAGCAATACAACCCACATGGCCCTCCCTCCCCTCACATTCCCCAAAAGGTACGAAAATCCCCGGGCGCCTAGGCTCCAAGCTAAAAGTTATAAATCAATACAATACAGGATATAGGATACATAAGGAAGAAAGCAATAAGGTAAATAATGAAACTAGGGGTTTCCCCCTTCCCCTGAAGAATGGCAGATTCACGGATCTGACACCATCAACACAAAACAATACAATCCTAATTTTGTATTAGAATATGTCCATTCATACCAAAGTCACTGTTGTTGCCTTGAGGCTACATTCTTCACAGAAAATCATCTGAAAGCAATCAAGTTCCTATACAGCAAAATAAAACATAAATCCCAAAACATTCAAGAGCAACAGAAAATCACTTGAATTTCTCAGCAAAGATTGTCAAATGTGATATTATATCATTCCCAAGACATTTTAAGGATAACCAGCTCAATAACAGGGAAAATAACATAAATATTGGTCTGTTTTCATTAGCATCTTACATAGATACTTAAACAAGGTTATGCAATTACAGACTAAGTATTTTGGATAGTTATTTTTGCCTATCCAGTTTTAGCCTACTTCAGCTGCCCACACATTCCTATAAAAATAAGTTTTAGTGAACTGATTTATAGATTTCAAAAGTAGAACAAAGTCAGAATGCAAATTACATAGTACTGCCCATTATTTGCTAGGAAGTGGATCTCCACTACCAAATGTTTCCTAATAGTAAGCTCTTCGGAGTTGTGTTGAATTGCGAGATGGGCAGCAAATAAATTTGATAAATAAGAAATAAATAATAAATTTAATAAAGTCTGTAAAATCAACTTCATTTTTTAGAAATGAAACAATCATTGTAGCTAGGTACCACACTCTGGGAAATTAAACAAATAACTGGATCATAAGTATACTTGTAAATGAAGATAAGGTTTAAAGTTCTTCATTCCCTGACAGAATTATTAAAACCATGATTGCAAGAGAAATAGTGATTCAAAATAATTGGTTTTATAAAATCTTTTAATCACTAACTTCTCTGACATAATTAGTAGAGAAGAGGCATATGGTTAAAGAGGGAAGCAACAAAATATGAACATTACCAACTATGAAGTTGCTTTTTAACAAGACCTGTTTTATCAGTGTGGATCAGATATCACCTCATAAATAGCACTGGAAAAGGTTGTGACTAGTTTGTAATACTTTCCTTCTATCCATAATGCAAAAAGATCTTCAGCATGTATGAAAATTTTCATCTAGTCAGTAGTTGAGCAGATGAAGTTATATGTATGAAATTCAATGGATCAGGTGCATGTAATTTAAAAAGTATATGATGTTTCAAAAGTATCTCACTCACTCACACATACACAAACATTTCCTTTATATAATTTTCAAATACGTTAGTTGTTAAAAGAATTTATAGCAGAGGCCAACACTTTTAATAACATGAAAGAACTACTGAACTTAACATTAAAGAAATCACTTCCACCCACCACCATGCAAAATGAAAACTATTTTGTAAGCTATTTATGGGGAAACCTATAATACCATTGAGAAACAGAGATCAAATTCTCCTTGTAATCAATTATTTTTTATTTTCTTTTGTAGTTCTTTTTAGAACTAAACTGCTGGACATCAGCTTATTTATACTCAATATTTGTTTATCTAGTGATAGAACGTTACATCATTTGTTCATTTGATGAACGCTAATGCACAGAGTTGCATACAGTTAGGAAATACATACTTTTTTCTAGAAATCCCACTGAGCCCAAGGTGGTTTACTTCTGAGTATTTGTCTGTGTATCTATGTGTAACACACACACACACACACACTGAAACGTACAGCAGTTAAGAAACAATTCTCAAACCTATATTTTCAAGTAAAATCAACTGATTGTGACTGATTCCTCAAATATTGATTTTGCTCTAGAGCTTGATTATTCAGAACTCACAATTTAACCTGAAAATTATACTCCAATATGCAAATTTATAGCATTAGCCAATAACTGGGAAGAGATTTAATTGTAAAAAGATTTTTTACACTAAAGCATCAGTTTAACAGCTGAATTTCCTCAAAAACTGGCTAATTCCAAGGAAGACTGTCTATTTCTAGCTGCAATAGCTAATGCAAGAATGACATATTTTTAAAATGCCCATTTCTAATACCATTTAATTGATGGTTCATATGCATAAAACATTTGTTGCCCAATTTTCAAAAATACATTATTTTATGTTCAGTCCATCTCACCCCATTTCACCCTCTTATATTTGATTAGCCAGCTGGAAGACACACACTTTTATTATCGGATTATTCTATTTTGAGAGAATAGCCTAAAATAATGCGTTTTTAAAGAAACTTCAACCTTATGATTACCTGATGGATGGACTATAAGGGCTGCGGGAGCGACGTCTGTAAGGACTCGGTGATACATCCCCACCACACTCGAAAGAACTGTGGCGACTGTAGCTGGGTGACCGACGCCAGTAAGGGCTAAGAGAAGAACGGGGACTGGGAGACTTGCGGTTCCGTTGGCTTTGTGAAGCTCTGTGGCTAATTGGGCTGTCATCTCGATAAGGGCTGAGTGACGATCGTTGCCGCCTGTAGGCCCTGGGTTCTGTCTTATCCTCCCGGTAGGCTTTAGGCGGTTCCTTGTAAGCAGAGGGAGGCTCTTTGCCTGCTTTCGTCCGGTTCCGGTGGCTTTTATTTTCCCGGTCTTTCCGACTGCTACTAGGCGACGCAGCTGAGCCCTTCCTGCGGCCGTCGCTGCCGCCGCCGCCGCCGCTCCGGGAGCCATCTCGGTCCTGGCCACCGCTGTGATTGTGGCGGCTGCGAGATTTAGAGGAAGAAGAGGAGGCCTCGGCTCCCCCCCTGGCAGCCGCGGCCACCCCCTCCTGCTGTAACGACGCCTTGTCCTTGTCCACCCCCCGCCTGCGGTGTTCCCGGTGTCGCTCCCGAGAGCGACGCCCACTGTTGTTGCTGCGGTGTTCCTTGCGCGGTCGCCGGATGCTGCGATCCGCCTCACCGCGGTTTGAGCGTTGTTGGTTGCCCCCGCCGCCACCGGAGGACGCCGGACTCCCGCCGCCGCTCCCTACCCCGGCCGTCCCGCCTCCCACCGGTCCCTCCGACTGGGAGCTTACGTCGTCGTATTCTTCGGCCGCCGCCTCTACCAGTGGCCCCAAGCCCGCCCCAGTCCCGCGCCGCTCCGAGGCTGCGAGGGCCGCCCCTGAGCTACCTCCACCTGCACCCCCTGATCTTCCGCGCCGCCGTTTGGCCCGACACCCCGATCGCCGCTTGCCTCGCGGTCGCTTCCGCTCCCCCCCTTCCCCACAGCAGGAGGAGGCGGCGCCGCCAGTGGCCGCCAGGAACAGCAGAGACTGCGGCGGCAGCGGCGGCTGCAGGAGCGAGGGCTGCAGCAGCGGGAACAGCAGCGAAGGTGCCGGCGGGCCCGCCACAGGTGACGGAGGCAACTGGGGTGGCGGCGGCTGCGCCGAAGCGTAGCGCTTCCGCCGCCGGTGATGCAAACGCTTTTTTTCTGCAGCTGGCGATTCGGAGCCGCCGGCCCAGGCCCGGACACCGCTCCCGCCTCCGGACGTCGCCGCCTCTGAGGTACTCGGCATCGGTATCTCTCTCCGGCAAACAAGAATCCGTCAAGGCGCCCAAGAGGTGGAGGAGAAAGAAGCAGTCGCCATTGGGGCCCCTTGCCAGGATCGGCTCCGTAGGACTAGTCTCTCCTGCCGGCCTTTGCCTCCTCACATAGGAGGACAGTTCCTTCGGCTGGGACAGTCAGCTGTCGCTTCCACGAGCTCCTAAAACCAGGGATGGCGGCTTCCTCTTCGCCTGACACAAACCGGTCCCATTTCCCGGCTGGGCCCCGAGTTAGGCCTCACTCTCGGTACTTATGCCTAAACGATTCCTCAAGGCCGTGCCCGAACGCTTCGTGTCCCACCGCTTCTTCTGCTGCCCCCGGCTCGTCGGTTCGCTCCGTATCCGGTAAAACGAGTAAGGGATGAGAAGGAGCAATTGCCAGATAGTCTCCGTCGTCCTCTACGTTCGCTTCTCTCTTACTCGCGCGCACACAGAAAGAGACAGAAGGGAGACGGCCGGCGCAGCCAGTACAACTGCGCGTGCGCCACTGCGCTGAAGTAAGAAGCAATGAGCCTATCTCTAAGCTGGAGAGTTCGGTTTGTTCCTTTTCCAAACGCAATCAACAAAAACTCGCGAGATTTTCTCTTTTCCCCCCGCCCCCCTCTCTCGAAGTAATCTCGCGAGTCTTCCGGTTTTGCATTGATAGGAGTTGAATATTTCGTGTCCGTGGAAGAGTGGTGGTGTTATATAGGACTGAACAGCATATAAAATGAAGCCATTCCTTGTTATAAAGTTCGAATCTATAGAATTTGGGAGGAAGAGCCAATTTGGTTAAGACATCAGGGTACAAACCAGTTCATTGTGAGCTCCTGGAATCGGTGGGCGGTAGTTCCGCTTTAGCCATAAAAAAAACCAGTCCTCTCTCATTCCAGAACATCATACTCGGGGACAAGCCAGTCGGTTAATTCATACCGCAACCAAGGGTTCAACATTCGGTTGATCGGGAGGGAAAAAGCGAACCCTGTATCTGCAGGAAAAACGCTAGGGAAGGAAGAAAACGAAATTGGCAGGCGGGGGCGGCGGCGGCGACTTTTAATTTGCTTTAAATCAGCCTCTCTCCAACCCAAAAATGGCAGAGTTAAAAATATTGTTAACAGAAAGCTACCAATATCCCACTTATACCATTTCTTTGGCAAACTTAAATTCTGAAAGGTGCTGAGTTATATTTGCAATATCAAATACATTTTATCCTTTGTAGGCTTCTATAAAATCGTGAGTTGTGAGAGGATGCTATCCAATCTTTTATCTTTTAAAGACTTGAAGTGGCCTCTTTAGCAAAATAAGCAAATTGTTCTCTTATAAGCTTGATGATAATAGAGCAACCTACTTAGAATAGACTTTATTTGGCCAAGTGTGATTGACACACAAGGAGTTTGTCTCTGGTGCATAAGCTCTCATTGAACATACAAAACAAAGTAATCATAAAGATACCAATAAGGCAGTAGAAAAGATGAGCGTGATAATAGTAAAACATAAGACTAAGGAATTAGATCTTCAGCAGAGTGATGGTACGAGAGAAAGAACTGTCTCTGTATCTAGTTCTTTGGCATGCAATGCTCTGCAGCAGAGTCCTGAAGGAAGGAGTTGAAAGAGTTTATATAGCAATAGCACTTAGATTTATATACTGCTTCACAGTCCTTTACAACCCTCTCTAGGTGGTTTACAGAGTCAACATATTTTCCCCAACAATCTGGGTCCTCAGATTGTTCTTTATGTTCAGGATGTGAGGGATCAGTAGATATTTTCTCAACCCTCTTTCTGACCCAACAGCCTCAATGAAAGACAGGCTGGTTGCAATTGTTTTTTATTCAGACCTAACAATCTGTTGAAGTCTGTATCTCCTGTTTGATTGCTGTACCAAACCAGACAGTTATTGAAGTACAAGTGACAGACTTAATAATTCCTCTGTAGGGATAATCTATTGGAATTAAATTTGGGGGGGGGTGTTATCTATAAGGATTAAATGTTGCTGTACTTTGAAATGTTAAGTACCAATTTTTATCTAATTTAAATTAATTTAGTTAATAATTTAATTTAAATTCTTCACTGACTGGAGGTTCAACTTCTAGCACCAACAAAATGTGCTTCCATCTTAACAACGAACAAGCATATAAAGGTCCAAAGGTCTACTTAAACAACAACTTATTCCCCTACAATCCCCATCCAAAGTACCTTGAAGTAACATTGGACGGGACTCTCTCCAGTAAGATACACTTAGAGAACATGGCAGCAAAAATCAATACTAGGAACAACATACTCCAGAAACTTTGTGGAACTAAATGGGGAGCTTCAGCTGCCACCCTCAGATAATCAGCACTAAGGTTGGTCTACTCCAGTGGTGGGTTGCTGCCGGTTCGGACCAGTTCTCCCGTACCGGTGGCGGAAATTTGCATCCGCTTGCCGAACTGGCAGCGATGGCCGGCTGTCCACACCCCCGAACCAGTTCTCTGGTTGCCGCAACTGGCAAAAGAACCCTCTGCGCATGCACAGAGGGTCATTTCCGTGTCGTGACGTAGGCGCGCAAGCGTGTAAAACGTGTACTTCCGTCGCGATGCGAACCGGTAGGGAAGATAAGTGGAACCCACCCCTGGTCTACTCCACAGCAGAATACTGTGCCCCTGTATGGCTTAAACAGCTGTCATACTAGTAAGTTAGACGCCAGACAAATGACGCCATGAGGGTTATGTGCGGATGCATTAAAATCACTCCAACTTGCTGATGTTCTAACCCAGCTCCCCAAACACAACAAACCCTCTGAAGTTAACCCTCAAAGATTCCTTTATTAGGAGTGACAGCAGCCCCTGCAAAATGTTTCTCTCTCAACGCAGGCTAACAAGTCCATCTAGCCAGGAGATAAATAGTTGTCTGCCACATCTATTCATCTCCGCCCCCTGCCTTTTATCCTCAGAGCTAGGGTGGGGCTTCACTAGCAGCGGTGGCTCTTCTTTCCCAAGGATCGGCCCATGGATTTCCACTGCTCTCCTCTGCCTTCTGCACATCCGCGTGTCAGGCACTGGACCCAGCTGTTCCTCCTCTTCCTCATCAGCCACCTCCAGACCTGGAGGCTGTTGACTCTCCATCTGAGGGCTGATGGACGGCCCAGGCTCTGCCTCTGTTTCTCTCTCTGCCAGCTCCATTCCCTCTTCCCCCTCAGAGCTCTCAGGTTGCCTTGATGCTGACCCTGATTCCCACACTTCCTCCTCCTCTGATTTGGCTGCTGAAGGGGCCAGTGGCTGACAGGCCACAAGAGCTGGCACCCTGTTCTGAGCCATATAGCACCACCAAGTTCAAGATGCACTAGTGAGAGAATACAGAAAAATTATGAACAATTCGTTCCTAACAGTGCATACCAATATTCCTCATTTATTAGCCGGAAGACTCAAATTCAGGAAACCGCCACTGGCACTTGCACAACATCTTCCCTACAATTTTAACATAAATTCCCAATGGAAAGCCAAATGAGTCGCTGAATGTCCAGACATAGGAAGACATATAAATGACCCTACGTCAGCAATGGACAATCCTGAATAGAATTTGCACCTCACATGGTATCTGCCAAGACTCTATAAATGTGACATTTATACACTTCCCCTCAGTGTGACTGTAGAATCCCACATAAAACTGTAGATCACATCATGACCGGCTATAAGCTGACAGAATATACCAGTCCAGTATCTGATTTTTTAAATATAAACGATTCAATAGTTAGATAGCCTGGGCATTGGTATTTGAACATAGATCTTTTTAACATTTATATTTCATTTGTTTTACTAATGTAGATGAAATGTTAATACATATTGCTAGTCCATGTATGAGATGCCATATGCTAAATAAATCTAATTTAAAACTCTATTCTGAGGCATGTTGCTTTGTATGGATGCAGGAAAAGATAACTTGACAAAATAGAGATTACCAATAAAGGAAAATATTTGTAGCCCAGGGCTGAAATAAGGGGTCATTTGTGCTCTGTGAGCTTGGTTGTTTTCTTGCAGATATTTCATTACCCAAATTAGGTAACCTCATCAGTGCTAGTGGTGCTATCAGTAGCATTGATGATGTTATCTAGTTAGGCAATGAAACAACCAAACTCAGAGAGCACCAAGTACCCCTCAAAATAGAGATTGGAACTCGATGGTCATCATTTGAGATTTGGAAGGCACAGCTATTATTATTATTATTATTAATAAAATTTGTATGCCGCCCAACTCCCAAAGGACTCTGGGCGGCTCATAACACATGAATAAACACCAATAAAAACATAATAAATACAATTTAAAAATATCAAAAAACATTTACACCTATTTATGGTATAATAAAGTTAAGTTTAATATAGATTTTAAGAATCAGTTCGTTAGATATGCCATATTGTGAGTTTGGGATAGATGTAAATTAAAAAATCCGAAAGGTCTTCTTTGGTTCTCACCAGAGGACGCTTTCTTTAGAAGAGAAATGACAGTTAAATCACTTGGTTGACTTATACCAGGCTACTAACATTTTTTTTTTCATGTTTTATTTACTTTATTTGAATAACATATAAAAATTCCATTTCAATCAAACAGTGTGTTGTCTGGGTTTTTTAGGCAATCATAATCAAAATGTTTACAATAACATTCATCACAATAACATTAATACTATAATAACAATAATATTTAGTTTGTCTATTTTATCAAATTTCAGTGTTAACATTTATCCTTTTTATATCCCTGCATTTCTAACTTCTGTTTTTATTGTGTAACCATTGGTAAAATAAGTCCCATTTCAAAAAGTATTCAGTTTCTTCTTTGTCCTTAATAATAAGCGTTAGTCTATCCATTTACACATTCTAATATTTTCTTAATTACACTCTCATCTGTCACACTTCCATTGTTGAGCATATACAATTCTAGCTGCAATTAATACATGTAAAATCAAGTATATAGTCCCTTTGTCATATTTTTCCAGATGCCCAATAAAAATATTTCTGGTTTCATGTCTATATGCTGTTTTATCATTTTTTCCAACCAAGTATGTATTTTTTCCTGTATTTTTTTGCTTTTGGACATGTCCACCACATATGGTAATATGAACCAGGTATTTTATTGCATTTCCAACATTTAGCAGATCTATCCTTACACGTTTTTGCCAGTCTTGTTGGTGCAAAATGCCATCTATAGAACATTTTATACAAATTTTCTTTATATGCAGTTGACATAGTCAATTTAACATTTCTACCCCACAATTTCTGCCATTTGTCTAGTTCTATTGCATATACAAAATTTTTAGCCCAAACAATCATTGTCTCCTTTACCTGCTCACTTTCAAGTTTAATACCTAACAAGTAACAATATATTTTCTTTATCAGTTTTTCATCCATTCCAGTTAATATTTGGTCCAATTCTGTTAACCCTTTATTGAAACCATACATTTTAGCATCTTTCTCATATCGAGATTGTATCTGCATTTGTGGCCACCATGCGATGTCCATCCCTTGACTACTAAGTTCCTGCTTGGTTTTTAATTCCCTTTTTCATTCAAAATATATTTATATCTTACAATTTTTTCCATATTAATAATATTAGGATGTATCAATGCTTCTATTGTGGAAAGCCAGACTGGTATTTTCAAGTAGTGTTGTTCTTTAATTTTAAGCCATGCTGGTAACAGTGCATTTCTAACATAATGTCTTTGAAAGTAATTATGTATCTTATTCTTCCCATACCATAAAAAAGCATGCCAACCTAGTTGAAGGTCATGTCCTTCTAAAGTTAATAGTCTTTTATGCCTCAAATTGATCCATTCTTTCACCCATGTAAGTACCGGGGCCTGAAAGCCCCCTCTTTTTTGGAGTCTTGCAACATTTTCAAACCTATTCTTACATTTTTCCCTAGCCAAATATATCTTAATATTATTTTATTTAGTTCTTCAAAATATTTCCCCAATTTTATTGGAATTGTTTGGAATAAATATAATAATCTTGGTAAAATATTCATTTTTGTTGTAGCTATTCTTCCTGTTAATGACAGTTGCAGATCTTTCCATTTCTCCAAATCTAGTTTAATTTGTCACATCAGTTTCATATAATTGTCCTCTTTAATTGTTATGCATTCTGCTGTTAATTGTATTCCTAGGTACTTTACTTTTTTAACTATCTGTATATCAATTCTTTCCATCAGCACTCTTTTTTGTGTATGTGAGATTTTTAACTAAAATCTTTGTCTTGTGTTTAGTTATTTTCAGTCCTGCAACTTCCCCATATTCTTCTATCTTTCTGATTAACTTTGGTCCAGTTTCTAATGGGTCTTCTAATATAAAGACCAAGTCATCTGCAAACGCCTGTAGCTTATATTTCTATTTTTTTATTTCCATTCCTTTTATTTCTTAAACTTGTCGAATATTTCTGGCTAACACTTCCAGAGTCAGTATAAATAGCAGAGGGGACAGTGCAGGGGTGGGTTCCACTTACCTTCCCCACCGGTTCGCATTTCTGTAATTCTGATTCTAATCTTTTGTGTTCTTCTTCTAGCATTTTCTTATTTTGTTTCTTATTATTATTTTTCTTCACCATATGAGTTATGACTAGTCCCCGGATATATGCTTTAGCAGTATCCCATACAGTTTGCAAGGAAGTCTCTTCTTTCCTGTTCTCTTTGGAAAAAAAAGTCCATTTCTTTTTCCATATTTATATAAATTCTTTATCTTGCAATATCGCTTGGTTCGATGTCCATCTCAGTTTTCTTTTTTATTTATTTATTTATTTATTTTATAAAATTTATATGCTGCCCAACTCCCGAAGGACTCTGGGCGGCTTACATCATAAAAAATAAAACATATAAAAACAATTTAAAAAAGAAAGGGGAAAAAACCCCCCCAACTATATTTAAAATAAAACATTCACACAACCATGCATGGGCCAATCAGAACAACTATTGGCCCCAGGCCTGCCGGAAAAGCCAGGTCTTAAGGGCTTTACGGAAGGCCAGTAAGGTGGGGGTAGTACGGATCTCGGGGGGAAGTTGGTTCCACAGAGTCGGAGCGGCTACAGAGAAGGCCCTCCCCCGCGGTCCCGCCAGCCGGCACTGTCTG